>JAQFVV010006396.1:600000-935000 GCA_028023455.1 Epiperipatus broadwayi | reverse complement strand
TTACTTTTAAGCGCATTAAAATATTATTTAATGACATGTTGTATGCTTTTTTATTTACCATTTCTCAGCTTCACCTAAATCATTTATTGATAAATATCATACTATTAGTTGTGATTTAGTTTTATTTGAAATAAGCATATTAACATTTTTTTTTTACTTTGGAATTATTCCAGAAATTTTTGCTCATTCTATTACCCAAGTTATGTTTTCACTGATGACATAGTTATTATGAAGCAAATCAAAAAAAAAATGCATATGGGTTCCTGGGTCTTAAAGAGCACTTTTTGCAATTTTGCATAGGGAACCAAAAATTGTAACTATGCCACTATTTCTCATTAGTGCGTCATACAATAAAATTTTTTAAATTCATTTCTTGATCAACACATGCACTATATTGAATTTAGATTCTCTTGATATAATAGAAGATATAACCTGTCAGGCCCATAACTTAAGATTCAAATTCAGAGGGAACTGGGGCATTTTTAGGCAGCTAAACATTTTAAATTAAGCTCAAAGGTTTTTTTCAAATAAACAGTTAATCAGAATAAATGTAAACTATAAACTCATCATCTATAGAAATATGAGACTTTCATCACCAGTGATAAAGAATGCATCTGTTAATCTCATATAATGGCAGTAAAATACTCTAATCAGAATGATATACTATGAGGATTTTTAACCAAGGTGCATACTCAATTATTAGACAACTACTAAGTATTGAGCTATTTTCATCTAGAGAATGCAAAACAAAAAAGCCTATTAAAACATCACCAATTATCTATAGATTGACATTTTGGGGGCATTTAAAAGTTTTTATTCTTATGTGGTATATTCAAGATCAAGAGACTTTGCATTTATATTTCTCTTTCTATATAAACAACTTATTATATTATTTTCCTTAATATATTATTAATTATCATAAAGAAAACTGTTTTTTACTGATAGCACATTAACATTTTTTCTTAACTACACTTTTAATACAAATCCCACATTTTAATTTTTATAATAATAAAAATATCTGAATGCAAATATAATTTATATACTTGGAGTTTAGATGTAATTATAGGGGATTTGAATACACACTTTCAAGCTCCCTTTAATTATCCATTCTATCCCATACAACCAATACACGTGACTACACATGTGAAAAATATAAATGATCTTCTATATACATATTTCATGCTGAGTCAGCATTCATCAGTTTGTCCAGATCATCACCCCCCATACATATATAATCAGTGATCAGATTATATTAAGATAACAAATCTTCAAACTTTAAAAGACAGGCTATAATATAATTCCACTTTCCTACTCTTCAGCCTCTTCTATGCATTTAAATGGATAAGGTCATATGTATAAGAGATCAGAGTGACTTAAAGTTAACATGAGTATGACAATAATATTGGTATCAACAGGGGATTTGGATGTTCCACCATCAGATTTTTAATGATATGGATAGCTGAAGAGTTGGGGAGTGGAGTTGATTGAAGCTTGTCCATTAAAGTTTGAAGATTTTCTATCTTAATATAAACCAAGCACTAATTATATATGTATGTGTGTCGGTGATAATGATCTAGACTAACTGATGAGAACTGGTTCAGTACAAAATATGTGTATTGGAGATCATTTATCTTTTTTCACATGTGTGTATGCATGTGTATCAGTTGTATAAGATAGAGTGAGTAGTTGAAGGAAGCTTGAAAGTTTATGTTTAAATTCCCTATAATAATAAAAATAATTAATATACAAATATTTAACAGCTTAATATCTTTTTAATTATGTTGTCATTTATTTCTTTACTAATTCTGATTATAATTTCCTAAATTATATAATAATTTATTTTGTTTTATTATTATTTTTTAAATCTATATTTTTAATTCTTTGGCTGAATTTCTTTTATGGTTTGTCTACTTCAAGTTTTGTACTTCTCATCTTCCATCACTGCCATTCATAGATATTCTTCTCTTTTTTTTTAGCATTTAATTTGTTTTTTTAAATAAACTAAGAAGTTATTTGAATCCTATGAGAAAAATATTACACTAAAATAGTGGCTTGTATATATATATCTTATTTCAGATGAAAAATATTACACTAAAATAGTGGCTTGTATATATATATCTTATTTCAGATGATCCAATTAATAATGAATAGTCCTAGAAGACAATGTTTGAATGTCTATTTTAAAGAATAATTTAAAAAATATTTTAATATCATCTCACAATATATTATACCACTACATTACTAGTTTTTACTTATATAAGGCTAAAACCTCAGTACATGTGCCTTGAGTGCTTAATTTTAGCAAGAGAGACATCTACAAATCATAATGCAAGATTAGACTTTATAAAGATAAGAGGGATCCCTCTTATCTCTCAACATATTTTTTTAATTATATAGGCAAATCTAAAGCATTTTGATTTGGGAGCATGAAGCTAATAAATTCTTCACTGATTAAGTTCATTATTTCTGTTAAACATTAACGTTCATGAAATCTTTCGATTTACAACGAGTCAATATTCAGATATTAAATTTAGAAATATTTTAAATCAATTTAAAGTTGTAAATATTAATTCTTATTAAGTGCAATGTCAGCATGTAATACTTATATAAGACTAAAACCTCAGTACATGCGCCAATCATAACGCAAGATTTGACTTTATAAAGATAAGAGGGACCCCTCTTATCTCTCAACCTATTTTCTTAATTATATATGCAAATCTAAAGCATTTTGATTTGGAGCATGAAGCTAATAAATTCTTCACTGATTAAGTCCACTATTTCTGTTAAACATTAACATTTGTAGAAATTGATTCAAAATATTTCTAAATTTAATATCTGAATATTGACTCGTTGTAAATCGAAAGATTTCTCTAATGTTAATGTTTAACAGAAATAGTGGACTTAATCAGTGAAGAATTTATTAGCTTCATGCTCCCAAATCAAAATGCTTTAGATTTGCCTATATAATTAAAAAAATAGGTTGAGAGATAAGAGGGTCCCTCTTATCTTTAGAAAGTCGAATCTTGTGTTTATGATTTGTAGAAGTCTCTCTTGCTAAAATTAGCACTCAAGGCACATGTACTGAGGTTTTAGCCTTATATAAGTATTACATGCTGACATCTTGCTTAATAATAATTAATATTTATTACTAGTTTTTGTAGATGACTGTGCAAATCCCTCAATATTGAAACTGTCTCATATAGGTCATTTGTGATGTGCTGTATTAGTCAAATATTTCACTTGAGAAATAAAGTAAACAAACACATGCAAAAAATATAGCTAAAGGAGCAAATTTTTTTTTATAATTACTACTACTACTATACATTAATTTCATTGTTTTTTAGATTATTCATTTCAATTTTTAGGCCTTGCTTTTTGTGAAAAACTATGGAGTTTAAGGTCCAATGATCTTGACCAATCCTTTGACTTCCAATGACATAACCTCTTAAGAATTCCCAAATAATAAAATCATTGAATATTTATTTATTTAAAAGCTATTTTTAGGATAAGTTTTATTTAAATATATCATTTAATCAATTTCTTATATTTAATTCTTCTGTACTATATATATTCAGACTTAATTCTAGATTTAATTAATTTAGCGATTTTATTTATTGCTACATATCTAGAAATTGATTTGAAATAAAAGTTATTATTATTATCTTTAAAATCATTTGAATTTTAACATTTTGACTGCCTCTGATCAAGGGAAGAGTTTTCTAAATTTGTATTGATGCTAAATAAGATAAACAATAAATTGAAGGATTAATCACTTGGGAGGTAGATCAAAGATGTTTGAATACTAAAAATGTTAGCTTGAATTTTGATGCAAAACTTTTAGCTCTCAAAGGTATCATTCTATTACTGGGCTAAACAACACTGGGTAGCAATAAAATATGTGTAAATGATAAACTATATAATAGTGGTATTCAACTTACTAGTTTAAATATATCTTTGGATTTTATTTTCACATTAATGTTGAAAATATGTTTGTTTTTGTATTTCTTGTGATTTTACTTTAACAATAAATATTTTAAATTTATAGGATTTATGAATAATCTATTTTTTTTTATTTGCAGATCCTGTGAATGAGAATTAAACCAAATAATTACCTTAAATGATGTTGATCAAAACTTTCAAATTTGAGATTTGATATGTTATTTATTATGTAGTTACATTATGTATTTTCCTGAAGGTTTCTAATAAGGGTATTTTAGTTGTATTTATTTACTGAACTATTTCGTCATCTAATATTAAGTATTGCAGGGATGTCCAACAAGTCGATCGTGATCCACTGGTCAATCACAAAGCCATTTTTGGTCGATCGTGAGGCTAATCTGGCAAGAGCAGTCGGGTAATGAATGAAACAAATTAAGTCAAGATTTTCAAGTTTTTTGTTATTTTTGTTTTTGTTCTAAATTTTCTTTCAATTCTAGATAGGTGAAGTCCACTAAGCCAATCATTATTGAAAATAATATTTTTAATCTTGATTTAATGTAGTTAATTTGAATTAATAAATAGTGCTTTAATCCCCCCTCCCTGGACATGAGTTTTTTGGCCATTAAATAATTATTTTTTACTAGGTAGATATATAAAAATAGTATATATTTCGCACCTCCCTCCACTTAGGCTACACCTATGACAACAAGTCGATCGCAACACATTTGTAAAATAAAAGTCGATCTTATGAACACAAAAGTTGGCCACCCCTGAAGTATTGAATGTCATTAGAAAAATTTAACTTTGTAAAATTTTCCAATTACATTCAACTGTTAATAATACTACATATATTAGCATATGCACAATGTTTCAAAAAGTATTATTCTCTTCTCTTCTTCAGGTGTTGCTGGCCTGACTAGTGACAAACTAGGATAGGAATCAAACCTGGTTTTTTCAATTATTGAATATTGAATTTTAAGATAATGCTCTAACCAATTGAACCATCCTCCCACCCTGCTCAGTTGGTTAGAGTGTTACCTTAAAATTCCAATATTCAAGAATCTAAGGATCTAGGTTTGATTCCCATACTAATACTGTCACAAGTCAGGCCAGCAACACCTGAAGACGAGAGAAGAAGAATACCTCTTGAAACATTGTGTTATTTACTAAGCTGTGTGTTATTACTAACAGTTGAATGTAATCAGAAAATTTTAAAATGTTAAATTTTTCTAAAGACATTCAATACTTAATATTAGCTGATGGAAATAGTCAATATGTAATATGTCTACAAATATAATATTCAATAACTTTTGATCATTAGCATTTTTATAATTTTTATATTATAGATCATAAAACTATATCTTACTAAATGTGTAACTGTGGTTTTTTTTTAATTTTTCAGGACAGTTGTGTTAAAAATATGCATTAGTTTGATAGTGACTTCTATTGCACTAATCAGTGAACTTTGAATAATAACGTAATCAAATGATTTATTGATATGAAATTTGAATACTGGAAGTGATAAAACTAGAACCATAATCAATAGATTTTGAACTCCAGAATTTTCCACTATTCCACTACACTAAGTCACATGGGGTAACTATGAATATCCAAATGGAAAAGTTTTGTAATTAATATTGGTAATATTTATGGCTGTTGAAACAATTTAAGAACATAAACAAGAAATTTGCCTATGTTTTAATACCATTGAATATTGAACTTTCTGCATGTTTAATTAGTTCCTGAAAGATATGTAACAAAAAATTACAACAGTGCCTCCTGACTTGAAAAAAGCAATGAGATAGAAATTAGTTATGGAAATCTCTGCATAATTATCCAGCATCAGCTGATTTAATTGATGCTTACATAATTGTCTAGAGACAGTGAAGATTGTTATTATCTTACAAAATTTCATTTGACAAATAGATCAGTGAAATACAGATAAAATACCATTAATCACAAATTTTTGTTTCCAATGGTTTTTTTTTTTTTGGATTTGTGAATTTTTGGATTTCAAAAATAGATTTTTAAGCTCTCCTTGTTAATCCAAACATTGCTAATATAGAAAAATAAAACAGCAGTTTATTATAATTAAATTTGTTCGTTTATAAGTATATACTGAATGTTTTTTGTTTTTTTTAATTTTGTTTACAACTATGTGTACAAATGAATTTATTTATTTAAATAAATATTGAGTGATGTTCAATCATTGTGTGACTTTATTTACTGCAAAAGGATTAAAGATAATCTTTAAAATTTTGTTTTATTGAAGTTTTTGTAATAGCAGATATTTGGATTAATGGTATTCTACCTGTAGCCAGTTTGAGTGTTAGATTTATAGGAGCAGAGATATTGATATTTTTTTTTTATAAATGTATGCATTATATTGATATTTTTTTCTTTAAAAAAAAAAAAAGGACGAGGAAGATAAAAAATTTAAAAGAAAACATATTTAAGTGTTAGAAAAGATCAAAAAAAAAAAAATACATCTATTAAAATGAAAAGTAAAAAAAAAAAAATGAGACTGGTTATATACATAAAGAAAGAATTCATGTTAAATGTAGAAAGTATATATATAAAAAAAATTACATGCGATCTTAAGAATAGTATAAAAAAGATAGTATTAAAAGAAAGGCTGCAATTAAAACTTTTTGGTAAAAATAAAATATCTGAGTTCAAATCAAGACTACATGAAGATCATGATTGACTATCTAAAAGAGGGTAAATTTTTATATAATATTCTATGTCTCTTTGAAACAAAACACTAAAATCATAGAATGACAAAATACTCTATATGGATGAGAGACACACATGGTTTTTTATAAATATTTAGAAATGAAAAAGCAATTTTGTTGATTCCAAAGAATACTAACTTAATTAGAACAATAAACAAATTAAATTAATTTAATAACATAACCAACAACACTATTAAAAAAATAGTAAAACAGTCTTTAAAGAGACCACTGCAGATCAAAGCCTCTCCAACAATCCTTCTTATTGACTGAAGGAGAAGACATTATTTAAAAACTATCTAATTGCCAAGTAGTGATAGTTTGATCATTTTTCCTTTTTTGTTTTATTCTCTAAAAAAATTTGATATCCATTTACTGATCAATTTTAAATGGATAATTGAGTTGGATATGGACTGATTATCTTAAGAAAACCATCCAATCTAATTGAAACTCATGTTGTGTTATTGACATATGGATGAAGTAACACTATACCACAAGGTCCTCGAAGTATGAAAAAAAAAATTTAAGCTTCAATATTGGTAGCAAAATAAAACTGGTGTATGCCTTTTTTTAATTGTATTTATACATTAATTACAAGTTTGGAATATCTTCATTAAAGACAGAAGATTCAGAAAACTTAAATGATTATTTGTATATTATCAACCAATATTTGCAAAAGTTATGTTTTTTTCACTGTATTTTTGCATTTAAAAATTTTGTCAGATGTCAAATAATGCAGGCAACATTAATTTGAAAACAGAAGTACATCTAGCTTTTTTTTTTTTTTTTTGATTTTACAATTTTATATTACTTATAATGAATTAGTTATACTAACCTAGTTATATTGGGTAAAGCATTTTTTTCATTTATAGGCGTATATATATATATATAGATATGCTCTTGATTGTAATATCCAGTTTTGAACACATGGATGTCATTTACGTATTTTTCATTTATAGGCGTATATATAGATATGCTCTTGATTGTAATATCCAGTTTTGAACACATGGATGTCATTTACGTATTTTGCAGATATTCAGGTAAGAGGATAAATATATTTAGTATTAAAATGTAAAGATAATAATAGATTTAGCACTTATAGAAATATGATATTTTTCCATCAATAATGAAGACTATATCATGTTACAATTGTTTTACAATTAGTGATCAAACTCAGCTTAACTTGAGAACTTTATTCATTAACAATATTGTACATTATGTAGTTGGCTATGGGTCGACTATCTGAAAAAGAGAAAAAATCTTAAGCAAGCTTGTCACCTGAATATTATTGGTTTTTAATTCATCTGGTGTAGCCTTATTTTTAGACCATTGACTTAACAGGCAGAAGTAGTAATTATTTTTTAGGCAAAAACTTCTAGCAAGAGGACCACACTTCTTTTTTTTTTTTTTATCTGTAATATAAGAGTTCTCTTCTCTTTGTCACCACCACTACTTAGAGATGATAATAATGTTAATATATCTTCCTCACAGTTATAATCACCTCACATTTGTTCAAAAGAAAAATGCTCACTATGTGTTTGTTAATGAAAATACTTGCTAAAACATCTGAATTAAGAGATGATACAGCTTCTAATTTCAATTTGGATCAGTCCTTTCTGTAAAAAAAAAAATTTCTATTCTTTTAAAATATTAGTTGATTCACTTTAATTAAGGAGTCATTTAACAAAATAAATTGACTTCAAATATCCTATCTTTCATTAAAAATTGCGTTGCTTGAACATCACACAACCTCTGGATTAGCTAATTATATATTTACTTTATATGTATTATATACGTAAGAGTTTGAAAAGTCTGTTAGATTTAACAAGTGATTACGATATGCAACTCATTACTACGTTTATGATTTACGCTTGAAGGAGTTTACCAAAACAAATTCGAAATGACTAATAAATTACCCACAACATTGTTAAATTTTAATAGTGGTTTGTATAAATAAATATAACCGTTTTAAAAAATATATAAAATTCTACTTAAAAAAAGTAAATGTAGTTGGAATAACAAGCACATTTCAAAAGTTTTTTTTAGAAATGGTATTATTTGTTTGTTTATTTATTTGTTCAAACTATGTAAATATTAAAATTTTAAATACTCGAAAAATCATGACACATTTTTACATCATGTTAAGGAAAAAAAATAGTAATTACTTCGCTTTTATTTTTTTTAACTGTCATACATTTTTAGTGAATATGATTTATTTATTGCAACAGAATTCAATTAAAAGCAATTTTATCCGCGGTAAAAAAAAAAAAAAAAAGAAGAAGAAGAAATCACGTGATATATTGATTTTTAACACATTCAGCAGTTTTAAATTTTAGTTGTTATATTGTATATACGATTACATATTTGTAAAAACTTCCTGCTTATTATTTATTCTTTGCACAAAAGATTCTATGAATTATACACATTTGATGGAAATTCATAAAATTTGTTTTAGCAAAAATTACCATCCACAAACATACCCTCGCCTTTCTCTCTATAAGGCAAAATGTTATTGCATTTGATCTTGTTAAATAACTTATTTAGAAAAGAAACAAGTTAAATTGTAAGCAAGAAAGATTTGCTACTGGCAATAAGGCAGTATTTAGGGGATAGACAAGTCTATATCCACCTAATTATCTAAAATTGACCAGTAAATGAGCATATAGCAATTTTAACACAAGGCTGGAAAAATATTGAAACCCTTATCATCTCCAATTGACAATTCTGACGTTTAATATCTTCGTCTTTTCTATTCCTTTATAAAAGACTGCTGAAGAGATCTTATTTTATAAGCACCTATTCTTTTAATCATGTTATTCATCGCAATAATCTTTCAGTAAAGGTATAAATAATTATTAATCTTTTTTGTTTGTTTGCTTGTTTATTAGATTAGAAATTATTATATTTCTTTTTAACATAAATTCAGTTTTATTAAAGATTTAATATATCTGCTACTTTTTGTAAACAGTCATAATATTTATTTATTTATCATCCTTTCATCTCTTTCTATTCCATAAGTACAATCTTATATTTTTAAAAATACAAATTTTCATTCTTATATTTCAAAAAACATCACATGATCACCATCTCTATACTAGCACATAATTTGTTGTAAACAAAGGCAAAACTCCCCATACAGTAGTGCCACCCTGTGCCAAACAGAGTAATCAATGGATGCCAGAAGGCTTGTGCATAAAATCCCTATCTAGTGCCTACTCATATGGGGAGTTTTGCCTTTGTTTACAACAAATTATGTGCTAGTATAGAGATGGTGATCATGTGATGTTTGATGGTTTAACACCAATCCTGCCTAATAGGATAGTGGTGGCTATGGTTGTTTAAGAGCCAAAGACACCAAACTGTATGGTTGCTGAATTGAGTTCAGACCCATATGACTATATAAGCTATTGAGCTTAGATTGAAGATATTAACAATGTTTTCAATTTCATTCTCATAGTTTTGTAGTAAAGTAGAGTTAAAAGGTGGCTGCTGGAGGGTTGCATTAGATCCTAAGATCTAGGTGCAGGGCTCTCAGATCCAAGGCTCCTCACTGATGATGGCCACAAGCCAGAAACTAGTCTGGGGATATTGGATGAGTAGGCACTAGATAGGGATTTTATGCACAAGCCTTCTGGCATCCATTGATTACTCTGTTTGGCACAGGGTGGCACTACTGTATGGGGAGTTTTGCCTTTATTTCAAAAAAGTTGGAAGTCTTGGTAAAATATATTAAAGGCATCTAATATGTATTTCAAACAACCAGCTTTCTTCATTTGGGCCAATCCATTCAATTTTCCAAATAGGTCAATCCATCCAATTTTCCAAATAGCCACATACTACTTCTATGACTTTATTTATGTGAATTATATTAACTTACTTGACAAGAATCATTCTTTTAACCAGCCCTCCTTATTCATAACAATAATTATTAGAATAAATACATTGCTATGGTATGTATCTCTCAGAAAAATTGAATATGTTGGTTGAAATGTTAGAAGCTATTAATATATGGTTGCAGTGTCTGCAACTATCATGTTTGAACATTTATATTTCTAAAAATAAAAGAATAAAATCACACACACACAAATAAAGTTAAGAAAAGCTTAATATTTTAATAGAAAATCAAAAGGTATATAAAGATAATATTTAGAAAGTTTAATTAAAAAAAAAAAGTAATTATAAAAATCATTAAAGAAGCTTTTAATATTAGAAAAAAAAAAATGTAGGTCAATAATTAATTATTAGAAGTATAAAAATTTATTAAATATTTGTAATTTACAAAATAAAACTCCAGATTCTTTTTTCATGTATATTATAAAATTGAGATATATTTTAGACTTTAATAACACTTTAGTAAAAAATAATCACTATTATTATCCAGATGTAGTTTTTATTTCACCTATTGTTTATTTCTTATATCTTATACTAAAATCTGTAATGAGTTTCACCATCATCAAATTTCTTAAGAAGAATATCACTTTTCTCTCTTTATTATTTTCTGCTTTTTTTGTTTCTTCTATTCATGTTTTTTTAATATCTATAATGAGTTGTAGAGACACTGCAGTAGTAAGAGCTGGTCATAATAATCTAAACAATAATAGTATATACTATTTTCATACACTATGTTGAAACTATTAAGACTATATATAATTTCACATACAATTATCAGAGGTTAATGTTCTGCAGAGAAATTTCAAAAACTAAAGATTTATAAATTGATTTGTAAGTAAACAAATTTTTAAAAAATTTTGATCAAATGATTGAAATAGTTTTGATCAATTTGTTACCTTGGTGTTCAAACATTACACGACAGTGAATATAACAGATTGCATGATTATTTAATTTCACTTTGAAAGCACCTATATGATAATTACAATAAGAAGAATTTAGAGTTCATTTTAAAAATTGGCAAACTATTCTTTGGTCAAGTTAAAATTAATTCCCTATTAATTTTATGTTTGGTATATGTCTTTCATTGATTTTTTTTTTCAAGTCACAAGCAGATTTGTAACTTTTCTTTCAAATATTCAGTTCAGATAAACATACAATCGTGATTAATAAATTGATATTCAGATTAAACTGATTTGAACAGATGAGCACTGTCTACAAAAAATACAATTATAATTTTACATAGGCTTCATAACTGGTGAGGGAAAGGTATTACAACCTTACAGGTAGGTGTTAAGAATATTATAACTTTTACTTTATTAATTAAAAATCAATTGGCTTTAAAACTATCATCAAAACTGCAAAGATATTTGAAGTGATGCATAAGAACAACAGATAATGATTTTTATTGTTTTTCATTTTTTATTCTCACTAAATTATTCAAAATTGCAGGTATTGAAATCAAAATAGACTTAATTTAGGAATATCTGAACATTGTCTCTAATTATTCAATTTCTGTAATAAGAATCCCCCCCCCTCTAAAAAGTAGTTCATAAGACAAGTTTAGACAAACTTTAACCTATATGGGATCTATGGTTCATTTTATTTTATTATTATATATATAGTATTATGAATTATAACTTAAATAACTTTTAAAGTAATACTGCAACAAAATGGTGGGAATTATAGATTACTAAAAAATAAATGCTTAGAATTAGAATTGTTTTTTATATAGTTAAATTGTTTTGTCTAAAATTATATGCTATAAATATCTGCAACATCAACTCCCAATCATCATTTGAGTGGTATCCTACGTATTCATAAAATTTTAACACAGTTTGCAAGAATAGTTTATAATTGTTTTCTACCATGCAATTGAAAATGATGACTTGTGACTACAATCAATTATCACCAAAATCTTCCTGTATATGACTTCATATATATAAGAATAATAAGTCATTTAAAAAAATAACAAAAGAAATTGATAAAATAGAGAAAAGAATATATGATTTTCTGAGGGTTTGTGATGTTTACATTTTCCTTGTAGTTTTATGTTGTACTATTTTTATAAAAACAATTAACAATACAATAGATGATAGAAACAGTCTAACATACAAAGTATGGACCAGTGGTGACTGACAACTGATTTTTCAAGTTTTCTGTAGTATCATCTCCAAACCAATGCGTGTGTTACATAGTTTATCTATTCACTACAGAAATTTTAAGATGCTAGCATATCTGGACCACTAGTTATGACTTGAAATGTGACAATATATTTTATACCTTAACCCATAAATAGATCAAAATGCTAACATCACATTTTAAATAATTCATACTGTTTTTGACAGTGAAGTCATAAGTCATAGGAACATTTAAAATAGTTTGCAAAACTTTGCACTGGTGGGAGAGTTTTGAAGATGATACATGAAAGTGCAAAATTGTCACATTTTATGTCATAACTCATGATCCAGACATGCAAGTATCATAAATTTTTTGTGGTAAATAACTAAACTATGATGCTACGTAATACTTGGATTGATTTAAATGGCACTGCAGGCAATTTGGAAAAAAAATCAGCCATTTTCTTATTAAGACACACTATTTATAACAACGACAATGAAGAGATGTATATACTCCATTATTTTAAATAAATTTTTGCTAATAACTTTGTCTTTGAAACATCAATTGTCTCCATATCCAAACTATGTCTAAATTTTTTTTAGTTCCTCAAGTTTGTTCCACACACATGAAGTACTCAATCAATTTCACTCAGATATATCTTTTGTTATCACCAAATAAATATATTTGATCATTTTGCATGATTCTAAATAAGTTCTATACAAAAATGTTTTTATTATTTTCTTAATTAATAGCAGAATATTTCTATATGTAAGTTATTATTGCAGAATTTTATAAAAACAAATAGGTTCTTTTTTTATTAATAAACATTGTAGTTTAAGAACTTAGAAAGTATTATTTTTAATATACAATGGATTTTATTTTAGTTTACATTTTTTACATGTTTTTGTAGATTTTTCCTGTAATATGTAATTTTACATAGTAAATAAAAAGCATGATCATTTAGTTAGTTGCTCAGAGGATCATGTGACATTTGAACATTGTTGAGCACAATAACTCTGTTCAGTTGAACACCCTAACATTTTATTTACACAATTGAGAATTAATTCATAAGATTTTTGCTAAGAATCCATTCTATTACTACTGTGTTAAACCCACATTAACATTGAGCTGTGTAGTAGCACAATATTACATTTCAGTCACCCATGATTATGATGAAATTTGCTGTGTTTCAAAAATGGTTAGAACATTGTTATCACTAATCCATCTTATCTAGGGTTAATTATAGAGTCTCTTAACTAAACACCTCTGTCATAAACAGTGCTTTGGAAGAATGTTTTAAAAAGCAGGAGTGGTTAGCAGTAATACTAATTAATGTAATGACTTAACAGAGAGTGACCTTGGCATGAATCACTACATGATCATGATCATTACAGAGTAAAGTGACTTCAAAATAAAGCTTCTGTATCTGAAAATGAAAGATTTTGCATTTAATAGAAATAATATTTTAATGATCAGATTGTGCAATAAATTACAAATTACTCATTTTAAAACTTTGAATAGATTTAAAAAGAATAACAAACTTAATTTAAGAATGATGATTCCAATTGCTAAATAGAAGAAAGTTGTTAAACATGAAGAGTATATGACAATAAGTTTGTTACCTTATGCTTCTAAAATTTTATGAAGTGTTTTAACTCAAATAATTTTTGGGAAGGCAGAATATTATATTGGAAAAAACAGTTTGGTTTTCAAAAAGGAAAAAATACAAGAGATGCTGTTGATGTTGTTAGAAAAATTACAGAAAGATATATTGAATAAATTAAAGGAATTGGTATATGTTTTGTGGATTTGGAAAAGGCTTGATAGAGTAATCTGGAATAAACTTATAATCATCTTAAAAAATAAAGGAGTATTTTGGAAAAAGAGAAGATTGATTTGGAATATGTAAAGTGAGCAAAGAATAAGAACTACACTAGAGAAGAAGTGAATAGAGAAAGAGCAGTTTGACATGAATACAGTATGTCACAGTTTTTTTTATATATTTATTTACAGTATATATGATAAATGAATATTTAGACTACAGAAGAGCAAATGCTGGGGTAAAATAATAAAGTGTATAAGATTTGAACATGGTATGGATCTTGTAGCTGAGGATGAAAAGAGTCTTTAGAATATATTGAATAAATTGAAGGAAGGATATATGGAATAAAAATTAATAATGAGAAGATACAGTGTTTAGGGATTAATACAAAAAGTCTGCAAGTTAAAATCTATGATAACATAGTTCAATAGGTAAATGGATTTAGATATTTGGATAGTTGGTTGAGTGATGGAAGAAGTGAAGATGAAGTTTAAAAAAGAATAGCATTGGTGAAGGAGGTGTTTACTAGGAAAAAGAAAATATTTTATGGAATTTTGAAGAAAGAATTAAGGAAAAGATTAATTAAGTGCTATGTGTGAAAAAAAGATTGTCTTTGCTGGATAAGAGATGGGAAGAGTTACATGGAATTGAAGAGCTAGGCAATGAAGAAAATACAATGGAGAAATTTGTAATATGATTGCTCTCAAGACCTCTCTGTAGGATAGATACTATTGATGTAGAAATAATATCAGAAATTTTCTACAGGTTTTAAATAAGAAAATACAAAAGTATTTGAAAAAAAAAAAGACAAAATTAAAAAATGGTAAAGATCTTTTTGGAAATTTCAAAGAGCATTCATGAAAGAAGTAATATTAGTTCAAAGTTTGAAAAAATAGAGGGAAAAAAAAACACTCGAAAAGTATAGTTTCTTCTAACCATGCATAAGTTTATAAAACAGATTAAGGGTGAAATTAATAAATCATTACATGTCTTGTTTTGTTTTCTTTCAAGGCTCTGCAATAATAGTAATTTTGGCTATTTTATTCCACAGCCATCTATTTAAACTTGAATAACTGTTGAAAAATGTATCCATGCCACCAGATTGATTTCTGGATACTAATTACCTTTTTATTTATTTTATACTTTCAAACTGATAACCTGATTTCCAACATCCAACTTAAATAGTTTTGGTATTACTTCAGTTTTATGTTAACTGTATACAATTTTTATCTTTTGGCCAGGTTGGTGTATTTCAAACAAATGCATCACATATTTTTTTTCTACTTGCTTTCAACATGTGTAATTGGAAGAATAATTAACTCTACTGTAAGCCAGCACTATTATAAGTTTGAGTAGTCAATGGACAGCAGATAGTGTTACTATATTCATATTCAAACTCTTTGTGTGTTTAAATATATAATTGTTTGGATAGTATAAAAATGATAAAGGGAACCACTAGGTTTGTAAGTGCAAACCTACTCTTTATTTGAAACAAGCAATAGCCAAATAACTAGTCTGGTCCTTTGATAATGAAAGAAAATGACATTCAATAATGTATTAAAGAATTTGAAAACTAATCAAATGATGGATCATTCTGATGAAGTGTTATTTCTATATTTGCTAAGAATTCATGTCGCATGGACATATCCTAATTATTATTATTATAGGTGTAAGTTAAAATATTAAATTAAGCAAAATTAATTCAAATTTTTTATTGCATGGCAAATGATTATATAAATCTATTATATATTTTTTCAAAAAACTAAATGATCTATTTTCGTTTTTGTAAATCAATATCTTTAGAGGTAAAAAGCCAATAATAATAGATTGACAGTTGCAATGTTAAACTGGATCGCAAGAGACTATAGAAGACTAGAAAAAGACTATGTGAGATAGACAGACAAAGTAAGGAAGTTTATTGGAATGATATGGAGACGTGAAACTATGGATTGAAGAAACTGGATTAAACTTGCTGTCTTTCATCCTGTAGTGGATTTATAATAGCTGAAAATAATTATCATCATGATAAATACAGTATCAATTTTAATTAGAATTTCAGATTGTGAGTTCAGCGTGTTGTTTCTTTTATTCAGAGATGAAAGTCAAGTTCTTTATAATCAGTGCATCAATAATCTTCTGATTAGAAGAAAAAATTCTGAATTCACTAAATCAGAAATTAATTACCCCCCCCCCCACTTATGCGTATTTAATATGTGAAAACAACGTAAACACAAGTCTTTTTTTTCCCGCCATTTTTGGACGGGTCATAGCTAGTATAAACAGTATTATAATTTAATTATATCTTTCATTGCTTAACCAGTGTTAATAATTAAACTAATTATTTCTAGGAACCTATATATATTAAGTTTTTAATCTTTTTTTTTCCATTTTTTAAAATGACTTTTTTTTTCAGTCCAGTCGATTTTATTAGCATTTCTAAGAATTTAGAAATTTCAGTGAAAAATAAAATGACAGCGTTCTCTGAATTAGTAGATTTTTTTTTTAAAAAAAAAAAAATAGAAAAAACGAGATAAATTCCCTCATCTCACTTTTTTTCATTTTATCTTTTCAAAAATTGAATTGCATAAAAACTATGCAGTATATATTGTTTTTGTAAAGGTAATAACAGTAATCTATTTGGCCATGTTTTTTATGTCTTCTGGAAATAAGACTTCTCTTTTCAATTAACGATGGATTCATCTCCAAAATAAAGTTTTCTTTCACAGCCATAAAATGCCCTCTCCCCTCACTACCCGCACATTCTTTTACAGGAAAAAATAATCAAATACACTGACTGTAAAACTAGATAAATAATATAAAGATTTTGCGTTTTTACCCATAGATTAATTAAAAACTTAGCATGAAAATAACTTTTGACTTTAGCTGTTGCTTGTTATATCTTACATTCATTTAATTTAGTAACAAGTAAAAACTCATGACATAATGAGTAGTTAGTACCTATATTTATGTCCTAGGATTTTTACTTGACCTTTTTTTTTTAGTAGAAATTTTTTTTACCAAGTTTAATTTTTTTTTCAGGAAATAGATTCATAATCAACATATCTAATCATACAGTTATTTAAAATATTTAGGAAAAAAAAAACAACTTCTCAAATCTTTACTGATGGTTTTATTAGCTTTTACCTTCACTGTTCCTCTTTACACTGGAAGAGATTTTTGTCTTGCAGTAATTTATTTAAGACTTGACTGTAATTGTCTATGTAAATGATTGAATAAAAAAATCGTGATTATTAGATTTGATTCAATAGTAGTGTCAGATTGTAGAGTTCAAATACGGATTGTGGCCTGTTTTATCACTTCCAATGCTCAAATTAATGAGCACTAAAACCATGCAATTATTATTATTCCTACTATTGAGCATAATCATTTAGGAGTTCAAATCATGTTAGAATACTGAAATTCGCAGGTTGAGTTTCAATCCAGAAATATTCTATTGAATTCATCAAATCTACTACTCATAAATGAGTATGACCATTCCAACTCCACAAAAAAAAATGAAAAAGAAAGAGAGAAAAATTTACCATAAAAATGAATTTTGCAATGCCTTTATAAACCAATAATTACTTGGTATGTTATGATATTATATTTTAGTTTTCTTAGCAGAAAACTTATTTTTCTGAAATACTTCAGCACCTTGTTAATTGTAGCTGTCCAATATATTCTATTCTCAGATTTACTATTTCCAATGGAAATAATTGATATTGCACTTTTTTAGAATGCCTTTGACATAATTCTTATATTATTGGGGAGGTCTATTTCTCCCACATAACTCAGGCTCATGTTCACCATCAAATCCTCTTTTAAGAAGTACTCCATTATTCATTAATTTTACATGTCTAATCCAATAAGGGTGAAACCAATAGAATCACATCATATTGAATGTTTTTATGATATTGCCATTGTATTTTTCTAAAATTTTACAAGCATTCTGCAATGAACTTTTTTTTAACACTTTTATATTGCACCAATACAATGCCCAAGTTTTAATTCTATATCATAAATAAGATAAAATAACATCTTTTTATAGAAATAACTTAGTTGCATTAGTTGTTTCCCTGTGCTGAAATACTCTATCATTTAATTTATTAAAGATAGCAGCAACATATTGAAGTCTGTGTTGGACCTCGGCATCTAAGTACACTTTTCTACTCATAAAATTACCAAGGTATTTAAACTAATTTACATGTTCAAGTTGATAACCATCTAAGCTAAAAGTTGCTGGTGATTTCTGTTTTGTCACTGGCTAAGAAAGAACTGAGTCCTTTGAACATATAAGTTTTTTTCAAAACATTAATAACATTCTGTAAGTCACCATTTGAACTGGTAAAAATGGCACTATCATCAGCATTATATAAATCCAGAATCCCAGAAGATGAAGTTCTTGCTTTTGTTTTTAATTGATTCAAATTAAAAATTCCATCATCAAACCAATATCATATCTTGATTCCTATTTGAGTAAGCCACATAATTTCTAAAGAACACTCCCATAAAAATTGAAAACAATGTTGGAGAACACATTCTTGTTTTACACCAATTTTCATTTCAATTGTTTCAGATTTTCTATCTGTAGTAATATCATTTCCTCTCATTATATCATGTAGAAGTTGTATAATATGAATAAATTTTGATAGACAATTAACTAACTTTAAACAATGCCATAGACCTGTTCTATTAATTGAATCACATATTCTATTAACTCAATGAAATGCCTTGACCAAATCAATAAAAAAAATCCCAGATTGATTCAGATTTAAATTTCAGTCATGGCATAATGATGGGTGCACTAAATTCAATACCATGAGTAAAAAAAAATGCTTAGATTATTACTTAATAAAAAGAAAAACTATCTTTCTGGTTATTTATAATAGAATGTGTTAATCATAGTAAGTTAGTCAAGTATCATTATTAGTCATCCAAGATTTTAAAACAATAGAAATAGTATCAGTAACATTGAATACTATCCAGAGGCTATTAATAAATATCAGAACTATTAATTGAATGATCAAGGGTCACATTCTAGTAGATCATCAATAGTATGACCCTTTATCTTATTTATATAAAGTATGTTTATATGATGTGTATATGCATACACATATAATTAGAAGAATTGTGATGTCATGGTTAGCATATCAATACCATATATCTAAAAAATAAAATTCTAATTCAGGTAAACCTTGAAAAAAATGTTCAGGTTTCAAGCAGGCTTAGCATATCTTATTGCAGCTAGATATTCAGTATCAATTCTTCTAGCTCTCTAATTATTGGTTGATAAAAGAGTATGTCAGCTAAAGGTGAAAACAAAATAAAAAACTATGAATTTTCATTTTACTATTTTTTATATTTATCCTAGAGAGATTATTGAAAAGCCTTTATTTTAAATTGGCTTTATAAAGGCTGTTTTAGCAATACAGATACTATTATGACTTATCAAAGTTTGATTATCTTAATAAAAATAAAATATAGGATGGAATCGTTGATGTCTCTTAAAATTTCTGTATATTTTTTAATGCATACATAATTAGAATGATTAAATAATAGCAATGAGGATCACTCTATATTATTGTCATCATCATTATTTTGATCATACAAATGACATTTCTAAGAATGATCTATAATTTGTGTAATTTTATATTTTGTGATACATTTATTATTGACATGATGTATCAAAAAATTTATTTCAGTAAGTCCATTCATGGCATGATCTAATTTAAACCTTGTGATAATACATAATAAGTAACACAATTTGATTTTTTGATAAAAAATGGAATTAACTGATTGTAGAATTGCATCAATTAGTAGTTAAATTAACACCAGCTTTATGACCTAAAATAAAAATATGTATATATTTCATGACTTAAAACTAGCTTTATTTTAATTTTACACTATGTTTTTTCATACCTAACTTGCAATGACTTTAATGTCTTGCTCTATAAATTCTCTAGCCAATTAATATTGCTTCTTTATACTATCCAAATCTGACACATATAGCTGTTGAATTTTATTAAACTGTTCAAAGAGATTGGTAACAAACTCAAAACCCTCAGTACTTTGTCTTGATCATGGTCAATCAAAACTGGCTAAACCATATCATGGGAGTACTAAAACACACCTATTTTGGGTACATTCCCCAAGACTTGAAAAAAAATGATGCAGCCATTTGTCAAAGTTACATCCTTTTAATCCATCTATTTAAAAGATACCCCTAAATTCATCATCACCAATAGCTATGAATTTCAAATACAGCTTCACTAAGACATTATTTCTAATACAACTTCTACACAGATCCTATACCAAAAAGCCATACAAATTCTAACCACACCATTGAGCTTGCCATCCAATATTATTAAGAGCCTCACTTACCCTCCACCTCTGTTACACAGACAGTCTCAGACCTAACTCAATAGTCCAAATCAAATCTGAAATACCTGAACAAGCCCCCTCTTTCTGCCACTATTGATTATTTAGATTTACCACAAAACACATATACTATACATCTGTGCAAATTATGGAAGCTATCTCTCCATGCCTTTCACCTATACCCATGCCATCCTCATTCCTTTAATGAAACAAAAATAAAACCTAGACATCCAAAAAATTCTCACCACAGCAAGAAATCAAGGATCAATGATGAGAAACTCATGCCAGTGTCTGCTCATTTCACAGATAATTGTCATACACCCATGGAAATGGCACATCCCTCACATAGTTCTTAATTCAACAGAAAACACTCCATTCTATCAGCATGTATGCCACAATTCAACAGATCTTAGCATTACAACTCTTTCATCGAATCTATATAATATTGAAAATAGCATCACTTAATGTTCGAGGGCTTTACTCATCAACAAAACTATTCCAGTTAAAGAAATTGTTAACTAGTATACAACTTCACATACTCAGACTACTTGAAACTAAAATAAAAGATCTCAATCAACCCTGCTACAAAGTTTTTGCACCTACTCCAGAAATACTCCACCACCATCAGTAGGTACAGAGTTTATTATCACCTTCCAATGCACATTCATAACTTTCAGAATCTTATATATTGATATGTACCTCTTAATCATCATATTTCATTACCATATCACAGTATTGAACATTGTCATCTATATTTCTAGTCCCACCATCATTACTCATATCATTCTGACCATAAATTCTCTGCTTGTCACTTCCCTCTCTGCTTGTCACTTCCCCCATCCAACCATTTTAATGGGGGTTTCTATAAGGACTGTTACATTTACTTTCAAAGTGCTTTAACTTATATTTTCCCATCTTGTGAGTGCTCAGGGATTTTTAACACCTGATTAAGTAATATTTCATAATCAGTAATATGTTACACTCATAGCCCTTTGTTTATTCCCCCAATGTTGCATCATCTGATTGAGCTTAAATTGAATCCCATTTTATTCTCTGATCATTCTGCAGAAACTCTTACTCATAACTTCAATGACTTAAATACCACTTCAATTCATCTTAATAAAATCATTTGCTTTATCCATCACTGTTTTTTTTCAAAACTTAAATTATGCTGAACAATCTAGAATAAGTAACTCTAGATACCGTTCAAAAATATATACTTTTTATCAATGTTTTATCATTTAACATGTCAATCCTCCATATGTTCTTGTCTCTTATCACTGATTGATGAGTTGCATGCTTGCATTGTCATGGCTAAGTCAAATGTCCACATACATTACTCATCGATAAGCTCACCCAGGCCTACCATCATGCCAGTAATCAGCTTAAAGAGTACCATAGCATCAAGAAAATAAAAAGTTGTCAGCAGTACATGCAAATCATGGAATACAGATAGTGAGCCTTTGGCCATCCTTCCATTTTAAAAGTACCTATGGCACTTCAAACTAAAAATGACACACATGCAGGCTTGAAAATATTATATCCCATATATCTTTATTTCAAGCAGAAGTTATAAGCAGATAATATCTTCAAACTATCACCACATTTTGTGTGACATTCAGAAACTGATGCAACATTACTGAATGCACAATTTACCATCAAGCATGTGACATCAATTACACAATGCATTCCAGAAGCTAGCACATGATCACTGTAACATCCACTGACAGAATCCTTCCTCAACTTCATACCTTCTAAGTCTTATCCACTTCATTCAAAATTATGTGTATCAAATGACCTTCTCTAGTAATACTGAATATATATATCGGCATACATACAGTATACTATATCCAAATGCTAACACTGATCACCTTCCCACACACTAAACATCAATAATTGACAATTCCTATGTCAATTCAAAAAATAAATACTGAAACCAAAATTTTTTAACTTCCTCCTTTGTTTTAATCTTCATGACCTGCCTACATTTTACTTTTTGGGCTACCATTGTCTGTAACAAAGGATTGATCCATTTTGCTTCCTATGACATGTGGAAGAAGAGATGCATCAACATATTTTTAATTATTGTTAAGCTCTCAATAAAAATATTCCAGATCATCTCAGACATATACTGAAGACCTAGTAGCTCCATCCAACAAATAATCCAATCATATCAAATGCCATACACCCTACAACATATGCATCCACCTTCATCTTATTTGCTTTTTGGTGCACCCATTGTACTTTCCCTCTTGGCCATAAAAGCAGATGGCACCCATCCACTTTTCTAAAGAAACTTCACCAGTTAAAAACATAACACTTATAGCACCACTAGATATTTTTTCAGCCACTTGGTCACTGCTAAGGCAATATTCAGTTTATAAAAGACTGATAATTGACACACTGTATTCCATTAGAATGTTTTATCATTTCAGCACTATTCACTTATTTGCTACCAATTCCCTGGATTATTATTTCATTCAACCTACTTGCCAATCTTCAAGCTGCAAGTAATTATCAGTGAATGACAAATAATTGACCAGACATCATCAGTCTTTAACTTGGATAATAGTGAACAGTTACTTCAAGAACTCAACCATATGTCAAAATTCAAGCTGAATTCCACATCTGGAGAGACCAACCAAAATTTTCCAAGAACTTTTGCAATAATATTCTAAACAAAATTAATTTTTTTATATCAATTGACTTCAACCATGGATTGCCCATGTAACAATTTTTCAAAAAAATCTATTGTAACTCTCTTAGATAAATAAAGATTATTGTTGAAACATCATCATTGATATCCATCTTTGTATTCAAAACTAGTAGCAGCATTTGTAAAAAAATATACCTTGAAACCTGATGAGTGTAACCTTTAAAATTAATTCATATAAAAACCTGTACAACATGATTGCATCATAATCCTTACAATCAAAGTTATATAATGCTATGTAACACAAAGGATTAATAAAGATTATTATTAAAACATAGTAGCAGTAGTAGTGGTAATAGTTGTACCGGCCTTGAATAAAATTTGCAATCTCATCTTAAATATATATAGGTAAACAAAATTCTCAATTCAGCAAATAAGTTATTAAAACAGGCAAAAACTCACTATATGTATTGCCACTATACATATTGATCATGTGATATTTATTGGTTCAAATAACAAGTTCATATCAAAAATCTACCCTACCCACAGCTTGGTCTAATATATTTATACTATTTACATTTTGGTGTACTCGATGTAATTTATTCTAGGAAATAATACTAGGCAAAATCCATCAACATTTATAATTAAATTTAAGCAACTTAAGGATAAGGATTCCAGAATTGCTCCTTCCAACATACATGTGACAACTTGGTCCTTTCTCAAGCAACCAGTGCATCTATAATTTAAAACAGTACAAACAACTGCTGAACAATTAGAATTGTCAGTTTTTATATATTGAACTATACTCTACCCTTGCAGATATATTAATAATTTAAAAATTTTAATACTTAAATATAAATGATAAATGATTGATGTAACTTTAAACATTAACAATTTAAATCCAAGAAGGAAAAAAGGATTGCTGCTATAACCCTTGCAATAAAACCTGTGTACTTTTGTAAACAGATATTAATATAATTATTGTTGTTGAAGCATAATAATAATTATTCAATTTACTTTTATTTATGTACACCAAAATTAATTGTAGATTGCAAATAAATTAAACAAACATTAAAAAAAATTAAAATAAACAAAAGAAAAGTAAATGACTTGTAATAGGAATTGATATTATATACATTTAAAATATTAGAAAATTACTTCATGCCAAGATGACAGAGGTTTTTATTAATAGAATCAGTATTTTAAATTTTAGAAATATGAAGAATAGGAGAGAATTTCAATATATTATAACCATAATTTTCAATTTAAAATAATAATTTATACCAGTTTTATATTAACAAAAGTTAAGGTATAGTTTTGATTTTGTATTGTTAAAAATATTATTTTTGTTAATGATTTTGTATAACAATTTGAGATATTTAACTTTTTGTCTTGACTAAAGATATATATAATTTTTTCAGTGATAATATTTAAAAAAAATTTTAAACACTTATTGAATTTTATTTATATCTTTTTTTTTAATGTGAATTCTATATGATCAAATCAAATTCTAAATAAGAAGTATTAGATAGACAAAAAGAAGTATTTGGTGGAATATTTATATATATATATTATCATTTTGTAAATATTTGCTATCATCTTGAAGGCCTTATTGATTATTATATCTATGTAATAATGAATAATTATTACTGAAAAATGTCATTCCAAAATCCTTCTGAGTGTCAGTAGACTTTACCTTACATTATGAATAAAATGTGGTAATCATAGAATTTCATATTTATTAGAGTAGGGTATAAAAGAGGATATCTATATTAATTATTTCATTTCTCTCACACCATTTTAAAAAACTATTAATATTATTCTACAGCAAAATACAATCATAAATAATGACATATTATACAGGAAAATACAATCATAAAAAAAGCATGACATATTAAAAGTTTGCAATCATCAGCATAACACAAAAAATGTAAAAGTTTTAAATTGTTTTTAAGGACATTGATATAACTCACTATACATATTGCTACACACAGCAAGCTAGATATTCCAAAAGGCTTGAGCATAAAATCCTCATCTAGTGCACTCATTCAATTTTTCCAGACTAGTTTCTGGCTTGTGGCCTTCATCAGTGATGAGCCTTGGATCTGAGAGCACTGTACCTTTTATCTCCACTTAACTACAAAACTATGAGTCTTAAATTGGAAAACATTTTAATATTTTCAATCAAAGCTAATTAGCTTATATAGTCATATAGGTCTGAACTCAGTTCAGTACCTATACATTTTGGTGTCTTTGGTTCTTTAATAACCACAGACACCACTATCCTATTAGGCAGGATAGGACTTAAGCCAATAACATCACATGATCACCATTTCTTATGCTTGCTTATAACTGTTATTAAAACAGGCAAAACTTACTATATGTATTGCTACACACAGCAAGCTAGAGTAATCAATGAATGCTAGAAGGCTTGTGCATAAAATCCCCAACTAGTGCCTACTTATCTAATATTTCCAGACTAGTTTCTGGCTTGTGACCTTCATCAGTGAGGAGCCTTGGATCTGAGAGCACTGCACCTAGATTTTAGGATATAATGCAACCCTCTAGCAGCCATCTTTTACCTCCACTTAACTACAAAACTATGAGTCTTAAATTGAAGACACCTTAATATTTTAAGAAATAGTGATCATATAACATTGAAGAAATCATTATATTTTATAAAAGGTGATCTTAATTTAATGAAACATTCATATTAAGAAAATAGTTTATTTGTTAGACCTAAATTATATAATTGAGTAAGAAACATGTTTTAATCAAACTTTAGCAAAGGCTTTTGACATGTCAATAAATTATATCTGATTTTTCCTGATTTTTATAGTAACAAGATTTGTGTCTATTGATTAATTGGGTAGAAAAATATGCCATTCAGGGATCAATGATCTACTAATATGTGCTAATTTATTGTATCTGTATCTTTCAAATATCTTAGCAATCAGTTTTAGAAAACCAAGATTAGAAATGAAAGTGTAAATGATTTGAAATACCAAATTTTGTCTTAAAAATCACACTATATTACATCACATTTTTCATTACTAAAACTGAAAATGACTGAATAAATAGCAGCAAATAGGTAATATTCAAGAAAGTCAAAAAATGCTTATATGGTATAAACTGTTGGCCCAATTTTTCAAAAAGAATATTTTTATCTGTTCAGAATTTTCTAAATGCAATGACACATTTCTGGAAGTAATTGCACAATGTTAACTGAAAATGACATGAAAATTTTTGATTTAGAAGAAATGTTGAAATTTGAATCTAAAATAGATGCATATGAAAAAAGAAATAAGCAAGGAAACAAATGATCATTACTTATGGTGAAGAGATTAGAATAAAACTATTAATTTAATAAGTAATAAAATATAAGGAATAATTAAGCATATATGTTTAGAATAACTAACATTTACCATATACATTAGAATACTATCAATAGAAAAAACAAACAGAAGAATTAAAAACAATGAATACTTTATTGGTTTTACATCTATTTCAAAATGTACAGGCTTTCTTCTTATGTGATTAATTAAAACAAACAAAAAAAAACATTTCAGCTTTAAACAATGTTTAAATATTTCAGAGCACAAGATTATGACAATGATATTAATAAAAGGTGTAGAAGCTAAAATTTTGGGAGAAGATCCAAAATCTTTGTTATAGCCATGTCTATCACATAGTTTAAATTTGTTACTGAGAGTCATGACTTCAACTCATATCATTTTTCAGAATAGTTCAAATATTATATTACATATTTTTTGATGAATATCTTTTTATCTTATAACACTAGTAATATTGAACAAATGCTTTAAAGCAATCATATCTGATACAGATAAAATTAGAGATAGTGTAGAACATGAGTGGGCACACTTTTTCAGAGCAAAGCCTACTTGTAATTTTCTCCAAGTGTTGCAATCCACTACATATATTTTAAATGCATAGTTTTTTAATGTCTTTTAACTTTTTGTTTGGAAGTAACAAACTTAAAGACATATATAACATACATATTTTGCATTCGTCTTTTGAAAAAATACTGTTCTTCCCATTCTGTGTTTTGTTTCAGACATTATCCCCTCTTTTAAAATATGTTAAAATACTAACTTTTCATTATAAATTAAATGAATCTGTGAATCTGTCACAACAAAAAAATACAATTATCAGCTTCACAATAGACTGAATATATTCAATGATTCCAGTTGTGTCTTTGCATTGCGCAGTGAACATATTCTAGCCAAAGAAATGAGAATCTGCATCATTGTGCATTTCAAATAAGATATTATGTCATCTGACCCATTCATCATTAAAAGCCTGATTATAGACAGTTGCCCCAATTGTGAAGAGCTGATTCTCACCTATTGTATCCACACATATAAAAAAAATTATTTATTTTATGAATAGTTATCTTATTTAGCATTTGTTCTAAGTGATCACTCTAAAATTTCTTGGAGGTCCACTCGTAGATGCTAAATAACATCTGGCCCACTTTAAGATCCCAAAATAAAAAGTGAACTGTGGTTTTTAGCTAGAATTAAATGAATTTTGAAATTGTTATCTCTACAATTACTTGGTCCAAATTATTGCTTAACATTAGATATAAAAAAATTTATAGTAGATTTTAATTATACTATTTCTAAAAAAAATTAAAATGTTTTTCCAAGATTTAAGGCAAAATCATTTTATAAAATCAAAAAATTTTAATTGGGAAATATAACATACCAACAATTTAACTTTTTTTTTAAAAAAGCAAATGTTTGAATGATTCTGAAACTGAAAGAACACTCATTTTCTAAGATAGTTTTGGTCCATAGTAGACCCAAGTATTATTTGGTGAGAGATTTAACCATATTGTTTACATGCTAATAGTTTTGATTTTCTTTATAATATTCCAGGATTAAAATCTATGAAACAAAAATTCTAAAGCACTGTAAAGACTTGGATATTATTTTAAGAAAGGATCTATATAAAGAAATCAAAATATTTTGTTGCATATGTTGTAATAATTTATATTTTGCCTTCTTTTTATAATCTTAACATATTAATATCTAAAGTTAAGATCTTTTTCAAATTTATACACTTTAAATAGCTGTAAATTTTATTAACAATTTTTATTTCTATTGTTTCAGCAGAAAAAAACTATTTCTAAGTTAAAATTAATTAAAAGCTACCTAAGGATTACAATAATTCAAAAGAGATTGTCTAAGTTAAACTTTATTATGAGTTGAATGTTAAATTATGGAAAAATCAAATATTAATAATTTTTCAGAAAGAAAGACAATGAAAATAAATCTATTGTTGCTATTTTTTAAAACCCTATTCCCAATTGTCAATATTCTAAAGTTTTGTTTATAAGTATCAGAGGGTTTTTACTAGTAGAATCCCTTTTTTATTATTATTATTATTATTATTATTATTATTATTATTATTATTATTATTATTATTATTATTATTATTATTATTATTATTATTATTATTATTATTATTATTATTATTATTATTATTATTATTATTATTATTATTATTATTATTATTATTATTATTATTATTATTATTATTATTATTATTATTATTATTATTATTATTATTATTATTATTATTATTATTATTATTATTATTATTTTATTATAATCATGATGATGATGTTTCAAAGATAAACTTTATTAAGACTCAAAAAGAGTTACATATGAAAACATAAGGTCTTAGATACAAGTTAATACATGATATTACATATAAAATAATTGTTTACAATCTTGCATGTGATAAGGAAAAAACATAACTTATAATAATTGAAAAAAGAATGATCATTACATAATGAAATACATGTGTCAGATTAAGTTTGCATAAAAAATTTAAATGAGATCTTGAAAAAAATACTTGAAAGAACATGATAGTATGAAGGCAAACTTATATGTGGTGTGAGGTTAGAGTCGATATTAGATTAATATGTGATTGTATATAAATTGGGCTTATTTGGTGAGAAGGATTATAGTTTTCATGGCTGTCTTATTGTTCATGAGTTATATAAGTTGCATGTGAAAAACATGAGTTTTTAGATACAATTTGATACACGAGCTTACATATGCAATGAGAGTTTACAGCTCTGCTTATGATTAAAAAAAAGGAGATTTACAGTAGTTGGAAGAATAATAATTATTGCACAACAAGATACATATTTCAAATTAGATTTACATAAATTTTACATCATTATGAGATAAATACATAAAAGGACATTGTGATATTTGTTAAATACATTTAGGAAGGGTGAGTGGAGTTAGTGTTTCATTAATATATGGCTGCACATAAATTGTGCTTATTACTTGTTGAGAATTATAGATGTCAAGACTGTCTTATTGTACATGTGCTGGGCATTTAAAGTTTATTTCAGGTAAATTGGTGGAGTGATCTTTTAAACTTCTTTGGATCAATGGGTTGACAAAGTGGGTGTATTGTTACTCTCAAATGATGCAGTATTTATTCCAGAGTTCACTCTCATGTAATAATGGAGCTATGAGATCCTTTGTGGTAGGCACTTGAGCTGGTTGAAGTCCCAGAGAATGGGATGGTAGTGATATAGAGAGCAATTGGAATCTGTGACTGATATAATGATGGACTTGAAGAGGAAATGTCTTAAATGATGCAAATGTCCTCTGTGCTGTGGTAATAATAAATTTTGATAAATTGTTGTCAGCATGTCAGGCAGCCACACCATGGGGGGGGGTGTTACAATCTTGTGTTTTTAAGTCTAGGTTTTAAATATTGTTTGCATTGATTGTTCTGGAACTTCAAATTGGCTTATTCATTAATGGATTTGAAATATCTTTGCTATTGCTGACATGGAAATTGTTCTTGATGATGCTGGCATATATTTATTCATGAGATAAAGCTGGCATTATGGTAGAATAGATTTTGACATCAACTACTCGATCATGTTGTTGTATGGCAGACATTTTGAATGGCTTTAACGATTTTAAAATGTCATTTTTTTAAAAAAAAAGCTTTTGTAAATTCAAAGTTATCTAGAAAAGATGTGTGACAGTTAATTGTTAATAATTGGTCCAACATATGTTAAATTTATCTGAAATATTGCAGATTTGAGTGGTCTTTTGGGGGTTTAAACCTGGAAAATTTTCCTTGTTGCCTATCAATACTAAGATTTACTGCTGCTAATGAAATATTTTCCCTTGCAAATTATCCGTTACTCACATGGAATTTTTTTTATAATTAGAATGTTATCCAATTAGATCAAGTTCAGTCTTTGTGATGATTTGAAATTTATCTTTAAAAAAACTAATATTATGCAAATTCTAGGATTTGAAACAGCTCTTGGAATGAACTTAGTCACAGGACTAAGATTAATTGTGGAACTATATTATTATTATTATTATTTTCTCACACCTTTTATATTATTTTAACTTGAAGATATCTACAGTCTGATAAAAATCCTATTGTATTTTTTCTTGGATTCTTCATATAATAAGACAAGGCTACTTATCACTTTTTCCTCAAAATATAGAATGAAATGTTAAATATTTCTATAATTAAAGTTAAATTAAATTAATAGTATGACAAGCAAACTCAGACCTCCCCCCCTCTTTTCATAATAATTAAAACACGACTGATCTTATTATAGTAACATTTAAAAAAAAAGGCATGTTATAAGTCTAAAATTCTAACAATTGAATCTTGTATCTAAAAATATTGTATATATATATAAATAATTTATCATACAAAATTATTCAAAAGCATTATAAATAGATGTACAAGCAGTTTTAATTAAGGCAATCAAATTAACTATTTTTCTATTATTTATGTTAAACTTATTCAGACAGTTGTAAAAATTTAAATTTATATACTGTACAACTATTTTGTTTCTGTTTTTAGAAGTTACAATATATATAAAAAAATCAGTATTTAATCCAAAATATTGTAAAGTTGTAGGTAAATTTTAAAATTTGTAACATTTGAGATTTTTAGTTAATTAAATAGATTGCAAGATTCTGAACTTATATAAAAAATGATTATTTTCTATCTTATATATTTAAATTAATCCAAAAAAGCTGCATCACTTTAGATTTATACGTAAAAATAATCCTTGTTTTTTTTTATCTATCAGACACACTAAACTAATTTTAGATAATTATTTTATATATAAATCATTACTTAGCAACATTTTAATTAAACTAAAACAATTTAATAATTACTGCTTCACATCATATATTACAAATATTTGGTTTTCAACAACATACACACAATAATATTTAACATTATTTTAATAAATTTATAAGTTTTAAAAATTATGGCTATTCATAGCAAAAACAACTAGGAACAATCTTAAATATTTCCCATTCTCTCTCCATCATCTTTACAGTGAAATAGCAAAGAAAAAGACAATAATCACCAATTAGTTTCTGAGGTTTTGCCACTTTTTTTTCTTGTTCTATCCTATAGATAAGAATATTTGTCACTCATTTTCTAACCAATAACTTGATGGCTAGTTGAAGTCGCCTGCAAATCTTCAAGTAATTAAAAACAGCCACTTGAATTTTAATTCTAAATCATGGGCATGGTTAAACAGATATGTTATCCATTGTACGATAAGATTTTGTAATCTATAAATAGTTTATAACTGGTGTGGGAACACATAAGGCCAACGAGAGCTGCATGTCAGTTTTTTATATATTGTAAAGAACCATACCATATTATATAAATACATAAAAATACATAAATATAGTCAAATTTTATTTAAACTTAATTAATATGATGACATATTCTACAGAAGTTTTAAATGTTATGTAAAGTATATAAGGAAATATGATTAAGAGAAAAAGAATACAAAATAATTATTTCCAAAATTTTAATAATAAAAATAAAATATAATAATAATAATTCATTAATAAAAAGTATAACATTTCATGGAGAGCTTTGGTCAAATCTTTGAAATTTGGCATATAATTTGTTAAAGCTGTTCGCAGCAATTCTGTGAGATACTGATTAATCAGATATGAAAGATATTTCAACTTCACAAACATTATTGTGGAATATAATGATTCACAGTAATATGTTGTACCAAAAATTGAAATTAGTTAAGCAACTTTCTTTAAATGTGGATATTTTGATTCTGGCATGAGTTTCTAAAATTGAATTAGAGAACTAGATATGTGATGCATTTGCAATGCCTCATCCTCTTTCATTTCTGACATCTCCAATTCTCCAGCCTCTTTTTTGACAAGTATTATTTCAGAAGTTGGAAATCCATCTTCAAAAATATCACAAATAAATGTGTTCACAAAATATAATAATGTAGATTTAAAACTTTTCAAATCTTCAAACTTACATTTGAAATCCGCTTGAAATCTTCCCATTTTTCTTTATATTCATCTATTTTTTCTACTTTGATATAATTATATTTTTTTTTAGTTGTGGAAAATAATTAAATATTTTGGACTTAAGATCATACACAAAAAGTCAAAGTTTAGTTTCAAGACTAAATACAGTTTGTGATAAATCATTAATCATTTCCCCCTTTCCTTATAACCAAATTAAGTGTTTACAGATGTTCCATAATGTCTGTAAGGAAAAACAATTTTCATTTTCTAATTCTGGCTATTTTTTTCTTTTCTTTTAAAATGTTATGATAAGATCTAGGAATTTCACAAAATGACTCAAAACATTGTAAGTTGACAGCCATCTTAAAACAGACCATAAGAAGATATCACTGGACAGTTCATCTATTTTATCTTTTTTTTTTTTAAAGTTCTTAAATTTATGGTGTGTTTTGGCATTTGTTTTAATTAAATTTAAGCATTTATTTTATATAGCGAATGTAAACAATTGTATTACAGTCAAATATCAGCCTTTCATGCTAATTGTGCATACGCTTTGCGAGGGTTAATAAGAAATGAATACTTTCTTGCCAATACAAGATATAGTATTTATGCAGGAAAGGCTGATATTTGACTGTAATCTAATTACATTTAAAAATGTGCAAAATAGTCTTCAACCCATTTTAATATTTTAAATACTTCATTATGTGATGCTCACAATAAATTATGCAATGAAGAGCTACAAAATATGAAAATCTAAAATTGTTGTTTAAAAGGCTAATAACATCTAGGTTTTTTCCTATCATTGCATGGGCTCTGTCAGTCACAATACTTACAAGTTTACCATGAGGCAATTCAAACATGTTCATTATCTCATCAAGAGCATTTTTGACATCGATGCTATGAATTTTTTCATAAAAGCTAGTGAATCTAACATTTATTTTTGCACATTTACATCTGTAGATACATAGTGGCCAAAAACAAACAATTATGGAACATCCTGAATGTCTGTAGTCTTATCGAGAGCTAAACTTAATGTTGTACAATTTTCCAAATCACACATCAAACTATTTTTAACAGTTTTACTAATTTAATTGATACAATGCGCAGTTGTATGACATGACATAGGAAACTTGTACAATATATTTATGCAGTTTTGTATTATCTAAATTCTCCTCTATATGGACATTTGGTATGAGCAATATTACAAGCTACCAAAAACTAGCCTCAAAATTGCAAACAGAGAACTTAAATAATTGCGATCAAGTCTTTAAAAAACAAGGACTTTTAAGAGTACTTATTTTTTGAAGACTTGATCACAGTTATTTAAGTTCTCTGTTTGCAACTTTGAATTATGTGGATATTGAGTTGAAAAGTGGGAATGACTTACTTCATAATGTCAATGTAAGTTGTTTACTTTATAGTTTGTAATTGTAATTTTACAAATAAGACACAATGACTTTCCATTATTTTTAATAAAACAATTTTTTCTACTCATTTTTTCTGAAATCTTCTATTTTGGACTATATTTATTTTTGGTTAATAAATTCCTGATAATTATTAAATGTCTATTTTATTATTATTTATCATTAAAAATAGAAACAATATAACCAAAATCAAGAAAATGTTTTCCAGTTTTATTTTCAAGAGTTTATATAATTGTTTTAAAAACATAAAATTCTTTAAATAATTATAAACAATTAAAATAAATTTCTTAACCTCTACACATGTCTTTAGAAAACTTGTGCCAATGCTGTGAAAAAATTACTTATGAGAAACAAGTTTAAATTGCTTACTAAAACAGTCTACTTACCAGATTTTTTTAAAAAAAAATGAAATAGGACATTTAACTGATGGAAAAACTATCACTAAAAGTACAACTATAGAATTGCCCAAATCATAAATGTACACATGTGATTACTCCATGTGTGCATGTAGTAATTTTTATACAATTTGGTAGTGATCATTAATGTACAGTTTTCCAATATATTTAAAAATAGTATGTACATACTACATACATGATATAATTTACAATAAAATAGATAATAAAAATGTTTGATAAAAATTTCTATCATATTATGTATTTTTATGCAATTAAAAAACTGAAATAATTAAAAAAAAAATCATATTTCAATGGGAGCCACACTTAACTTGACTAAAGATTCATATTTTCGCACTATTAGTATATAATATTATTTGGAAACAAAATAATTATCCATATTTATATTCATAAATATATGTACCTGTGTTAATGTAATATTTCAGCTGCAAATCTTGAACCAAAAAAAATTTTTTTTAAATATACATAACTTAATATATATAAAAAAAAACATCTTTAGAAGTAGAAATTTTCATGATAAAAAGTCATTTCTGCATACATATTTCAAATTTGACCTACTTTCAGTTTATTATACTTGTTATAAAATAAAAAATAATAATGTTATAAATTTTTTAATATTATTCCAACATTTTTTAGTTAATTTGCAACAATAATAGAAATAATTTCTAATGCAAATAGCAAGTTTTAAACGGTAATTTTATGCTATATAATGTTTTGCTTATACAAAGTTCGTTCTTGTAAATACCTACAATATTCTATTGATTTGATATCATTTCAAATTACTGGGCATTCAAGTTAATGACATAGTCATAGTATCATGTTACTTGTGTGGTGAACTTAGTTTTAATCTTTTATTTTAAATGAACTTTCCTTATGGTTCTTAATTTTAACAAGCCATATAAAGAGAAAAATATATATATAAAAGGTTAGTGATAAACAAGAAATAATAAAGAAAATGGAATAAAATAATGGATTAGTCACCCAAGTTGTAAACATTTAGAAATTTTTTCTTAATCCCTTGTTTAAAATTATAGTAATAATTAATATTTATGATATTTTTATATTCAAACATTTCCCCCTAAGTAATAAAAGATTTTAGGGCACTTTATTTTTTTTTTTCACATGTGTGTGGTCATATGCATCAATTGTATGAGATAGTGTGGATAGCTGAAGGAAGCTTGAAAGTCTGTGTTCAAATATTTTATATTATATCTAAACTTAAAGTATATAAATTATACTTGTATTAAAATTGTTATAGTTTTTCTTTCCCTCAGAAGTTGACCCAGATTCTACTGATTAGATTAAGCATTGTTTGCTGCTGGCCAATAGGATGATGTACAGCTAAACACATAGCCAATCATTAGTTCAGGCCAATAAGCAATGATGTTCACTGAATCCGAATGTTTCCACTAAGGTCAGGGATCTGGCTATAAATAGTCAGCCTTTTGGGAAAAAAGGAAGAGAACATCTGTCTGACCTACAAAGATGATACGCATTTTCCAAGGGAAGCCTTGCTAACCTGAATAGCAGTAAGCATTCCTACGATAGTAATATGCTATTTAACCATGCAGCTAGGCAAGTCCACAGAAGGACCAGATACTGCTAATACTGTTGACTCTGTGAAGCAAGCTATCAGTTGTAGCTGGAAGTGGTAGAATGACCCAGATTCAAGGGTTCACATTATAATTATATTATTATGTATTGAATATATTTGTAAATATAATAAATATTATATTAATTATAAGACTGTTGTTAGTATTATTTTTTGTAGGTTGGATCTGTAATCCAGACCAAACACAACAGATTTTGGTGCAGTCAGACAAAAGAATTTTTTCCCCATGGCTGGAAAAAAAATGGCATAAATATGCAAGTGTGCACTTATATAGACACTCATTTAAGTTTATGAATCGGTGATTATTAAGTCACACTTAAATACTGCCCAAGACAACAGATTTTGGCACAGTCAGACAAAAAGTATATAAATTATACTTGTATTAAAATTGTTATAGTTTTTCTTTCCCTCAGAAGTTGACCCAGATTCTACTGATTAGATTAAGCATTGTTTGCTGCTGGCCAATAGGATGATGTACAGCTAAACACATAGCCAATCATTAGTTCAGACCAATAAGCAATGATGTTCACTGAATCAGAATGTTTCCACTAAGGTCAGGGATCTGGCTATAAATAGTCAGCCTTTTGGGAAAAAAAGAAGAGAACATCTGTCTGACCTACAAAGATGATACGCATTTTCCAAGGGAAGCCTTGCTAACCTGAATAGCAGTAAGCATTCCTACGATAGTAATATGCTATTTAACCATGCAGCTAGGCAAGTCCACAGAAGACCAGATGCTGCTAATACTGTTGACTCTGTGAAGCAAGCTATCAGGTGTAGCTGGAAGTGGTAAAATGACCCAGATTCAAGGGTTCACATTACAATTATATTATTATGTATTGAATATATTTGTAAATATAATAAATATTATATTAATTATAAGACTGTAGTTAGTATTATTTTTTGTAGGTTGGATCTGTAATCCAGACCAAACACAACAGATTTGGTGCAGTCAGACAAAAGAATTTTTTCCTCATGGCTGGAAAAAAATTGGCATAAATATGCAAGTGTGCACTTATATAGACACTCATTTAAGTTTATGAATCAGTGATTATTAAGTCACACTTAAATACTGCCCAAGACAACAGATTTTGGCACAGTCAGACAAAAAAAATTTCCCCATGATTGGGAAAATAAGAAGTAAATACACGAGTCCGCACTTGTATAAATACTCATTAAGTTAAGAATCAGTAATTAATAAATCACACATTAATTCTGTTCAAACCAACAGAATCTTTGCACAGTACAACTAAAGAATTGTTTCGCCATGGCTGGAAATATATGTACATCTGGCCAAGCTAACTGAGTTTGACACAGTCATATTTTTCCCCACATGGCTGAAAAAATAAAAAGTAAAATATGTGAAAATGCAATTATAGACATTCATCATATTTACTAAACAGTGATTGTTAAAATCACTTATTTCTGTCCAAATAAAAAGTAAAATACACAAATACATAATTATAGACATATGTCATATTTACTTGCAGGGATAATTAAATATCTCATTGCAGTCTGAATACAAGACAGATTCTGCATATTGAAAAAAAATTTTTTCCCCAAGGTGGTTAGGAAAATTGATAGCAAATGCTAGTGGCAGTTCATAAACCAATCAGAATTCATCATTCTAAAAAAGACAGCTCACCCTAGTGGAGTAAAAAGTCTGTCAAAAATAACAGTATCATGTGGTTACAATAAATATGAATCACAATAAATATGAAATAAATATTTTTTTCATATTATACCAGAGAAAAATAAAGAATGGCTAATATAATTGGCTCGATGGAAGCTTTTGACCCAGGCTGCCCTGAGAACTGGTGGAGCTACAAAGAGCATCTAATATTTTATATGCAAGCCAATCAAATTAAGGAATCTGAAATAAAATTAGCCACCCTGATAACAATAATTGGATTTCAGTTGTATAGTATTCTAAAGTCTCTAGTTGGGTCAGAAATACTGGCTGACTTGAATTTTAAGAAGGCATTGGTGATTCTCAAAGAATATTTCTCCCAAAAACCATTGACAATAATGCAGTGATATTATTTAAATTTCAGTGTCCAAGCAGAGGGCAAAAAGCTAGAAGGTTCACAATATGAATCTGGGCATTTGGCACTAATGTGCAATTTTCACGATTATTTTGTGGGATGAACGATCATAATTTGACTCAAATTATTAATGACACTAGGTTTAGACTTTGAAACAGCTGTAATGTGTCAAGCAAGGCCTTAAAAAAAAAAGTAAATTTTACCATTAAAAAAAATTAAACAGAAGACTAATTTGGTCAAGCATTCAGTTGGTTCAACAACAATGAGTGATAAGCATTGTTATAGATGTAATGAACAGATGCATGCACAAACAGAATTGCCATACTGTGTGTTCATTTTGCAAGTGAGTCAGATGTATAAAAGCTGAATGTCTAAAATTAAAAGACAAACAGCCAATATAAGAATGGAAAAACCCATTTTAAAATGGCAAGGGCAACTATAAGAAATATAAACAATCATATTAAAGATGATCAGTTTGGATTTATACATAGTATTGTAATTAATGATATGTCAGTTAGAATGAAACTGGATATAGGGGCTGTAATGTCCATTGTTTCAAAAAAGACCTGGACTATCATTAATAAGAATAATAAATGTAAGTTGCATCCCTAGTGGCAATGCTATAAGAGACTATCAGTATGAAAAAATAAAACTCTTGGGTCAAACAACAGTTAAAGTTACAGAGTCTAATAAAACGATGTATTTAAGACTGGTAGTGGCATCTGGTGATCATAGTAATTTATTAGGCCGTGACTGGTTCAATCACTTAGGGTTTGTAATGACAAAGATCACTATGCTTAATAAGTTAAAAAATGATTAACCTGAAGTGGTCAAGAAGACCTAGGTCTGTATTTGGGACAACTAATTCATTTACCACTGAATAAAAAGATAAAAACTGATCAGTTGATGGTGCAGATCACTGCCACTGGCCTTGAAATCTACAGTTGAGTCAGAGCTTGAAAGCTTGGAGGCAGATGGGATAATAGAGCCTATATCACACTCAGAATGTGCCAGACCAATAATCTCAATTATCAAAGAAAATGGTGATGTGCATATATGTGGAGATTATTGATGCACGATTAACAATGCATAGCATTGGATAATTATCTGCCATCATCAGTTAAGCAAATCCTATCCACACTGTTAGGTGGAAGGGTATTTACTAAAATTGACTTCTTGCAGCTACCAGTTGATGATCAGGAAGCAAAAGCATTGTCAATAATAACTCATAAAGGCTTATTTAAAATGAACCGGTTACTTTTTGGTATATCAGTCACCCCAGCTATATTCCAGACAGTCATGGATCAATTGGGTTTTGGAACACCTTACTTCTGGTGATTTATTACTGGTGGCTCAGACTCCAGTACTGCTCTGGAATTCCACCAAAAAACTCCTTGATAAGTTCAAAGCAGCAATCATAAGAATAAACTTGGATAAGGGCATATTTGAAGCCAAAGAAATTGAGTTTCTAGGATTTAGAATAGATGCAACTGGCATTCATCATATGCAAAAGAAAGTTATGGCAATTTAAAAAAAATCCAAATCACTAAGTAAGAAGAAAGAATTGCACAATCCGTTTTGGAACTTTTAAATTACTATGAAGAGTTTTATACCATAAAACTGAGGCAGATGAACCACTATACAGGCTACTAGATAAAAAAACAGTCTGGAAGTGGGACAGTAATCACCATAATTCCTTTAAAAAATGAAAAACCTAATATCTGATACAGTGATGTTGCACGCTTTGACTCTAAAAAGGTGCTGGTACTGCCATGTGATGCATTATCAGTAGAAACAGGTGCGGTATTGTCCAATAGAAATGATGATGGGTCATGCTCTGCTTTTGCCTTTACATCAAAGTGTCTCTCAAAGGAGGAGAAAAATTATGCCAGATTGATAGAGAAGCTCTGACCTTAATCAATGGCATTAAAAAATTTCATGACTATTTTTATGGGAGATCATTCATACTGTAAACAGATTATAGACCCTTGTTGGGCATTTTTTGAGCTGACAAAGGAATCACTCAGCATGCCTCACCATGTATGCTGAGGTGGTATAATTATTTGTCAAGGTATGATTTTAAACTACACTACTTGAGGGAAAACATATTCCCCATTTGCCCACAGAGTCTGCAGACAAGCTAACTATGGAATGTTGGTCAGTTAACATGATTGATTAGTGGAGAAATTCATCACTGAACAATAAATCAGTGGCCAAGTGGACCACAGATGACCTTGGGTTCCAAAAAGTTAAAAAATGGATCACTGGTGGCTAAATAAGAAATCAGAGGAGTTACAACCAGCCTACTGGACATGAAGGCTAGAGCTCTCAACCAAAAATGGCTGTATTATCTGGGGATCCATAGTAGGAATTCCTCCAGCTGGATGATCCCAAGTGCTCAACCTGTTATGTAATGGGCATCCAGGGATAATCTGAATGAAGATGCTAGCAAGGTCATATGTATGGTGGCCAACTTTGGACACAGATATTAAGTCTAAAGTTCACCACTGCTGGCATTGCAAAGTGAATCAGAACATGCCAGTGAAAGATAAAACAGTTGACTGGGCTAAACCTGAAGGCCCCTGGTCTAGACTTCATGTGGACCATGCTGATCCATAGAAAGGCAAACTATTATTAATAGTAATTGATTCATCTTCTAACTGGCTGTAGGTAGTAGAAGGTCCATCACTCTAGACCACTGCAGCAATAGAAGCTCTTAGGAGGCTATTTGCTACCCATGGCTTTTCTAAAGCTATAGTCTCAGATAATGGCACAGCAAATTACTGCAGTGGCATTTAAAATCTTTTGTGACAATAATGACACTGAGTTAGTCTTCAGTCCACTATTCACCCTGAAAGCAATGGCCAGGCTAAGAGATTCATTCAAAAAACTAAAAAAGTGCTCACAAAGATGGACACAGGAATCTGGAATACTCATACTGACAGAATGTTGTTATCACATCACTCTATGCCAAGTAAGGCAACTGACAGAATGTTGTTATCACATCACTCTACACCAAGTAAGGCAATTGATAAAACTCCATCTGAATTACTTTTTAATAGAACTTAGTGATCTAACTTATCAGCTCTGAACCCTGATCTAAATGATTGAAAACAAGAAAAAGACATAAAATTAATGAGCTATGCAGGATGTATAGTGGATCCACTAAATAGATCCCAGCAGTCATAATTCAACAGAAGGGACTCCATGCCAGTGTAGTCAAAACAGCGTGTGATGTCAACATCATTGCCATTGGAATCAACTTAGACTGGATTATACAGATGCAGACACAATGAATGAATCTCCAGGGACAATGATTGCAAGCAAGGAGGACCAACAAACCAAAAATGGCAGCAAACCAGAAGAAGCATCAAAGCAGATTAGTCATCATCCAACACACCTGCATGACTATGTTATCTAAATCTAATTTTTATCCAAGGGGAGTGATGTTATAGTTCTCCTTTCCCTCAGAAGTGGACTATTCCAGATTCCTTTTTTTATCTGATTGGATTGAGCATTGTTTTCTGCTGGCTGAAAGACTGATTTACAGCTAAACACACAGCCAATTATTAGTTCAGGTCAATAAGCAATGATGCTAACTGAATCTGAATGTTTCCAGTAAGGTCAGGGATCTGGCTATAAATAGTCAGCCTTTTGGGAGAGAACATCTGCTTGACCTACAAAGACAGTATGTGCTCTCCAAGGGAAGCCCTGCTAATCTTAACAGCAGTAAGCATTCCTATAGTAGCAATACACTATTTTTCTATGCAGCTAGGCAAGTCTACAGAGGGATTAGATGCTGCTAAGACTACTATTGACTCAAGGCAAACTGTTTTGTATAGCCAGAAGAGTCATTCTCCCTACCGATGAGGCAAGCTATCAGGTGTAGCTGGAAGCAGTAGAACCATAAGACCTGGATCCATGAGTTCACATTATAACTATATTATTATGTATTGTATATATAAATGTAATAAATACTGGTGTTAGTATTATTTTCTATAGGTTAGATCTGTAATCCATACTAAATACATCACAAATATTACAAATTATGAATCTTATAATTCAGTTTTTAAAAAATCACAACTTTGGTTGTAACAATTCCAATAATTCTAAATGGAAGTTATCATATACTGTAATGGCATACATTTGTGAAATATATGTAGTGTATAAGGAATAAAAAATGTACATAGTCATATATTTTATGAAATATAAATTTTGAATTTCAAAGATCTTTTTATTTTTTATTATAAACATTATTTGTTGCCAATATTTATGTCTTTATATTTTACTACTGATTATTTATAATCCTTGTATTTTACTGAATGTATTAACTTTAACTTTGAAACTTTATTTTCAAGAATATTTATAATTATTGACTGTATTTGTATTTCAAGAGAATACATTTTGCATCAGTCAAAAAATGGAAATGTTGAAGTTATGTCACTGAAAAATATGTATGAAGTTCCCCAATATGCAAGAAAAGTATCACATTTCTATCTCACAATTTATCCATGAGATGGCAGTTGTGTCAGTTTTATTGTAGGCTAGTTCATGATTCATCACTGCAAGAACAGTGTCACTCAGCATTGCTACTGGAAGTTGTTCCTAAGTCAATCAAGAAGAGCAGCACATTTTGAGTTGTGACACTTTTCATATATAAGGTAAGTTGAATGTAATTTTTAATAGCATCATAATCAAAAAAGTGACATTTTTTTTTAACTAATTACCTCTGAACATATTTTTTTGTTTTTGTGTTATTTTGACTTGTGCCAGTTTTCCTGACTGAGAATGTCAGTATTTTGTGTTGGTAACAATTATTCTTTGATTTAAAAATTATTTCCTATGCTATTCATCTTATCATGTACAGTTGGTGCAAAAGTATTCGAACAGAAAGCCATTACATACTTTGATTTTATAATAATGTATAGGAAATGGATTAACAATAAATAACTTAACAAAAATAAAAACAAGGTCTGTTCGAATACTTTATCTTTGTCATTTACTAACTTGTATTTTACAAAAAAACTTTCAAATTCAAAATTTCTTTATATTTCCATAATAACAATTTCATAATAAACTCAAATTATATTTTTAACAATGATGTTTTCACAAATTTGTTTTTACAGGTTCATTATGTACTCACAGCAAGGATGCAGATGCAGAAAATTACCAGCATTGGCTGTTGCTGCAATTAAAAAAGGCAAACCATAGAACAAGAAAATGCATCAAAAGAAATAGAAATAAAATCCTTGTTTTATACTTCACTGTTGAGTTGTAAGTTTTAAATTGCACTTTAGGCAAAAAAAGTGAAAGCTTATTATTATTAAGAAAACAATTATATGGCTGAGCGCTTTCAGAGAACTTAAGTCTCCATATTCATAGCCTACTTTAAGTGAAGTTTTTGTTTCCATATTCGTAGCCTACTTTAAGTGAAGTTTTTGTTTAAAGTAGGCTATAAATATGGAGATTAAGTTCTCTGAAAGCACTCAGGCATAAAATTATTTTCTAATTATAATAAGCTTCACTTTTTGTGTAAAGCGCAATTTAAAACTTACAAAAGAAATAGAATTGAGTTCACAGTACCAGAAGATCAATGTATGAATTCTAGATGGCAATGTACTAAAAACCTGCATACACACCGAAATTACAATTGGTTAATTCAACAACTCAACAAGAAGAATCATCAGATGAAAGTGTGAGCCATTCAAACTCGATTTTGAATGCCATCATCTTCTGATTCTACAAATTCATCATCATCAGAATCAGAAGAGAATGAAAATATTATTATTATTAATGAAACTGAGGGTGCAGAATCAGACAACTCCCAAGCAGATAACAAGAGAAAATGGAAAACAAAGGAAAACAAATCTGGTTGAATGGAAAAGTCTAAAATAAAACTTCTATGAAATACTGGAAAACCTTATACATCATCATCAATTTGTAAAACTGGAAAACTTTATACATCATCATCAATTTGTAAAACAGAAATGCCTGCAAGAAAGATACATCCAGCATGTAATGAACAATGCAAACTAAAATGTTCAAGCAAAATAGATGAAAATAAAATGCTTGAAATATTTAACAAATACTGGTTACTTGACAGCCTGCAATACCAGTGAGAAATTTATCTGTAGAAGTATGACTGCCATTAGACCTCAGTATCAATATAAGAAAGAAGAAAGCACACGCCAGTGAAACCATATATTTTATTTTTTGATCAACAATGTAAACAGAAATGTTTGCAAATTTTTTTTTAAACAACATTGAATATCAATAACCAACCTATTAGGACTGTGATAGCTAAATTAAATAAAGGATTTCTTCAAGAGGATCTTAGAGGAAAATACGGACACCACTCTAAAGTAGATCCCGCTATAAAGTATGGTGTTATTGATCATATTAATACCATTCCAAGAATCAAAAACCATTATCTGCACAAACAAAGTACTCGAGAATTTATAGAAGGTGGAAAAAATCTGACTGATTTATTTCATGGCTAGAAAAATGAGTGCATTAAAAGAAACATTTCTTATGCAAATCTCATGATATATTCATGAATTTTTGAAACAATTTTAACATTTCATTTTAACTCAAAAAAAAAAAATATGTGCAACTTATGCAGCTCCTACAACAATGCTACAGGAAAAGAAGGGATACAAGAAAAAATATAATAAGCATTTAAGGGAGAAAGTTTTATCAAGAGCAGAGAAAGAGGAGATAAAAAAGAAAGCAAAAGAAAGTGAAGGAAAAAATTATAATTACCACTTACAATCTCCAAATGATTCTGCCTGCACCAAGAGGGGATACAGCTACATTTTATTATAAAAACAAAATCAATAGTTACAACTTAACTGTCACTGAACTTCAGTCAGGTCAGGCTATGTACAGTGTTTTTTTGGCATGAAAGTGAAGAAAGTCGAGGTGCCATAGAAATAGGCTCTTGCATTCTGAAATATTTAGAAGAAAAAGCTAACACCAACAACAATGATAACCTTAAAATTTGTACTCTACTCAAATAATTGTTGTGACCAGCAAAAGAACAAATTCATAATGGGAATGTACCTGTATGCTAGGCAAAAATTTAAGATCAAATCGAGCACACAAATTTTTAATTACAGGTCACACCCAAAATGAAGGAGACAATTAAATTTTTGCATAGTGTACAGGTACATTCCCATTATGAATTTCTTATCATCGAAAAGTTGATTAAGCAAGCTCTTAAATCAGATCCCATCTATATCCCCACTGATTACGTCAGATTAATTTGGTCCACAACAAAAACAGGAAATCTGTATAGAGTAACGGAATTGGGTTATCAGAATTTTGTGGACTTGAAAATACTCTCCCAGCAAATAGGATCAAACATTAAACTGATCCAAACAAGTGACATAAAAAATACTCAAAGTACAGAAGAGTGACCCAGGTATTCTTTTTGTGAAAACTGCATATAAGCAAAAAGAATATGCACAGATCAATGTCAATAATACCAGGAGAAGACAATTGAGCATCTCTACAATGCAGTGTGTTGCGGCATTAAAGAAAAAAATGGAAATTTTTGCTATAAAAAAAGCTCATATTGAATCCCTTACCTCAGTGAAAAGTATTCCTACATTATATAGGCCCATTTATGAATCTATGTTTCCTTTTTCTAATAAAACATTTTAAACTTGTTTTTCATTTTTTATTCTAACTTAAGTAGTAATTTTGCCTGAGGGAGATCCAGAAGTTGTATTATATAATATTAAGTAAAGAAAAAAATTATTTGAGGTTGAAAAGTGGCATAAGTATTACATGAGGGGTCATAACAAAAAAAAAAAGGGTTTTAGAAAAGCAAGAAAAGTGACATAATTCAAAGACCTCACCTATATTTAGCTGATAACACCTCACATTCGATGAGAGCAGAGCTACAGATCCATATTACTATACTATAGAACATAATAGAATTTACCACCAGAAATACTTACCTGAAATTTAGAAGTTTATACTATTTCAATATAAGTCTTATAGTATTTTTTTAAGTAGATTTTTCTCAAATACTGCATTTTTGAGTTGTGACACTTTTCTTGTGGGGGTGGTGTGCAATATATTAACTGCAATCTTTAATAACTGAAATATAGGCTTGTTATATACCTGTATCAATATATGGTATATGAGCACAGACTTTCACATGACCCACCATTCACCACTCTATCTCATACCATTGATACACTTGAACACATATATGTCGAAAAGATAAATAATCACCAATATACAAATTTCATGCTAAAACAGCAATCATCAGTTGGTCCAGATTATTATCTCTACACATATATGCAATAAGTGCTCAGATATATATATATTAAGATAGCCAATCTTCATACTTTAATAGACTGGCTTCAATCCATTTCACACTCCAACTCTTCAACTGTCCATACAATTGAAAATCTGATGATATAATGCTCAAAGGTCACCATGAGGCCAAGATTCTTGTCACACCCATCTGACCCCTCATGTACAGGACATAATCCATTTAATATATATGCAAGGGATGAATAGACATCTCTAATACAAAAGATCGATTTGCATTAAATACATTACATACGCAGTTGATTAATGCAATTTTAATATTTATGATCGTTTTTTCTTTTTGTTTTGAAGAGAATATTTTTCAGCGAATAATAATTTATGTTATTTTAAAAAGGTTGAGTTATTTCATTGTCAAATCAAGGAACAAAAGAGTTAAACAATACTGAGTTTTTAAAAATAGTGCATAACAAAATACATTTTTATGGGGTTACGTATTTATTAAATTATAACAGCAGGGCAGGAAAGTTGGGTCGAAGAATATTTTGAAAACCTCCCATTATTAATATGAAACAAAATTTAAGTGCTCGTTTCTTTTTTTTTTTTTTTTTTAGAAAATAAAAAAGGAAAATATGTAAAAAAAAAAAATCTCGCCAATTTAAAACAACAATAATATAATAGCTTTAAAATGACATAAACAGGAAGTTATAGAAAATACCACAGTCATGAATAATAAACGCATTATTACTATTTATTTAGAAGGAACTAATTTATTCAATCTAAGTAGAATTTTGATGACAAAATATTATTTTGGTTAAAATATATATTGTAAATTAACACATGCACACTCACACATCATATTTCATTTAGTGGTAAAAAAAAGTATATGTATACACACATCGCTTTTTTTTTTTAATTTCCTATAAAATATGACCTATCTCTTGCTTTTGTAGAATCAAACTATGTAAACGCTAAGTAATTATAAAAGAAAATTGTATATAATATCAATAGCATGAATTTATCATATAGCTAAATAAATGTTAGGTAGTAAAAAAAGTAACTCAAAAGTCCTAGTATATCTCCAACAATCTTCTTAAATTAGATGAGAAGATTATTGAAAATTTTATTATTAAAAAGTGTCATGGATTAAAAGAATAAAAAATTGAAAAAAACCTTAACTTACAGGAATAATTGCCTTCTTATCAAAAATTATCTTTAATACAGACATCTATGAACAAGTAGAACTATCTATATCAAAAAATGATAAAAATAGGTAGACAAAAAACAAAGGTTAAATATGTCTTTGCAATGACTACACATTTTGTAGCCATAAATATATTCATGCATATAAGATGTTAATTCTTTAGATACTTAATTGGACAAATTGTTTTGCTGTCTTTTAACTTCTGCAGTAAACTTTTTCTTTTGAAATACTTCAACATTTTGCCTATTTATACCTCTTCTTTGTATTCTATTCTGACATATGTTTTTAATGAAAGCACTCAATATCACATCTTTTTGGAGTATCTTTGAAATAATCTTTCTAATGTAAATAATTCTGCCTCTCCCACAAAATCCTTACTTAAGTTCACGATATTCATTTACTCACATGTCCAATCATAAGAATATACTCTTATAATAGTAGATTCAAAAAGCATCATATACAACAACCTGAAGAATATCTTTGAGATCACTTAGTCTGTTGGTGAACTCACTTTGGTTATAATTATGTAGTGTTCAAAATAAATTTGAACTAAGTTGATACAATATTTTAGTTTATTATATCATATCCAGCATCAAGTTCTCCAAAAATTATAAGCCATATATTTAATTCTTATTTAATTAATAATGTTTTTTTAAAATATATATATTTAAATAAATTATGATTTAATTTTTGTTTAATTATTGTCATGTATTAAAACTTAAAAATCTAGCAATAAGACAAAATTTAAGTATTTATATTTCTTTTCATCAATGTTGTCCAAAAAAATTATTAAACTGGAAAGACTTAACAACAAAAAAGTTTGTAATGCTAAAAAAAAGTGATAGATGGCATTATTTGATAAAAGCTATATAAGAGAAAGCCAGACATTTCTTTGTGAGTACCAAATGATGAAAATATTTCTTGCTATGTATTTTCCTAATACAGTTCCACCTTTAGGAAGAGTTTACTCCAAGTCTCCGCTATGCTAGGCAATTACTGCATTAAAATAATATTTTTATTTTTATAATCAATTTTAACAGATTCTAAATTTTACCTATTTGTGAAATACAATAGATAAAACATAAAGCAGCAGCACAAACAGCTAACAATGAACAACAAGAAATCATCATTGAACTTATCAATTGTTGAGTGGATAAGGATTTGAATATTTTTTAATCTTTACTTCTAATAAATAACAACTAGATATCCATTTACTGACCAATACTAATAGCTAATTGTTGGCTATAAGGTGGCTATCTGAAAGAAAAATTATAATCCTTTTGAAAAAATGTTCAAGTTTACTTGCCCACATTCAAACTCAGATCGTAGGCATAATATTCAGATGTACTATTATTGCGCCATGAGAGTTTTTATAAAATACAAATGCATCCACATATATGCTGGTTTCTTAGTCTATCTCTTGTGATGCCATTTTTAAACCTTTTGTAGAACAAACTTTTTTTTTCCTGAAAGACCCAACATCTTATTTAAATGTAGCTATCCATTGTATGATATTTTTGGAGGATTCATGAATGTATTATATGCTGACAATTTTACTACTATAATGAACAAAAAAAAAGATTTGATGGCATTAATACATTATGTCAGCATATATTAAAAATAAGAGAGTATTGAGTTATTAGGATTTGTTTGTTAAACATTTTTTCTTACAAAAGTAAATAATTGCAGAATAATATATATAAAAAAAAACAAGAATATTTTTTATTAAAAAAGAAAACAACTAAAATTGTTAATTTAATAAATGTAAAATTGAGACATTTACTTGATTTCTGCATGTCAAGCTGAGAGTTAAATTAATTAACTGTCTGGTAGACTGCAAATCTTTGATTTGATTCTTAACTAAGAAAAACTATTTTTAAGAATAATTTATTATTACAGAAAGGATTTTGCTGTTAAATAAAAAGAGATCCTTTGATTCCTGTTTGAGATCTTAAAGAAATTGAGCAAAGTGGATTTCTAATGCCCATGCTACATAATTTTATTGTTTGAGATTAGTGTTATTATGTGATTATTCACATAATAAATGATCAGAGATAGATTGCTCACAAACATTCAATATAGTGAATTTAATGGCTTTTATCATTGAATTTAAGATCAAGAAATGCTATGGTCTTTCTCAGATTATTGATAATCCTACTCTATATTTACAATAATAATAGACAAAAATATGGAGTTCACATTCTAGAAGCTGTAAACTCATTAATCAATGCAAAATTTGGCATCTGAGGATTGGTAGCACAGCAAATAATTGGGTTATACATCACCTAGACTATCATTTAATAATGATCTTTTATTTAGTTACTTACAATTGTAAATCACTTTTAAATGAAAAAAAGGTTGCATGAATTTGAAAAAGTATTTAACATAAAATGGGACATTGTCAGGCTTGTAAAGTTAGAAGAAAAGTTTAAGAGACTATTAACTTGAAAAATGTACATTTATTTTATTATAAAGACACAAGTACTAGAAGCACAAATTAAATGAGATTTATTATAGATAAAAAATGCAAAAACAATGTTGTTGAGATTGTTTCTATATCAGTTGGAGTTGCAAGATTAATTATTCATCTTAATAAAAAATGCAAACATAGATAATTTAGATTTATACCTTAACTGATTTTGATGAAATAGAATATTTTTATTTAGACAAACAGAATACTTTTGATCAAACCAAACAACACTTTGAAATTCACAGATTTTAATGTGAGAATTACATATGATTGAAAGATAAAAATGTTGTGGAAAAATTTGAATTGCGTGCCAGAATAAGAAAGAAAATAGATTCGTGGATTTTTTTTTTTTTTGGGGGGGGGGGGGTCTGTATATTATAAATTCTTTTTTTTTTTTTAAAAATATTCTAAGTGGCAATGGACATTGAAACCTTCTAAAATAGATATATCAGACTTGGATTAAATTTTGGCAAACAAAAAATATATATTTCAAAAATGAAATGTATTTAATAGTTTACATTCTGTCTTTTCCAAAGACTTTATCATGTTGTTGAGTGTTAGTATTCATTCATTTATAGTTAAAATCTTCAAAGTGCATGTGCAACAGCGTAATGCTGTGTTAAATATTACAGTTTACAAACATCATGCTATAAAAATAAAAAATAAAAAAAAGATTTATTTACATATAAATAGATGTAGAATATGTGCTAATTCAAAGCTAGAAAAACAAAGACAATTAAGAAAGTCATTATTAATGTTGATATTCCTAATCTTCTTAAATACTTCAAGGAATTTAAACTAGAACTTTTAAAATATAAATTGATACTCTACTAAAGTTAGCATCACAGATAGCCAGTATGAAAAATGACAATTTAATACTAAATTATTAACTGAGACAAAACAATATTAAATAAAAAAATTAAAAAGATCCATTAAAAAAAGTTGAATAACTGGAATTCTATAAAATGATATGAAAATGAATTAATAATAATACTGCCTAAAAAAATATAATTATGAATTGATAAGAAAGCTATAAAAGAGAATAAATTTCAAAAAATGAACAAAATATCCTTAGCTCAGCAAAATAAAAATAAAATTATTACTAAAATATGATATCATCATGAGGTATGTGGAAGAGTTTTACAAAGAATTATATATATAACGTTCAACCTTGTGTTAGAATATATTTGTAAAAACTTTAATATTTGTGTTAATATTAAGAATACACACGTATATATAATTCGACTATATATAAATAAATAAATCAAATCAAATAAATAAATGATATTAATCTGTCCTATTTTGCATATTTGCACTTCGTGAAAATGAAGGTTATACCTTTGAAAGCGCTAGAAGAAATCAATAAAAGTTTGTCATTTATTTATTTGATTTGATTTATTTATTTATTTATATATAGTCGAATTATATATACATGTGTATTCTTAATATTAACTCAAATATTAAAGAATTATATAATAAAAAATGAAAAAAAGATATTATCTATAATTATCTTATGAAATTCCAAGTATTTTGAATTAAGAAGTGAGAGATATAATTAACTCTATGAAAAATAATAAAAGCACCAAAGAATAATAAAAATTATCATTATCTTAAAAGAAGCATGTGGACAAATAGATAAATTAATGACCAAGCTATATATCAAATGTCTAAACTAAGAAAAGTTTCTAGATGATTAAAATATTGATATTTAAAAAAAAATGAACAAGAAAATATTAGAAATTAGGAACTTACTGTATTCTATTATTTCTATACAAAATATTTACTAGGAGTTATCACACCTTGTCTACAGAAACATTTGGAATCAAACCAATCAAAAGAAGAAGAAGAAACTTGATTTAAAGGTCCTTTTAGCATAGTAGGTCATTACGAAATATGAATTGCCATTATTTTTTAGAATTTGTAAATAATCTACCTGTACTGCAATTGTCAAAGCTTTGGATCCTTAAGATAAAATCTCAGAATATTGTCTATTTATAAACACTACTTATAAAAATACAGTATTAGTGTTAGGTTACATTATGATAATAAGATTAACATTAATAAGAGTGGAATGACTTTGCACTTAAAAAAAAAGACAACATTAGCCAACATGATTTTGTGGTAAAATAGGTTGACTCCGAGTCTGAAAATGATGTCAATTTTTTCATTTCTCATCTAGTTGTGGCACAATTTTATTTTATTTTAGTATCTATAACTGTAAGATGCAATGTTGAGATATGTTCACATCTCTCTCTATCTTTATAATACAAGTAAATAACTATAGTTATGATTGTTTGTGCACATTTGATTATTTAGGGTGTGTGCAGTCATATTAATTGGTATACTGTAGTTGAGTTTGCTGTGGTACATTCATTACCAAACTTTCTTTAGATACACAATTAGAAGAACACATCAGAAGTTTGGGTGTAGATAAGAAATCAGCTGATTTCTCAAACTACTTGTATATGCAGAAATGTTTTAATCCCCAGCCCTATCTTACTTGGTTGGATAGGTTTGATCTGATATTCCTTTTTAAAATTATTTATCAGTTGTGCTTAAGACATAACCCAACAAGTTGATGTTCTATACATCTCTTACCTTCATTTGTATCCATCCTTATGCTACTGTGACTATAAAAACTGTATTTTAATTTTTATTCATGAAATTTTTATTATAAGTATTTTAAGAGCACTATGGCTAGTGTATCAAGGATGTATAGAAAGCAGTGTTTACAAAGTTATCCAGAGAGCATTCGAGAACATACAAAATTCTATGGGAAAGGAAAATGACTGACCAAAAAATTCTAACATACTTCCAAGGGGTGTAATGTGAATAAGATTTCATCTCATATATCTTTTACTTTGCTTGCTAGATTGTTTTGCTTGTTTGTTATATCTTCCTTTTTTTGCATGCGCCATTTTGTACTTAAAGAGTGAAACGTAAAGATAAAATTGGCAAATTTCTAAAAAGAAAAATTGTTTTAAAATGTCTAAATGGTATACATATATCATAGAAGCTCTTTATAAAATTTCAGGCATTTAATGTCCCCTCTAAATAGCCTTTTGAACCTTATTCAGTCATATGTTTCATCACAGGTATAATAATTTGAATGTTTTCTTGGATTTATTCATTTTTTGCTTTATTAAAAAGTAGCTTCACTGTATGTGTATATATCTGCTTCAGGTATCATTTTTTCTTTCAATATTCTTGATTGTATTCTTAATAAAACTATATATGGATAACATTGTAATTTGTATTTTAAGTAATTCTAATAATTTAACTGTGTTATTGTCAGGACAGATTTAAAATATACATTTGCCATTTAAGTTTTGCCAGTTTAACCATAAGTATGAACATTATACAGACCAGCTTGTTGTTTATAAAGCAGTTTTTACCTATGTTTAACATAGGAAAGAAGTAAGATTGCTTGTTGCATAATAACATTTATATGTAATATATCCAATTCAATCAATAATTACCTAGTGACATCATAACATCTTGTATTATTGTTAATTAATCAGACATGATATGGTGAAACAAAATGTATTTTTGAATTCAGCACAATGAAATTAATAACACTTTCCTCATAAAATTTTTTTTATTTACAAGCTAGTATTATCAGGAATTAGAAGTCAACAACTATAAATATTTTGGTCAGATTAGTTAATGCAGATGAAAACATAATGGATGAAATTAATCATAAAATTAAATTTGGTTGGAATGTCATTGATAGAAATAATGTTAAAAAAAAATGCATATATGTTTGAAGAAGAAAGTTTTTCATAGATGTGTTTTATTCTTACATATAGTTCTAAGATTTGGCTATTTAATAATAGGACAATATAGAGACTTTGGATTAGTCACCAAAGTATAAAAAATTGTGTATTGAGTAATTAAGAAGAATTGAAAGCAAAATATATGAATGAAAAAAACAAAAAGATGCTATTAATATCATTGGCAGAATTAAGATTAAAATGCAATTGGGAAAGGCATATTGTATATGGTAAGATAAAAAAGTTTTCTGAACTGATGTGAAAAATATAAACTGTGTGGATTAAATTTGGAAAGACTGTCACCCTACTTTGTATAGATAATTGATAAAAATAACGATGATTATATAATAAAAATAATTTGTATATTTTTGTATAAATTAAAATATTTAATGTAATTAAAATTATAAATTAGTTTTGACTATTGTTGATCCACTACATGCTTAAAGTCACTCAGAGTTTGATTAGTTCATAGTTTATTTTTTCCATATTAATTAGATTTTTTACAATATACTGGGATCTAATGATAAATGATTATTAAATCTATAGTATAGCAATAGAATGGAAAGTTTTAATAAATTTCCTAGTAATCTATCCCGTGGTTCTCTTCTGATTTCTTTGTGATATTTTTCTAATAGTTATATTGCAAATATGTGATATTCTGGTACATTAAAATTTCCATTTTGAATTCTTCATTCATGCAGTCAATTCTTATTATGGCATAAGTTTTTTATAATAGATTTTGATATACTAATAAAAATTTGATGACTATAAATGTATGTTATATTTTTATTGGTGTTTGAAATATTGAAAATACAAAAGTTCTTTACTATTAAAAAGGAAATAAATCTTCACAAGTGCTGCTTTTTATATTGTATGAATTTTATACACATTCACTCTTAAGAATTTAAAAAAAAAACAAGTGTATCATTTGATCTCATAGCTTATTCATATATAAACCAACCTTTGCTTACCATATTTAACTCATGGCTTGATTCTACTGTGTGCTTGAGAATTCATATTTCAGAGAAGAGAAAATTTCTCACTTTTAATCACCTGCAATTTTAAATGTATATTAATTTAAAATATATGTAATTCAATAATTATTTATCTAGCACAGTATCTATCCGTAACTACTGCTATTAAATCCCATAGTACCTTTTATGTTAAACAGTATTGTTATTACATATATATATATATTTAAATTGTTTGATCATAAATAGTTTTAAACTTTATATATATAATCAACTTTTGAACTACTATAATATTTTACTTTATTCTTTTAAAAATATTTATTATTACTACAATAATTTCATTCATATCATGTAACCTAAAAAAAAAAGAAGTAATAATACTGTCAGTGACATGAGCACCAAAGTGAGGCTGATCACAGTTCTCAATTTCCTCAGTTAAGAATTGATCCAGGAAGCTTAAAGACTTTCAATTTTTTTTCCACATTACTATGGTAAACTTGTTCAGATCTTAGTGTGAATCCTACTAAATTTTATGATCTTATTAACAATGAACAATGGTATTGAAAAATGCAGTAATCATTACTGCTTTAAATGATTTTGAAATTATAATAGTTGTAATTAAAGTATATTTCAACACAATTCCTTAGTTTACTATGTTAAAAATTATTCTTTATTGGTAATAATTTAAAGCATGTCTCATCATCATTTTCATTTATAATATACTGTCATAAAATTATGGGCATCATTACACTCTTATTTACTCTTAATATTGAGAGCTCATAGTTATATATTGAATTAACTTAAATAATACAGAGACTAAAGCAAATTCTGTTTACTGAATTAAATATATCCAAATAGAAATCCAAATAGAATAGAAATAACAGGAATTATGATAATGTGACTTGATTGCATATATATATTTAACCTAAGAAAAAGATCCATTGATCATCGTAAAACTCACGGTTGCGATTCCCAGTTGAGGAAAAAGAAAGTGTGTCTACATTAAATCTTTTACTTCAACTGGAAATTATTCTAAACTCTAATAAAATTATAAATATTCAATAAACTAATTTTTCAGGATTCTATAATAATAATATTTAGTAAAAATAATAAATTGATTAGGGTTTTATAATAAGCTACTACTCTGGAACTCTGGTTTCTTTTAACAATAAAATCTCCGCAATTATTGCTTCTTATTTCAAACATTAAATAATAATTTTATCCAGGATTAAATTAATAAATGCATGAATATAAAATATGCTTATGCATTCTTGGATATGATAGTGTAAAAGGGTTTTTATGTATACCACCTTATCCAATAATATTTTATATTACAGACAGCATTAGTACAACAATTATATATTTGATCCAGCTGAGTTTTACAAGCAAATTTATATTTCAAATATAACCTTTAAGATAATAAATGCAAATAAAATGATGATGTTTTTTCAAAAATGACAAAGATAAATATTTAAAATTAATAATTATTTTTATTGCATAAAATAAAATCAATAACAAAACAAATAAGAACAATAATAAAATTATATAATGCATTTTAATAAAACATTAAAAAACTACTTCAAATTAGAGATCTGTCAAATGTTATATCATACATTGTCATGAAACAATCACATTTATAGGAATTGATTGTATTAATCTTTTTTATCCTCAATTTAATATTGCAGAATAGTGATTATTATATTAATAAAAGTTAAATATCTTATAAACGTTCTTAATTGGTTTATAGTACCAATCAATCAATTGTTTATAAACCTCATTTACAAGTAATGGAGAAAATTTTCACTCTATTAACATAAGCAAGTATAAAATCACTGCTTGGCAGATCTTAATGATAATTTACCACAGCAGGCTTATTTATATTTTTGCCTTTAGATCCCTTTCTGAATTGGATGTCAGGCTTTACTATTAAAATAGTATTACTTCATCAACACAAAATACAGTTAAATCATTAGGTTGCCAATTATATACAATAATATAACAGTAAAAATTGATAGTAACAAATATGACACCCAAATAAAGATAACTCCATTTAATTTGAGGTTAAAAAAAAAAATTAAGAACTCATAAGAATCCAAATATTGGCAAGAACCATTTAATACTAATTTTAATAACTATTAACATATATACAACTAGATCCTAAAGTATATTATATTTAATCCAATTCAAACTTAACACTAACTATATTACCTTTTACCTGCATACTGAAATATCAGAGACAAATTTTATTTACATTTTTGTAAAAAACACTGTAATATGACTAAGCCAATAAAGTAGAAAGTAGATCAAATAATCCATTTGATTTATAGGACAGTTCATTTCAATTTTTATATTAGTCATTTTAAAATAGCATGAAATACTAAAATTCACTTGATGTGATTATTAATTCAAAATAAATCTATTTTATAATCACTGATGAACCTGTAATCCATTATATTCTTTATTTATTTGGGAGGCTCTGCCATTTATAAGCAGCATTCAAAATATATCTTTATAATCCATTTTCCTTTTAATATTTTTATTCACATATTATGCATGGATAATCATTCATGCAAGTATTTCAAATATTGAAAAACACATTGGTAGTTTTTGTCATAAGTAGCGGTTTAATTTCTTAAACAGATTTTGCTTTTATCTAACAAATTTTGATGTTCAGCACCTCTAATTCTAGATATAAGATTAATCCCTTCATCTTTTGATCTTTAATGCTTTAAGTTAATAAGAATAATCATATCACTGATAAAGTAAAGTTTATAATCCAAGTAAGATAATTTTTTTATCATTTTATAGATCAAAATCTATTTCATTAGTAACAAGTTGATATGAAGTATATTTGGTTTTCAAAAATATTATCATTTAAAATTAAGTTTCCTTTTTATAACTGAAGATGAGATCTAATTTATTTTTTTGAGACCTAAAAATTTATTCTTTCATGAAGTGAAGAGTCTAAAAAAATTTATAATATCTTATAAAAAAAATACATCTAGCAAACTTGTTTAAAATTTAGAAATTTAATTTTTCCAAAATTTATTAAATATTACTAATTAATATTCTATTAAAGGAAGTCTAACAATTTATTCATAAATGAGAAAGGAATTCCAACAGTCAAATTGTTTATTATATTTTAGCAGTCGACTTAAACAAATGGGATTTCTTGAAATATTTTATGAATAGAATCAATGATGATTTCTGGTTACACTGTCTTTTGTTTTATCTCTCCTCTGGAACAATGAAAAAGTAGTCAGATGCCAAACAAAAGACACATGCACAGATTTTTGCTTGTCTCTTTTATTAGATAATTGAAGAACAAAATGACTATTTAAACCCTAGGACTGCTTGAAGTCCAGCAAGCAATGAAAAATTTTTCAGACTATCTGATTTTTGTTGACTCCTCCTTTTATATTGATGATCACATGCTGTCTAGGTTATGTAATATTTTCCATCATGCATTGGGTGTCATCTATTGTCAAGAAAATATTGGAAGAGGTTGTTATAGTTTCTAGTACTAAAAACAATAGAGTTATGATTTTTATAAAACAAAGTGATAAAAGTCTTTCATTTCTGGATTTATAGGCAAAATAATATTATAAATATTCTTATAAAAAAAAGAATCATAAAATTTCTAATTTTGTCAGATATTTATTCTTATATTTAAATTGACTTTTAATAAATAATTTACTAATCAAACATATTTTTAATAAACTAAAATCAATCTCTGTTAAATAAAATGTAAATTGATCAGTTTTTATTATACTTAAACATGTAGGCATCTACATACACATGCATGCACATAACATATAAAATTGTAATACCTGTTGATTTTACATATAATTGAAATATAATGTTGCATCTTATAATCCTATTCTTTATTTCTGTTTCTTAAATATTATTTTGTATGTGTGTAGCATTTTGTTTTACAGTAATATAGCTGACATTTTTATTTCTTAATACAATATAGCAACACAATCGTACATGTATTCTCTTTATACAAAATTTAGAAGTTTATCATAAAAATCAGCTTATAAAACATTAAAAAATATTTTATACTACTATAGACCTTATAAATATTGATGTGAGACATTATGGAAATATAATAATGATTATATTTTATTCTCTTTAACCAAATGAAAGTGGTAAATACATTATCTTAACTATAAAAACCAAATTAATCAAAGTAATTAAAGCCAATAAAATTTTTATAAGTCCAAAATTCAAACTATCCAATTTATAATGTAACTGTAAAGTTTACAATATATATTTAGGATTAGCCAAAGATGTACATGCCCTAGTGCAAAGTCTATGTGTTGACAAGTAATAAGCTGAATATGTGATGAAAAAATTTCCCCTATCATATTGTACATTTATATATATAAGCATATTTTATTTTTTATATTTTCTTTATGAATATGGATGAGACTTAATATATATATCAAAATATTAATATATAACAAACTAACCAAAGGAAATACATATAAAAACAAAAAAAGACTTATAAATCCAATAAATAATATTATATTTCAACCAGAGGACTGGTTTTCATCAGAAAGAAAAAAAAATACACAGTAAAATGGTGATAATCAAAAATTACAGATTTGGTAAAAGATTAAAAATTTTAACAAAACCACCCTGATTGGTCACAAAATCTAACACAGAATATCTACCCAATCAATGACAAAATTCAAACAAAAAAAAAAAACTACATTCCCTCCTAATCAAGCTTAAATTCTATTTAAATTAAAATAAATATAAAAATAAAAAATCCAAAATAAAAAATTAAAATATACATATGTGCATACATACAAAAATTAGACCATGCTCACATACAAAAAATAGCTGTGCTCACATTAATATTCATTAAAAACTAAAATACTTATACATTTTAATCAAAAATTATAGTTAGTGCAAAGTACAATAATTTATAATAACTAATTATTTATCTATAAACCAATTAAACACAGATATTAAACATCCATATAACCAATCTTTACATAAAAAACCTCATATAAGAAAATTTTCACATAAAAAACACACATATAGAAATCATTTAGGAGACCAGGTAATCCAGAGATGTAATAGTTCCAGTGTTCAAATTCAATCCATGTGGTTCTAAGGTCTTGAATTTAAAAATAAAAAAACTCTCCTTTTGTTTCCTCTCCCTTGTAGAAGAAAAACCTTCCTGAAGAATCACTACTTTTAAATCATCAATTGAATGATTTGGTAAGTTAAAAAGTTTTGAAAGCGGTCTATCTTTATTCTTATGCAAAATGTCAAATCTATGATTAGTCATTCTGACATATAAACTATTTGCTGACTCACCTATATACTGGTTTAAACATCTACTACACTCTTTTACATGTAACATAATTAGGAATATACCATTTAAAATTACGATTCTTAGTACTAAAGACCACTTTTGTCACAACAATATGTTTACATGTAAAACATCTTTTATCCTCACATGGAGAACATCCTTTTTCCTGTACAGAACTACTAATAAAATTTGTTTTGACAAGTATATCTCTAAGTGATCTATGTTTTCGATATACAACCTTGGGTGGATCAGAAAAAAAATATATATATATATTGTACATTGTTATGCTCTGAACAGTTGAGTGTAATTTTCACTTGAAAAAAGCAAAAATAATTCAGTATGGTTAATTCAATGTGAACTTTGCTATTAATATGTGAGTAATTAAGCATGTGATTATTTTCATCTTGGTTTATTTAGCATAATAGTAGAATGCATAATTAGAGATAATAGTTTTTGGATAGCCTAAGTCAAATAAAAAAATAGAGTTTGGTTAATTGAATGTAATAGTAGCCATGAAAGCTTAATCACCACACATTCTCTTGCATAACTATGCATTTAATCATTTTTAGAGATATTAATAAAAATAAAATGAACAAATATCAAAATTATTATATGAACAAATATGAGAGAAATGTATATTTTTCTGAATAACAAACGCAGATACAAGATTGAAAGCTTTGTATTACCTTAGATATTTGATAGCATTAAAGAGGAAAAAGCAATAGGAATATGGCATCTAAAATTACAAAGAAAATAAACCGTTCAAAAAAAAAAGAAGAAATTATTAACATCAAATATTATCTTAGTAAAAGTAATAAATAATATATAAAAGTTGTATCTGGACAACAATATGCTATGGTTCAGAGATTTGGATGTTGAAAAAAGCAAAAATGAAGGAATTGAATCTTGTGATATGGTCATGAATGTAACACCAAAAGTTTCAAAGACTGAAAAAATATAAATAAAAATTGATAAATAAATATAACAAATTATAATATTGTAATAAAAATAGCACATTGAATATTTCATTCTTCCATTTTTTTTTAAATAGAAGAATGATAGAAACAAGTAAAAGATTTAGACTAATAAAGGAATATATGGATTATATATTAAGATAAGATACTGTATGATAAAAGATGAGAAGCAGTGACAAGCTGAAACAAAAAAAGCTAAATATATAAATATTATTCATTTTTGCTTATAATTGTGACACAATGATTTATGCCTTAATATCTATGTCCTGTTCTTCTAGCCACCTAGCTATCCATTTAATATGAGCATCAATTTATACCCATAAAAATAGGATTGTAATATAATGTAGCCTTATAAGATAATACACTAATGACTTCTTAGCTAATGGCTTAAATTTATCTACTACATATTTTGCATTATATAACAGGAATATTGTTGTTTATCCACACTTATACAAATAATGATTAACCAATATATCACACATGGAAGTGAAATCATATCATCCCATAAATAAGTTTCTGACTATTTTTTATTAGAAAAAAATGAATTAGTTTATATATATGTTTTTCAGGTTATGAAGATGATTGAGGAGCCTAAGGCAGCATCTGTAGATATGAATTTTAATTTATGTGTTAAAATCTTTTAAAATTTACATAGAGTTTATTTTTACATGTAATAATCAAATATTACCATAATAATATTAATAAATCAAAAATAAATCTATATAAAATCAAATGATAAAATGTTAATTATTTTAATAGTAGTTATAAATTTCTAATGGAACAAGTTCACTAGTGATAGTTTTTAGGAGTATTCTATTTGCCCTATTGTATGTAAATTTTAGTTATGTTTCTAATTAAAAAAAACAACAACTAAAGCTAAAAATGGGATGTTGAAGAAATGAAGACAGATAAATAGAATAAAAAAGTTTGTTATTTTATTTAAATAAAACCAGAATTATGAGGGGAAAAAACTTCTATATGCATACGTTTTTTTTTTAAAGATAAAGATATTAGAAAACAAAATATGGTGTATTATTAGTAAGACTTGATATGGATTAAATAATAGTGTGTGAGTAATTTCATTAATTGCAAAAATGGAGATGCTAACATCTATTATTAAAAAATAACATGGCCTTTGTTGCTCTAAATAAAGCATCTTACATTGTTGAAAATGAGATTTGGAGAGATGGATTAGCATCTCTATTCTTACAGAGATAGAGTTGGAGACTGAAAATCTAGAAAAAAACCTAATTAAACTCAAACATATTTGGCTCAATAATAAGAATGGCTGAATCCAATTATTTAATAAAAATAGCTGTTGTTTAGAATTAAGATTTCTTGTGTTTATTTTTGTAATATATGAGTGCTAATAAGGAAAGGTAAAAACTGCACAAACAAAAGAATAAATACAAATTTGTAATTTTATAATAATAGTTATTAAATAAAATGAATTAAGTAGTTTTTGGAGAAACACAAACAGCTGATAGGTAAACAAAATACAAACAGATATTTAAAGAATATAATTAATTTGATGTAATCAATTTATTAAAAAAAAAAATTAAATAAGAATTGTCTTTGGAATATTATACTCTAAGAGAATCATTTGTCCTGAGAACTCTGATTAACAAGAGTAATGTTTAAGGTTTTAATTCTTAATACTTGTTTATAAATATTTAGAATAGCAAGAATATGTTAATTGAATCTAGTCTAATAATGGTCAAGACCTAGAATTTGATACATTGAATTTAGAAAATTTGATATACCAGAAGATTTGGGGATATAAATGTTGAGACTGATAACTGTATAGAATTAGGATAATGCAAATCAATTTGAGTATTGAGAAAAAAATTTAATATGGAAATTATTTTATAAGAATTGTTTAGTTCTACATTTACTCTTCTAATCACTTTCTCTCTCTCTCTCTCTCTTTCTCTCTCTCTCTCTCTCTCTCTCTCTCTCTCTCTCTCTCTCTCTCTCTCTCTCTCTCTCTCTCTCTCTCTCTCTCTCTCTCTCTCTCTCTCTCTCTCTCTCTCTCTCTCTCTCTCTCTCTACTCTTCTAATCACTTTCTCTCTCTCTCTCTCTCTGTTTTAGTTTTTGTTATTGACAGATTAATAAAAATAGAATGAATCAATATTTGTCAGGTTTTTATTTACCAAATATTTAATAATTATTTTAACAGATCTATCATTTAAACACTAGTGAATATAGCATTTCATTAATATGATTTTATTGATATTAGTATTTTATGACAATATTATCACTGAAATATAATTTAATTATAATAAAAAAGTTTCATATATAAAAAAAAATACTAATAATTTTAACAATGTGTTTATGATGACATTTGTCAAAGTCAAATATTACATTAAAAGAAATCCTTTTTGTTATTTTGAGAATAGCATTTGCTTTTAATAAGTGTACTTAACATCAAAAATGCATTGAGGTTATAGTTAAAGTTCTTAATATTTTATCCCTATAAGAAGCAATATTATTCTTATTTAAATTATGGGAAGCATTATTATTCAGTGACAATGTTATGAAATCTAATAAGTAATGACAGCATTACAGGGAAGGGTCATACATTTGCAAGTGAAATGAATTTATTAGTTTGGTTGACTTGGTTTGAATTTTTAAAATCTAAATTATAAGCTGTGACATTATTTGTGTTGAGTGTTATGGAGATGTGTTATTTGAAGTAGGAATTTTAGAATATATTTATAAATTTTATGACTTTTTAAAACCATGCTGTTTGTAAATGATATATCTTTATATATATAACAACAGTCAACATTGAGAAGGGTGTAAGACAAGGTGACTCCATATTTCCAAAATTTTTTACAGCAGTGCTAAAAGAAGTATTTTATGGGTTAAAATGGGAAACTGAAGGAGTGAGAGTAAATGGAGATTATTTAAGTCATTTAGTTTTTGCAGATGATGTAGTTGTTTTTGCAAATAATGCTTCAGAGCTTCAGGAAATGTTGCAGGAGTTATCAGATGAAGGTAGAAAAGTAGGATTAAAGATAAATGTTAAAAAGACTAAAGTAATGTTTAATTGATTTTCTCAAAATATGAAAATAAAGATTGATTATGATGAATTAGAAGAAGTTAACAGTTACAAATACCTTGGTCAGATTATTAATACAGATGGAAACATAATGGATGAAATTAATCATAGAATTAAACTTGATTGGAGTGCTTTTGGTAGAAATAACTTGATACTAAAAGGAAATATGCCTATGTGTTTGAAAAGGAAGATTTTTTAACAAATGTGTTTTACCAGTTCTTACTTATGGATCTGAGATTTGGACACTTACTAGAAGAGCAATACAGAGACTTCAGACCACTCAAAGAAGTATAGAGTGATGCATGTTGGGAGTAACAAGAAGAGATCAAAAATGCAATGTATAGGTAAGAGAACAAACAGGTGTTACTGACCTCATTGAAAAAGGTAAAAGATTGAAGTGGAGTTGGACTGGACATATTGCTAGAAGAGATGATAATACATGGACAATTGAAATCTTAAACTGGATTCCAAGAGATTGTAAAAGACACAGAAAGAGACCACGTGCGATGGATGGATGAAATAAAAAAAGTGTGCAGGGTGATGTGGAGTAGAGAAGTTAAAGATTGGAGAAGATGGATTAAACTTGGAGAGACCTTTATTCTGCAGTGGATTGATAATGTTTGATGATGATGTTGATGATATAACAACAGTTAGAAATTGTTGATTGTTATATATATTGGGATTGTCTAAGTGTTGACTGGTTTTAATAATTACTTATAAATCCATTTAGCCTTGAGCCTTATTATACTTATTATTTAAGTAATATTTTGGGTGCAATTTGAAATTTATAATTGCAGTTTGTAATGTTATAATTGACTATTTATTAGTCTGCATTCAGAATAGATTTTATTTACTAGAGGTTTATTTAAAATTCTTTGTATCAATAATTTCAATCTATGTGGTCAAGTTGCAATCTTTAGTGTCTATATAAGTATATTAGACCATTAATAAGAGTGGAATTTCACTCTTATTGTTACAAGAAGGTTGTCTTGACAACAGTTAGAAATTGTTGATGGCTATTGATATTGGGATTGTCTAAGTGTTGACTTGTTTTTAATGATTATATACATATAACTAAGAGTGATGAGATTTAAGTTGCATGAAATGTAGGAATATCATATAACTAATTATTATTATTATTGTAATTTGGAATATTGTGGTATTTATTAAAAACTGGAGTCATCCATTTTTTTCATTCTTTCATTTCTAGAGATTTTATACAAAGAACTTGATTCATTATACAGTACTGATTAAACAATTAATATTTAAGCCATAATAACTTGTCTACAAAGTAGTAACCAAGCCAAATTAATTATATTCAAGTAACTAACATCACTGATACAGTTATAATCATAGTAAATTACTCTCCAGTAAACATTACTACATAATAAACATTAAACAGTATATGTCACTAATACTTAGTAATTAAATATTATTGCTAAACTTGTAATAGAATTGCATTTGTGTTATTAAATTAATATCTAGGTAAACATCATCTATATCAAATTTATATATTGTTACATGGAATGCTTTGATAATTGTATTGATTCCATATTTTTTAAAAATTCCTTAGAAAGTATTATTCAGAGAAACAGTATGAACATTCTAAATTATCATTTATGTGTATGGTCCAAAATTTTATTAGTTAATTCTCTTTTTTCATGTTAAAAAATGATAAAATTGGAAATTTTATAATGAATACATTTTGATTGATATAATTTAATAACATTCACTAAAAATATTTTACAAACTGATATTAGTTAGAAGTCAACCCATGTGAGTCAAAAATAAATCAACTATATGATTATATAATTTCTACATATGCTTCCTCCGCTCTTAATTTGTGCCACTTTTTGGCAGGGGTTAGCTTGTGTTTATTATGTTCTAGAGAAATTTGTTTATTTGAGTGCAGTTGATAAATAAAGTCATTTAATTCTTTAAAAGTCAGCTGCTTTGACATTTATAGTTTAGAAAAACAATTTTTATTTATTTATTTATTAACTAATTTCTCACAGCATCCAAGGTTAAAGAGTCAAAAAAATATATGAACCTCAGATTAAACAGTAAATACCACTGTTCTAGACAATAATTCTCAATTTATATACAAGCTAAAAAAAAGAGAAATATTTTAATTACAAACATAATATTATATTATTAATTAAACACACATTTATTATACATTTTTGTCTATGGAACACAACAAAGATATTTCAAAATAAATACATTAAAAGGATAATTGTTGTTGAATGATGGGTTTTTCATGTACATTTAATTAATAACACAATGCTGTATTTGTGATTGAAATATTTATTTGGTAAACAAACCAAAAATGATTGCTAGAACAGTACAAAATACCAACATTATTTAAAAATAAAATAATGTATCAATAGAAAGCTGTTTTTTTTTTATCCTCATAAATCTTGTATATTGGTTATTTTACTATCTCTTTCAACTGTACTTTAAGCTAAATCATATAAAAATGGCATTATATATCATTATCTTTCTAATTTTTTTGTAAATGCCATATTTCTATGTATAATTTCTGTATAAAACTTGTCAAAACAACATACTCACAATCTATTTGATTATTAAACTATACTAGTATATAACTTAATGAAAAAAAACATTAAAAATTATAATAATACAAAAATGGTACATGCTATAAATATCCAAGAATTAATTTAGTTTAATTTGTTAAATTATTAATTAATATTTTTCATAAAAAATTATTCATATTTCATAGAGTGTCAGTGGTCCATAAGATATGAAATACTGGTTTAGAAAATTTGGTGTTGAACAACAAGAATTATTACAAATATCTAAAGCAACAAAATAAAAGATCTTTATATATATATATTTTTGTAATGATTTTATTATCAATATCTTATAAGAGAAATATATAAAACAACATTATTATGATGATAATTAAATAGTTGAATGGTTTTTTTAATTCAGAAGGTCATGTGACAGCCAATCAACAGAAATGTCAGAATAATCTTCAATCCATGAATCTTTAGTTATGGTGTTTTTCACTCCATTCTTGTATAACACACAAAGAAGCAATAATATAATTACATCTGTACAAAATTATACTTTTTATCCTACACTATTTTCAATGCTTTTATTATTATTGTTTCTCTTTCCAATGATTTGACTACCTACTAGTATTTTTTTAGATTAAATTTTATTTATATGATCGATAATTAAATTATTATTATTTTTTAATTGAAATTATATTTAATTTAATTCATTTGAATTGATGGCAATCAAATATAATTAAGCTCTAAATAAAAATGCTAATTAATTGAAATATATATTAAGAGAAAAACAATAATAAAAAGAATTTTAAAATCATAAAATATAAAATTGTAATTTTAATACAATGCAATAAAATACTTAATACAATAGAAAAAAAAAGATAAAGGAAAAAGCAAATTATAAACCCACATTAGAATATTACTGCATTTTAACAATGATTAAAACTTTGGATCATCAAAATATAGACTTAAGATATTGCCATGTTCTGAGGAATATTTGTCAAAATGTAACAGCAATTATTAGATAAGAAGAAGACACTAAGAAGAGTAACATTGATAAGAGTATATTACAGGGTAATTCCATATCTCAAAACTTTTTTCAGCAATTTTACAAAAAATATTTTGTAGATTAAAATTGGAAGTTTAAAAAAAAACAAAGGATATGCAGATTATTTAAGTCATCTGGATTTTACAGATGATGTGGTTGATTTTGCAAATAATGCTTCAGAGCTTCAATTATCAGATAAAAGTAGGTCTAAAAATATAGTACTAAAAGACTAAAGTAATGTTCAATGAATTTTCTCAAAAAAGAACAAATATAAACACTTTGGTCAGATTATCAGTATAAATGGAAACATAATTGATGAAATTAATCATATAATGAAAATTGAAAGGAGTGTGCTTTTTGTAGAAATAATTTAAAATTAAAAGCAAATATGCCGATGTGTTTGAAAAGGAAGGTTAATAAATGCATTTTACTACTTCTTACTTATGGATCTGAGAACTTGGACATTTAATCAAAGATCAATACAGACTTCAGATTACTGAATGAAATGTGGATGGATGTATACTAGCTGTAAAAACAAGAGATTTAAAGTGAAATACATTGATGTGAGAACAAACAGGTATTATTGATATCACTGAAAGAATTAAGAGATTGAAATGAAGTTGGAATGAATATATTGTTAAAAGAGGTGATAATAGTTGGACACTATAATTCTTAAGTTGGATCATAAGAAATTATGAAAGACTTAGAAAAAGATCATATACAAAATAGGTGATGAAATAAGGTGATTTGTTGGTGTAATGTGAGAGAGGGGAATACTGTAGATTGGAAAAACTGGATTAAAATTTGTGAGGCCTTTTTTCTACATTGAATCAATAATATTTAAAAATTATGACGATGATTTGACAAAGTTTTTCTATATATTTTCTGAAATGTAAGTTATCATTACATAGGATTTATTATTGAAGTTCAGCATACAGAGAAAAATTACTATATTTTACTGAATGTGAATCTTAACAAATATTTTGCTAAGTTTATATTGTTTTAAATCCAAGAAAAGAGTCACTGATATTCTTTAAGATCTTTAATATTTTTATAAAAATAAATATAATCTTTTTTAATTCATTAATAATTATTGTTAATATTAATTATTAAATTACACATCATTATCTTGTATTTTACTATCTTCACTCAATTAAGTTAGTACAGAGCCAATTGTAATTAACCCTTCATGCCATTGACCATTTTTCTGCAGCTTACTGTGAAAATGAGATTGTTTATTTACGCAAACACATTTCTATCTTTTAATTACGTCACAGCAATTTTGACCTTCATTCTTGCTTTTTTTTAATTTTATTATCATTTGCTTTTTTCTTTGTTTTTTATCTAAAGTTAAAATGGCCATACTAATTTGCTATTTGTGATTATGATCATATTTTAAGTCATACAATTTTATTTTGTAAATTTTCTAATGCTTTATTTGGTTTATGTTTCTATTTTCCTGAGATCTTCTATCAGTTTTCTACACAATTTTTTATTGTTTATTAGATCAATTTAACTTACAGTTTTACTAATGGCCTGCTAATTTTATTGGTTTATAATTTCTAAATATATTGCTTTAAAAAAAAAAAACATGTTTTAAGAGTAGTTTATTTTATCTTTTCATATATAGCTATTTATTTGACTGCATTTCTCATGGTTATTTAAAAGTATTTTCACAAGTGATCTCAGTTAGATCTACAATCAGTTCAGTCTGTGCTTCAGAAGAAAGCAATCATTCTTGTATACTATATTGTGATAAAGTTCATCCCTCCAGTGAGGCACTCAACAGTTTCATTACAATAATGAAAACATCTTTCTCTACTGCAAAACAACAAACAGATAACAGGTTAATTTGGAGAAACGCTGCTCATAGAACCAATAACATGAAACCATTTTATAATGATAAATAAAAAAGATAAAAGGTCTTCATTATTGGTCTAAAGAAAATTTGCTTTAAAAAACTACTGTTTTGATTAATTTTCAAAAAAAAAAAAAAAAAGCCACAATTATATACAGTATATATTATATAGAGAAGAATAGGGTAAATAAAAAAAATCCACTCTATTAAATAGCTGTTCTTATTAGTTTCAATGAAATGATCTTCGTTAATATAGTTTGATATAACAAACTTTAAATAACTCATAACTGAGCAAAGGCCTCTCCAACAGTTGTACTCACTAAATAACCCAATTGACAAGTGCAGAAGGTTTAATCATTTTCCCTTCTAATTTACATTCCAGTTAAGAATAACCAGACATCTATTTACCAACTAATGAAAAATGCTTATTTCTGTTGGCTTTGGGCTGTTCATATGTAAAAAAATCTCAATCTGGTCAAAAAAAAAAAAAATCCAAGTTTTCTCAGTCTAGATTTGAAACCAGATTATAGTCTGGTGCAACAAGTGAACATTTAAAAAAATAGTGTCAAAAAATAGTTTCTAAAGCAAATCTATCAAAGACAATAAACTGGATTTAGAAATCAAGAGAAAAAGAAACTATCCTGACTGGTAATGACATTAATAAAGAATTATCAAACAAAAGCACAACATATAACAGAACTGAATTTAGGCAGTTAAAAGTAATAATACACTGAATATTGTCTGAAACAATCAAAATGTTTTTGACATTATAGTAAAAGCATTTAAACAAAAGAATTTGGGATAATTTTATTGCAATCAAGCTTTGCATCACGGAACTTGAATTAAAACTAGAAAGTATCATTACCAACCATTCTATTTAATCAATTTTTTTTCTTATTAATCAAAATTATTGCAACAAAGCATATTCCAAACAATCTCAATTAAATATATTTCATTGTTGTTTGTAAACTTTATTTAAACAGAGTCACAAGTCCAAAATAATTATTACTAATGGATAATCAACTCTAATAGATATTAAAACTTACAATTGGTTTCAATATTATGAAGAGTTTTGCAACTGTTATAAAGCTATCGTGTTTAAATTTTGATACCTAAGTGATTTAAACCATTTTATATCCCAATAACCACAACTAATATAATTATGAATGTAGCAAATATTTTGTGTAAAATACAAATTGTTAGTTGACTACATGACTGACACAAGTATGATTTGATTTTGTCTTAGTAAACAAACATTATTTCTTAAATTGAAGTTGTGTATAAAAATTCAGTATTTATAACTTAATTAACTTGCATTTATATTATTCTCAAACACAGTAGTTTTTTTAAAATTAATTATTCATATTTAATACTTTTATTAAATATATATATATATGAAGCAATATAATAGAGCAATAAAGGTAATATTAATAGAAGGGGGGGGGGTAAAGTTAATAAAATATACTTTCTTCTGACAATTTGACAATATTCACATAAATATTTCAATAAATAAAATATAGGTGATTTTTATTATCATAGGTCAGACTTGATTAGATAAAATACGGAATAGATTCTTTTAAAAAAGTGTCAGGAATTTCTAGACATAAAATTCCATATATCTAAATAACCTGATATATATATTGAACATTCCCTAACTCTAATATCATTTCATATTAGTGTAAGCTTATCTTGTTGTTGTTGTTGTTGTTGTTGTTATTATTATTATTATTATTATTATTATTATTATTATTATTATTATTATTATTATTATTATTATTATTTTCAAAATTATTATTATTATTATTATTATTATTATTATTATTATTATTATTATTATTATTATTATTATTATTATTATTATTATTATTCCTTTCAAAATCAATATAAATACAATGTTGACATATTTCAGTTTTTTCACTCATTTTCCATTCTAATAACAATTATTCTGTCAGTTTTAATAATTCTTTTATCATATTTCTCATTTTTTCATTCACTATACATTAATCAACATATATCTTTTCAGACTCTTGACATTAGTTAATAATTTAAAATTAGAAATGATATCTGGTGCTTAATTTGCTAAAAGAATAAATAAATGGCAATTCAGCCATCTTTATTAGTGATTTATTATTAAAAATATAAATTTTTTGATTGCTCAAATCTTGAATTCTGTCAATGTCTATTAAAGATAATTTCTATTCATAAACACTCCTTTAGATCACAAGTTTTTCTTTTCTTTAAAAACTAATTATGACTCTAAGGGTATATTCCACTTGAAAACTTCTATCAGATTTTGAGCCTGCTTATCTTTGAAGAATAGTACATGGATCACCTCAAATGAACAATCAATCTTTTACCATTTTTTTCCTCAGTATAATATTGGTTGAGAAATTTTTTTTCATTATATTCACATCATAATCATTGTCTAACTTTTTAAAAAAAAAAGCTTATGAAAAGAATAAATATTAATACAATATAACTCTAAAAAAAAAAAAAATTATAAGATTTAAAATAAATAAATAATAGAAAGGAGTAATCAATAGAAACAGATTTTAAAATAACAACAGATGTTTAAGTAAATTATAGTATAAATATTGCATCAATATGTAAGAAAAAAATAGAGACAAATGTTTTTTATTAATAAAAAAGAAAAAGCTATCATAAAAATTAAAACCAGTGAGTTGTTTTTATTATATAACCTTTTAAGCACTCAAATGGCCTGTTAAAAATATACATATATATTTTCTCATCTAGAAATTTACTTTAGAAACTGTTAGCTTTTGAGTCCCGTTTACATTATTATGAAAAACAAACAAAAAAACTGTTAAAATTAATGACAGAAATGAATGTTTATGTAGAAGTTTTGATTCTTTATATAAAACAAACTGCATTAAAAAGATAGCAATTGCAAACTACAGTGATGTTAATCAAGGTTAATACTTGGTCACAATACATTATTACCTAAGTACAATACTATTTTTTTTGTTTAATTATATTACTGATCGTACTATTTTATTTCTTATTGATGTGATTTGATCATGGTAACTATTATCTAGTTACAGTATTACCACTTTATAGCTTAATTATATCACTTGTGAGAATAAGATCTCTAAATTTATCCTGCAAAGTTGTCCTAAAATTATAGTAGTTATGAAAGGATTAATTACAAAAGCATTAATGAATTTGGGCAAGCAGATCTTTATCACATCTGAAAAATCATTCTGAACTCAAAGATATGTAAATTGCCTTTAAAGCAATATAGATTACATTAACCAAACATTAGAAATGCCAAATTGGGATTTTGTGAAATGTAAAATGACATGGAAAGGCCATCCAAGATTTATTATCAATAACATTATTTCCATTCCATTTTAATCTATTATAAAATCATTTACAAGTTTTTGAAAAATTCCATAAAGATCAACACTTAAATTGTTTGCTGAACATGAGACAAAAAATGTACCTTTATCTTGATTTATATTACATAAATTAAACCCATTATTAGTTATATCAACTCTAAATCATTTATAGAGCCAAGATATAAATGTACAGAATTTGAAGATTTTCTATGCAGGAATCATAATTTGTACAAATTTGAACCAATAAAAAAGACAATGTTGATAAATATATAAATTATTTAATAGACCAGAATTATGGCAAATTCATGTTGTATAAACATGCAATAAACTTGTGTAGTTCTGCTTATTTACATTCTATTTCAATAAAAATAATTATGTAAATAAGCTTGCCAGACATAATAAACCAATTAATCAATGATATTAAAAATAAAATTAGTCCCATAGAATGTCCACACATTGTTTATATAATTAAATGTCAGAAATCAAATTGATTTTATGTTTGCAATAACAAATCAATAAAAATGTTAAGGTAAGATTAAAATATCATATATATTTAAAATAAAGTAAAATAGATACTACAGTATCATTAGTATTTTTAAGATATCTAAGAATATTTAATCTTATTTTTAATTCAAAAGAAATACAAATAATTTGCAGTAAATCTAATGATAGAAAATATAAAATTAAAATGGCATGGATAATTAATAACTCAGTCTTAGTGATAATGGAAATGTTATAGCTGAATACATTTTGAAATATGAGCACCTAAATGTTTAATTTTGTTTTCTATTTGTTGTTTGTAATATAATAATTGCCTTTGCTTTCAGAACTGATAATAGTTCTCAGCATTGACAATTTATTAAGAATGAATTTAATAATTTCAATGTTTTCCTAAGAATTTAGTATTGGTATTACCTTTAATTTATTATAATGTTTAATGAGATTATCTAGAAGTTTAGAGAAAAGAAGAATTTGGTATTAAGTCTTTTCATTGTTTTATGTGATATGTTACTTTTTAAATAGTCATAAACTTGAGAAAATAGTCAGGTAATAATCGATAAGCATATAGATTTATATAGAAAAAATAATGGACAAATAGAAAAATAGATATTTGTAGTTTTTGATATAATTCTACTATATAGTCAAATAGTTAAATTTTTTTTTTTTAAAGTCAAACTTTATATTTTTACAAATATTGTACTTGGTATAAAACATAATATTTTTAATGATATTATTCTTCTCTCTTCTGCATGCTATACTGGTAATCTTTAGATTCATCAATTCTGAAGATGATCCTTAGTGTAATGGGACATATATTTTCATTATATATTATCTGATTCCATTGGACTTAATATGACCAATATACATAAATGCATACTATAAGTCTGTACATAAGTAAAAATAATGTCAAATGAATTTATTTATCAAAAAATAAAACAAAATTATAATATTAGCAAATATGAAACATTTAGTTAGCACATTAAAATACACTACATGTAAATGTTCACTGCATACATTTTTGTTATATCATACACTATTGTGATTGTTTTTTTTTTAGTGACAAATATTACAGTGGAGTTTTTTTTAATGGAGATTCATTGTCTACTTTTTTTCACTTTAGATGTTTTTTCTAGTTCTTTTTTTTTTTTTTGTATTTGTTGTTTTTCTAACTGGATTATAAAGCTTCTTCTTTTTTTCATTGCCATTTCTGTGTTTCCATTTATAATGTACACTAATATCAATAATACTGTAAAATACAATAAGCAGCCACATCTTTGTTCTTTCTTTGATACTGTAATTTCTTGTAATTTCTATGCTGCCTTTTGTTTTATTATAATTAAGTATAATTTTAAATTTTTGGGGGTACCAGTATATATATATTCTTCTATCATGATGCACTGTGAATAACAATATCATAGTTTGTTTTTCTTTTTTAGGGCAATAGGAAACTGCTATTATTTGAAAACTGAATAATGGTGAATATGTTTACATTTTGGATTAATACAACAATTGGCAATTATGGGTTATTTTTGTATATAATGCCTAGGAGTATTAATTTTATTAAAAGTATATGTTAATTAAGAGAATAAAAAATAAAATAAATTATTATTGGTTTGATCAGAACTATTTATTTTACTAATCTCTTGATGACACTTTTATCTTTATTTATTTCTCAGTGGTTATTATTTTCTTCTGTATACCCTCAAACTTCCATGTATACCAAACATTATTCTGTATTACCCAAGTTCCAATCAAAAATATTGTTTGAATGGATATCTATATCTAAAATTACTCATTGTTCATCTACAGCTATATTTCAGTTTAGAACATATTCATCTTGGAGATACAAATTCCACAACTCAAAATATTGGCTAATGAATTACCGTTTATCTGTAGTCCATTTTTTGTATCATTGTTAAACCCAAAAATTCACTATATTCTTAAATCTTTTCTCATTTCATTAGATTACTATAAATGTTATGTCCATCTCTTTTATTTTAGTATTGCAAAATGTGATACTAATCAAGATTAGAACTCTAATATTTTTTTTTAATTTAATAATGTCTATTTTCTCCTTTTGGCCAGTGTATGATAATTTCCACGAGCAGATTATAAAAATTAAAAAGTGAATCTGTCAATATCATAATTTTCAAAAATCTTTAAAACCTATTTTTTCAAATAAAATGTTATGTCAAAATGTCTCACTTAAAGTTATACAATGAGAGGTTCAGTTCATATTTTCATCTTATTTTTAGATATAAATACATCTTTTCATTTGTGTTTTTTTTACTCATTTTCCTAGGTATTATAATATTCTTCCACTATTTTAGATTCAGAACAGCTGTTATCAATGTCAACATCTGCTACCATAGGTTCAATATTGTCAGATTTTTCATCATCTTCTGAAAGTCTGTCATTATGTTGATGATTTTCATATCTTCCAAGAAATCTGCAAGCTGTTTGGATTTTAAAAGTCTAAGATTTTCCATTGTGAAAAGAAAACTAAAATTTTTATATATTGTAAAGAAACTGAAATTATCAAAATATTTACTTCATATATAAAGTATCCAAAAAACATATATAACTTTTTGTGCATCTATATTACCTGCTAATTATTTGGTATCCAAATTTCTCTGCATGGCAAACAATGAGTATCAACAGTTAGAATCTACTATGAAAATCTCAAAATAGCTGTTTCATGCTTCAAATAAGATGTTTTCTATATAAAACTTTTAATCAAGGAATATCAACTTAGAATAGGTCCAATGAACACAATCATTAATTTATAATGACAACTTTATGCAAACAGTATTACCTATTTCTTAATAAAGTTAACTTAATAAAAAAAATTAGACCCATGGAATAACATCTACATAAACTTATGACTATCACTTAAAAATAAAAATAATGAAAACATGAAGTTTATGAATCGATTAGACCCATCTCATAGACATAGTGTTATGGTAATATTATAACCAACTTGGCCATTCTACTGAAACAATAGTCAATAAAAATATAATATACTGCATTAATGAGTGACTAGATTTCATCATTAATTTTTAAGAATAAAATGTATGATGATTTACGTCATTATTTGCTATTATCATGTGAGCAGTTTCTTTAATTTTGTTTTGTTTTCATTTTTCTTTTCTGCCTAATAAATATACCATTGGAAAATATATAAAAAAAAAAAAACTTATAAAGTAAGCTAAAAAGAAAAATATACAAATACCTGTCAAAATATTTTCTACTTTGAGTTATCAAATAAGAATTCGATTACTGCATTTGTTCATTACTAGAGACAGTGATCCTAATCTGTAAAATAGTGGTTGCACTAAAAAAAAAAAAAATAGATAAATAAAATATTTTTATCATTAATTTTTTTAATGCCTATTTTTATCTCTTATTCATTACGAGTTAATACTAATTTTAAAAAAATGAACAGTGATTTTATTAATACTATTTTAAAGAAATATAAAACCACTGCATTTTAAATTAAAGTATAGAAAAAAAATCTTACTAATAACCAAATAGCAAAAGGAGTGAAGTCTTTAAAATTATGTATTCCTATTTCATGTTGATTTCTTAGATATATATAAAGATAGCAATGAAAAAAAAATGATATAGATAAATTATCTTTTATTCTAGCTGGCTATTGTAAAGTCAAAATGAAACTAAATTATGAAAGCTTTAAAAATGAGAAAGTTAAATTTGTATTATAATTTAATCCAGTTTTATAGGTGATATCTTGAATATGACTACTCTTTTACTAATAAAAATATATAGAAAAAAATTATTAGAAAAATCCTGTACTAATTTGAAAGCATTGGGGGGTAAAAAATCCGTTTGGAAACATTGGTGATAAAAAAGAAGCTGACCATATCACAATGAAAACTCATCCTGGTAAATGCTACTTATGTTGCAATACCCAATAATGATCAAGAGATAATAGATAAATAAATAGATAGACATACAGATAAATAGATAGATAGGTAAAAAATATACAAATAGCTAGGGAGATAGATAGATAGATAGATAGATAGATAGATAGATAGATAGATAGATAGATAGATAGATAGATAGATAGATAGATAGATAGATAGATGGATGGATAGATATATGGATAGGTAGGTAGATAGATGGATGGATGGATAGATAGATAGATAGATAGATAGATAGATAGATAGATAGATAGATAGATAGATAGATAGATAGATAGATGAATGGATGGATAGATATATGGATAGGTAGGTAGATAGATGGATGGATGGATGGATGGATAGATAGATAGATAGATAGATAGATAGATAGATAGATAGATAGATAGATAGATAGATAAAAATAAATATACAGATAGATAGATAGATAGATAGATAGATAGATAAATAGATAGATAGATAGATAGATAGATAGATAGATAGATAGATAGATAGATAGATAGATAGATAGATAGATAGATAGATAGATAGATAGATGTTTGACAGTGCAGAAATACAAATTTACTCTAATGGTTTGTCAACAAAGGTAGAGAAAAATATATACCTTATCCACCAAACTATTCAGCTATAAATCACGTTTTTCATTTATGATTGTAATTTCTAGTTAAAACTAATGAGTAAAGAAACCAAACCCCACACAGTCATTTTATCCAATTTTCCAATACACCAAGATGGCAGAATAAAGTAGCTTCCAAAAAAAAAAAATGTTTGGAAATCCCCAGCAATATGATTTTTTTTTTATCCATATTGAAATGAATATGATAAACATACCAATGAGATCCTTAGTAACATATAAATAACAAATGATATACTATTGTAAAAACTTGATTTTAAAGAAATTAATAATTATTTTTTATTACAAGTATTTTTTATAATACTGGTTTAAATCATATATATCTTTCATATGGTGCACCATAATCACAATGCACTACACTGAAACACATTAATATTAGTGCATTGTCTGTTACATATAAAGAGAATAAAGAACCATTGATTATTATTGTAGCACAATGAGAGCAAAGATATCTTTGATGGTCTCTCAGAGAAAAACAATGAAAGAGGAGTCAGAGTAAGAGTTTAATCTATTTTCCATTTTGTTTTACCCTCAAGAGAAAAATAGCTACTACTGATCAAAATAATATGGTTAGCCATCTGAAATTTGAAAATCCTAAACTTGTTGAAAATTTTTCAAGTTTACTTGTTTCTGATTTGAATTCAGACTGACAGTGTAGTGAAGAAATATGCTATCTTGCCATAAAGTTCATTCTATATGTATAAGTAAGTAATTTATTTTTTAAAAAAAGTTTATTGACTCTAAAATACTTCTAAAACAGAGCTCTGGAATTGAAATCTGTTATTTTTGTGTGAATGAATGAATACTAACATGTTGTAATAAAATAGAAAACAACCAAGTGTTTTTTGACATTATATAATTAGTAAGAATATTTTATTTTACATAAAAAGACACACTCATGCACATTGAAGCATTATAACTGCAGTTTTACTTCAATTTTAAATCGGATTTTTCCCCCACAAAAAAAAAGGCAAAACAAAAATAATTTTTATTTTTAAATTACAATATATAATATGTTTATTTGTTTTGACGAACTAAAGTTATTAATGTTTAATTTTTTTTTTTCGGTTCAGTTGACCAAATAATTGATCACATCTGTCAAACCAATAAAAAATTCATAGATTTTAAACATGATAGACTTATATTGAAATTCTAATAAATGATAACTAATTTGTCTTTTTAAAAAATTAAGTCATGAATAGATTCGTTCTATTATCGAAGGTCGCCTGCGTGACGGGATTAACAGAATTATGCGCTAAGATCAGGATTAAAGAATTATTTTGCATAGTTATATCTTTGTTAGCTTGCCAAATAAATATCACATAAATAAATATTAGATAATTTTAAAATATCATATAGGCAGATAGTTGTTTGTGAGTTAATTAAATTAGATATTATAAATATGAGATATGCACAATCAAATTAACAATTTTGAAAGAATCCATTTAGGAAAAAGTTTGATACTTATATCCTCATGAAACATTAGTAATCATAATATTATAAGAATTAACAATAATTTTGTGTTTTTTTGTTTGTTTCTGATGAAGGCTACAGATTCAATTGAAACAAAACAAAAGAAAAAAAATGCTTGAAAAGTGCAAAAAAAATGTTATTGTATAAAATGCATCCTAATGATGTAAAGTTTTCATTAAAGTTTATTATGCTGCTCTTCAGCTGTTAGGTTACTTTAATTAATAAAGGCAATCAAAGGTAAAACACTGCTGATTATGATTAAGTTCTATTGCTTGATTTTAGGATCCTATTGTGTACTTACTGCTACCTATTTTTAGTTATAAAAATTAAAATACATTTATATAAGTATAAAATTTGTAATATTATAATTAATTATTAAGTGGTATCAAATGATCAGTGTAATTTATAAGGGAGATGCACAGTCTTGGAATAAATGCCCTATGGACTAATTACTTTTACATGTCTTCTTGGTTAAAGAACATGACATACATATATACTTAAGATAACCAATACTTTTAAAACTTAGATTTAAAAATCCATAAAATGCATCATCTATTTATAAATTCACTTCTAAATTTAAAAATGAATATTCAAAGCATTTTATTATTATTATTACATTTCTTTTAAAATCTTATTTATGATACTTTATTATTCGAACATTAATCATAACTATAATGAATAGCTTTTATTATATTATTTTTTAATAAAAGATAGTGTAAGGGCTTTATTATTTTATAAGGTGGTTCCAGAATTAAGACACTAAAAACATTGTATAAGGAGAGTGGAAAATATTGGTTAATATGACTGATGGTAACCAAATGTCACCATTTAATTGTAATACCCTATCACCTAGATGTTCAGCCTTCCTTAATGTATTAATGAATTATTACCTTATATAATTTAATACAGTGATAGAATGATTGACTCAAAAACTAAAGATTTTTGAATTCTTAGTTAATATATCATTTTGATGCTTAATCATCATTTGATATTTCAATATCATATTATTATTATTATTATTATTATTATTATTATTATTATTATTATTATTATTATTATTATTATTATTATTATTATTATTATTATTATTATTATTATTATTATTATTATTATTATTATTATTATTATTATTACTATTATTATTATTATTATTATTATTATTATTATTATTGTTATTTATGTTACAGTATATGATGTAATTATTGTTAGTAATGTAAGGATATGTTATTTCAAAAGTTAGAGATAACTGCTGTAGATTATGCTTTTAATATCTGAAAAAGTTACATAATCATTAACATGTTTAATTCAATAAGGATAGAATTAGTAAAATAAGAGTAAATAAAAGTTTTAAAAAATGATTTATAAGGTCAAATGATAAGGACATTTAAGAGACATTATTCTTTCTTCATTAACTCTCTCTAATTTTATTTCATCCTTAAAAAAATGACTAAGTGAATGCAAGATTAGTCTCAACTTTTCTTTATTGTCATCTATTCATATTCCACAGGGTTTTTTTTTTGTGTGTGTTTTACTTGTGATCTATTTTATACTAAAAATTAGTGTAAATTTATTTAATATTCATAACCAAACAGTTGTGTATTATTGAGATCTTTCTGGCTTTCATTAATTACTTTAATATGAGCTGAATAGTATCTCACATCTCAAGCAATGTTGAGAGTAGCAGATTCAAAAAAATTTTTTTTTAAGTTAAATCAATTTCGAACTAAGAAATAAAAGAGCATGGTAAAAAAAATCTTAGTTAAATAAATAAATCATATACCTATTTTCTCACAAGATGTGATGTTTCAGCACTAAATTGACAAGTTGAATACTACAATTTCATTCTGTATATAAAAGCATGATTTTCTTTTTGTTATTCTTAGTGAAGGAATAAATTCAGAAATTATTAATTCTTGAGCCAGCTATTCCACTACAATTTGTGCTAAAACATAGAGTGAAAGGAAAGAGAAGGTAAAAAAAAAAGTCTATTTATTTAACTCAATAAAATGATTGTGCTCCATCTGTTACATGGTACTTTAAAGTCATATGGCATCTTGAGCAAATGACTATATGAGTTTTCTAAAATTCACTGCCCAAAGGCAAGCTGAATAATACTACAACTTTTTGATATTTATTATTGTTACTGATAGATTAGAATTTCTTAAAATCTCTCAATACAATACATTTTAAACTGTGAGTTTCAGATTAATAATACAATGGAGGAATTTTTAATTTGAATTAATTTTGAAGACAAAGCTGATGATTTTTTGAGCATTTTGGTAATGTACTCATAGTTTAGCACAGTGATAGAATAATGGTCTTGAGAATTAAAGGCTTTCTGATACACCAATATTATATGATCTTTCCTGTGACTAATGGTTAACTATTTATTAGAGTTATTCAACTACCAACACTGAAACTGTTGTTTTCTTTTTTAGAATAAAGTAGTGCATTTTGCTTATCATCAGTTTTTTAGATCATGGATCTATAACTTAATAAAATATATAAATACAATTTATCTGCCTTAATTCAAATATTTTTTAGCAAGTTGGACAAATTGTATATATAAAAAAAGATTACAGCAAAATGAAGGATGTGATAGATTTAGTGACATTTGTGTTAATATTCATTTGCAATATACCATGGGTTCAGCAATCATATAAGTCTGTTTTAGGAGTGCTTACTATACTTTATAAATATTAAATGATCAATAGACAGTAGATTTTAATTACTTTACAATCTTCAGATTAGTTTCTGGCTAATGTTTTTTTATTAAAATGGTAAGTATTAATTGCATTTACATCAAACATTCAACTTTATTCATACTACTCGGGCTAATACCAATTTAAAGATTTCATAATTTTGAATTCAAGATAAATTGCCTGTATAGTAAGTAGGTATGCCACTAGGTTAGTAACTGTACATTTTAATAACCCAATTTTAAGCTAATTGAAAGCATCTTTGATCTTTTAGAAAGATAACATGTACTAAATAAAGTATCACATATCTTTTTCTACTTACTTTTTTTATTATTTTATCAAGCAACAATAATTCACTATTTTTTTATTTTTTTCCAGTCAGTTATTGATATTTAAATCCCTATTTAATTTTTGGTTAAAAGTAAGCAAAGTTACATGATATTTTGTTTGGTATAGATTCTTAAATGTATAACATCTTTTTATTATAATAATGATTTGCATAGTATCACATTTGCATCCTTCAGATACAATTTTTGATGGCTAACTTGATTGTACGTAAACTGAATATCTGAAAAAATCTTACTCATGCTTGTAAAATTCTCAGCTACATAAAAAATGTCCAAATACACAGACATGAAACCCAATTATTTGCATGTTAGCAAATGCACTCACCAATCTCTTTGCAATATCCATTTTAATAATCACTTTTATCATATCTTCCTCTATACCATACCATGTATTACATGACATTACTTGATTAGATTATATAGTAGCAAATTTTAATTTATTCATGGCTAATTTTAATTTTTTTTACTAGCTAAAATAATTGCTCATCTAATTGACTAGCAACAAAATAGAGAGCACCATTGTCTGCATAGTAATTAAATGTAGTTAAGAAAAGTCAAACATAATGACAGTAAATGCCAGAGAAAAAATAAAAAAAAGTTTGTTTTTTTTTTAGAGAAAGAAAGGGATACATAAATATAATTACTTAAAAATAATTTTGAATAATCAAAAAAAAATTATTTAGGTGACGAAATAAAATTAATAAAGGAGCAAAATAAAAAAATTAGTTGTTAAAGAAATTAATTCTTTTTTTTTTATGTAACGAGAATAATATAGTAAGAATTGTATGAAAGGAAGTATGCATTAAAATGTCATTAAATAAAATTTCTAGAAGGAATTCAATGAAAAGTAGGAACACATATATGGATAGCAACTGAAGCAGTTCAAGAGAGATGGTCAAAGCTTTATATGAGGGATGCAAAACTAAATTGAAAATATTTTATAAACTGCTATAAATAATAATAGAATAGATAAAATAGGTTGTAGTGCTGCAAATAGTAATATGTTAAAGAATTGGATCACGAATGTGTAATGAGGATTTTTAATTGTTACAACAGCAAATATTAGGTCTGGGAAATAGTTTCACTAATAAAAGGTAATGATTTAAAAATGTGGAGAGCTGATATAGAAAATAAATTATTTAAAGTTATTTAAAAATAAGCAGATTATCAAAAGCAAAATCATGTTATGATAATGGTGAAGGAAGTGGTCTTCATTTTAAAGCTTGAAAAGAGGCATTCGTGAATGTAAAGAAAATATAGAAAATATTAGCCAATTATTATAAAAATCAGAGAAAATGTCTATAATGAATTTATGCAAAATAAGAATAAATTAAATGAATACCCAAAAGATGGGTTTTTGGCTTTTATATTAGGATTAGAAAATGGTAAAAATGTCTACAACTACATCTACTGATTGAACAAAGATAATGCTAAAAAAAATAGGAGAAAGGAATATAATGGCAATGGCTTTTTTGACTGAAAGATTCCCAACTTTGCTAAAGAAGATTCCATGTACCTTCACATATGTAACACTAAAATTACCATATATTTGACAAGTAGAATCTACTTATAAAAAGGTCACTTTATTTACAAAGCATTCTTATTGTGAATATCAATATAGTGTCAGAAGATATAGAAGTTTTAAAAATAATAATTAAATTATCTGTAATTACTTTGATTCATGATATTTAAAAGCCATTCACAATCTATTCTGTTTTATTTAAAAAAATATATTTGTTTTATTTATTTTTGCTTAAAAACTTAAATTACTTACTCATGCATCATCCTAAAAAAAACCAAGATAATAAGAGTTGTTACAAAGAAGTTTAAGAAGCTGAATAATCATTTAAAAATAAGCACTTTTCCCACACTATCTAGGGTAAACCAGGATTCTTTAGTAATCTTGGCAATACCTTTATTAAAATGTTGCTTGTTTTCAACATTAATAATGTCAAAAAAGAACCTAATTTTTTAAATAGTAAATAATATCTTCTAATAGACTGATAATCTAAGCATTGTTCATAATTTACCTGCTGAATTAATTGCAAATAAAATGTTCTCTCTCATATTAGTATAATGACTGCTATTAATAATTATTAAAGTATTATGCTAAATGGCACTGACATGCCATGTAACTACTTTCCTCAACTGAACTTGAATCAACAAAAGAATTTTTAAAAAAAATCAATAGATTTATTTGTGTAAAATTTATACATAGTCAAAAGATATATAAAAAGACTATTTATTACAGTAAATTTAATATTTAATATTTATTTCTAATTACAGGTGGTTAAAAATGAGATTTTATCTCTCTCCTGCTATAGAATGAATAAGTTTGTATAATTCATTTGTTAAGTTATATATCAGGTACACAATGGGTACTTAATGAAAAGTTCAATAATAATAATAATAATAATAATAATAATAATAATAATAATAATAATAATGATGATGATGATGATGATGATGATGATGATGATGATGATAATGATGATGATAATCCCTATTATCAATCTATAATGATAATAATCCCTATTATCAATCCATACCTGCTTAAACACAAACCTGAGTTTATACTTATTCTCTGTAGCAAAATTTACATTTAATTAAGAAAAAAAGAATAGAAGAAGCCCGTGATGTAATAGGATATGTGCATTTTAAACTCATTTTTAATATTTTTCAGTCTCAAGCAGGTTTAGATTTTTTTTTTTTTTGTAAATTGCTGCTCCATAGCAGATATAGATATCCAATTTGTAATTATTTATAAATAAAGATCCTTTGTTAATATGGAATAGGCATATTAATACATTTATTTAAAATGAAAGTGTTGTAGCCTCAAACCAGAGGTTGCCTTTGTTTGCTTGATGAAATGGCAAACTTATAACTAAATGAAGTTAAATTATTTAAAAAATATAATCATAAATATAATCACAAATAATATATATATATATCAATCGAAAGATAAAAAGAAAGCAAAACTAAATGAATTCAAATTTATGTTTTTCTTTATTTAATTTATTGTTTTAAAGTATCCATGTTCTGCAAAACATGGTAACTGTACATCTTCTGGGATCATGCCTTGATCTGAAAAACATTTATTTGCCAATAATATTTAGACTTCAAGAAATGACCTGCATATAGAATAAGTTCATACATATCTTGGATATAAATTCTCTTGATATTAGATATTGATAAATTTAGTTAACATCAAGAACATTTTCATCATCTTTTTACAATGATGTCCACTCCTTGCAAAAAATATATATACCTTAATATTCCAAATTTCACAGATTATTTAAAAACAAATTATCCCACCTTATCTAGAATTTTCTATGAAGATATAAAATAATTACAGATAGACTAATAAAATTTAAACTTACAAATAGTTCACAATCAAAAAAGATTTTTTTCATGAGGAGATGAATTATATAAACATATTACAACACAACATTTTTGATTGTTTCACTTTACAATATTATAAATAATATTTTTTCTTTTTCTCCTCTAGCATGATCTAATATAACTTTGACTATTACTACTAACAATTCTTATATATATAATAATCTTACAGTATCAATGTAAAATTGATTATTATAAATTTAAAACTGTAAAAATTTTATTAGCTAAAATTTTTATAGTGCTGTCATTGGATGTGTAGCATAGAATATAATCATTTTATAACTTATTTTGAATGGCTTTCCAAGAAGATTTTTTTGATAGACTTCTATATTTGTATAAAGAAAATACATATGCTCATATTTCATTGTTATTCTTAATAAGGAATAAAGTTATCAAATTAGATAAATCAAAAGAAGTGCTCAGACACAAAACAAATAATTTAAAAATAAAAATATAGGCTAGAATTATAAATCCAACATTATAACACTAAAATATTTTAATGAGGGATAGAACAAACAGCTCTTAAATTTATATTGCGCCTGTGTTTGTGTGGAAGAGAAAGCTTACATGTGTAGATTTTTATTTAGCAAAGATTGATATAGTTGCTAGAATATTTATTAAACAAGAAATTATTTATTAACAGGACAATTTAAAATTAATTGAAATAAATGAAAGAGAACTTTATAGTTTTATGATTTATTTATTTTAAATAAATATTTGTAAAATTATATTAAAACCCGGAAATAAAAGTGAAGCAATTAAAAATTGAAATTATTATTATTATTATTATTATTATTAGTAGTATTAGTAGTATTATTATTCTTATTATTATTATTATTATTATTATTATTATTATTATTATTATTATTATTATTATTATTATTATTATTATTATTATTATTATTATTATTATTATTATTATTATTATTATTATTATTATTATTATTATTATTATTATTATTATTATTATTATTATTATTATTATTATTATTATTATTATTATTATTATTATTATTATTATTATTATTATTATTATTATTATTATTATTATTATTATTATTATTATTATTATTATTATTATTATTATTATTATTATTATTATTATTATTCATTTTTGAATGGTGTTTCTAAAATTTTACTATCTTGATTCAAAAATCTTAACTCTAACATTTCCCCCAGCAGTAACCATATTGACTTCCTCCAATATTTTGCAGAACAAATGAAGAAATCCCAATGCATGATTGGAGAATATTCTGTAATCCAGACATCATGTGGTATCTTGTATAAAAGCTGAAGTTTGGAAAATCCAGACAATCTTTACAAATTTTCATTCCATTCAGGACCTAAACAAGTTCAAAATTTTAAATAGCCATTTTGTTTTTCAGCTACATAATGGTTGGCTAGACTAAATAATTTGGCAATTGCCTTCACTAAGAAAATGACTTTTCATCATTCTAGGAGACAAATGGATAACAACAAATAAACCAGAAACCATCATTAATTAACTCATTAATTCTTTATTTCAAGAAATCTTATTTATTATAGTCAACTGTTAGTGAAAAAATGGACAAATTGATTTATGGAATACTGTCTCACTACTTCACTGGATTTCTTCAATTGAAAGTAATAATAAATAGCTAGTATCATTGAAAAATTATATTTATTAACTTTATATAAATAGCTGATGTATATTTTCAAATTATTTTAAAAATAATTATTTTCTTTTATGATATAAAAGGATGCACATTTATCTCAGTGTCATGAATTATCTCGTCTTCAATTATGTAAGGAAAAAACATAAAACAAGATTTTTTTTAATTCACATATCCCTCCATAAACTTGTAGCTTAGAGAAATGAACTGTGATTCAAAAAATAATGAAAATCGTTTTGTTATGGATGTTAAACTATTTGTTTTATCAGAGATACAATCAGAATTACTGGCATCATGGATTAAAGATCCATAAATGAATAGATTAATTTTATATCTCAATAATAAATTCTACTCCTTTGGATAAAATTATAGCATCTATTCAAATTAATTAAATCACTGTATGGCATAAATTACGAATTTGTATTTTTTTTTTTTTTCTTTTTTTTTCTTTTCCCCCCCCCTCCAAAATTTTTTTTTTTTTTTTCCCTCCCCCCCCCCCACCCTTTCCCCCCCCCCCCCCCCAAAAACCCCCCCCCCCCCCCAAAAAAAGAAAAAAAATAAACCCCACCAAAATAAAAAAAACCCCACCTTACCATTTTAAAAAAAAAAAACCCCAACACACAAACTTACACATGTATAATATTTTAACACATTGTAAATTTGAGATTTTTTCCCAGTCATGATTAGAATTAAAAATTAATATTAAGTATATTCCCTATTTCAAATTTATTAAGTATACATCATAATACTTGTATGCATATATTGTACTTACACACATGCTTCTATATTCACATAGTTATTCATTTAATCATTTTTATAATTATAAATTAACCACATTTTCTTAATAAATAATATATTCCTAAAATCATTATCCCATAACATTGATTATTGTTAATCAATAAATATTCACTCAAGTTGTTATATTCCTGTTCTTTATATAGTTTTCTAAATTGGATATTATTTGCTATCTAGTTCTGGTTCTGAGAAAAGCCAAACCTGTGACTAAAATATAATTTATATATATATAGTCAAGTAATGCATTCAATATATTTTGCAGTACTCATTCTAGTTCTGAATGTTATGGATAAAAATTATGTACAGTAATTTATCCACCTAAACAGGTTAAATCAAATTCATAATGAGAACCTTGTGGTTACTGAATAAGTGAAGATAAAAGAATTAATAGCTATCTGAGAACTGAAAGTTTCTAATCAAAGTTCAAACTTGATACCTAATCTAGAGCATCATGACCTCCCAAGCAACTAATCATTCTATTATTTTGACTTGTGCAATTTAGCAATTGGTAGTATATTAGGTTTGAAAAATGAAGGATTGAAGCTTTATTAGATAGTTAGATTTAGACATAATGTGATCTTCTAAACAACACCATTCAATTTGTGTGGGCATGAATTTATTCTAATGTAGATTCCTTATAATGATAAGTAAAGGTCTTAGCTATCTGTTGCCTTATAGGATAGTGATCAATGTACTTATTACAAATTTGCTCTGAGATGTTCAATCTTTAGGACATTTCATCCAAGTAATAATACTTAAAAATGGTTAGTGATCATAGCCACTGGTCTATGAGTCTTTAAAAAGTAATGTTATGTCTACAACTATGTCATAAATAAATAATAGAATAAGATATTATAAAAAGTTGTAGAAGTTATCAAATTTGAAATTAAAGAGGGACTGAAACGCTTATGAATATTGTAATAGTGCAGTCAGCTTTGAAAAAAAAAATCCCAATAAGAATTTCAAGTAATGGTAGTTAAAATTAACATTTGAAATAAAATGGTTACCTTTGAATTAATATGAACATAAATTATTTTTGTTTTTCCTGAAGTCATCATCTAATTTAGTATCTCACAAAAATAGCTTTATATATAAAATCATGCCTCATACTTACATGTTTTTTACTTCTTGCTTTATTCTTCAAATAGTCATAACTATTTTTTTCTATCAATCCTTTTTTCTCTTACCCTTCAAATTTTTTCTAGAATATAATTTTATAACTTTTTTTTGTCATCATATACACGATTAATCTAATTGTTTTTAACATTTTTAAATTGTCAATCTTACTCTTCAAGTTATTATTCCTTTCCATTTTCTTTAAATTTACATTTTTAAAGCCTCTGATTTTCCTTCTTTAATTATTTTTAATTGTTTATTTTTCTTTACATATAAAGTCAATTTATTTGGAATATTCAACAAATCTTATTTTTTAAATGTAATTTCAATGTAACACAGAATTCTGTTTAGCCAATACATTTTTGCTCTCTCTTTATGTAAATATAAGGGATTTGAATTCAGACTTTCAAGTACCCACCAACTGTCTACACTACCTCATATAACTGATACACATGACCACACACTTCTCTCTCTCTTTATGTCTAACTTTCCTGTTATTTCTATAGTTTTGCAAATGTATATAAAATCAAATAATTATTTCTTCAGAGAATCTTGATGTTTGAGCACAATAAATGAACTGAAACCCAGTAATGTGCTGCAGTGTTAAATATTTCAGGGAATTTAAAAGTACGAACTTTCTTTTATTTTTCTGTAGAATGTTTATACACATAATTCTTGATCTTTTTTATTTTTCCATATATTGTCATAGCTATAGTTTTATTTGCATTTACTTTCTATAAGTTTCAACAATTCATTCAAACATACTTTATACAAAACAGGAAGTACATTACATTTCACTTTGCAAATCTTTCTATATCTATTTATGACTTCTTTTAATCTTGTAACTATATTCTCTTTTATGTATAGTTTTTCTAAAAGACATGTTTGCTTCTAATTTAAAATCCCTCCCCTCCCTCACAATTTCCTCAAAATAATCCAGTTCGCCTCCTCATTCGACCAAATGACTTTTTAAGATTAATGAAACAAATATTAACCTTCCTTTCTTTTGTTTACATTCAACTTATTTGTTCAAAACAAAAAAAAAAAAGAGAAGCAAATGTTGAAAAATAATGATTTAAAAATTTCTCAGAAAAAACTAAAAAATTTTGAGTTGATGTGATGAAAATATTACCCATCATCCTTCTAATAAGTCAGTTTAGTTTGTAAATTAATATAAAATAAAATAACATTTTTAACATTTTTTTTAAAATTGTAAATTAATTATAATGCATTATAAAAAAGTGAAATATTATGTAAGCTAAGTTTTCTTTCGCTAATTATTATTTAAAATTCTCTTCTTCTTTTTTTAAAGTAAAAAACATTTTTTTAAAAATTTGCATTAATTTAAGATAATTTATTTCTACACTATAAAATTAAGATTATAGATATTAGTGGTTTTCATATGCAGAATTAATGAAAGTAAAGATTGTGTATAACATAAATGCAAGCATTTACTGGCTTTCCAAACATTGTTCGTCAGATCTCCATACAAATAAGAGTTACTAAAAGACTATAATAAAATCAGAATTCAGGGAAAGAAAAACTCAAAGAATATGTATAAATATAAATGAAAGTAACCATGTTTGAAGTCATGTTTTCTTGTTAAATTCTCTATGTTGTATTTACGATTTGATCGCTATTAATAACACCCGATTGGCTAATAAGCGCGAGAGGTTTGCAGTCTCTCAGTTTAATTAGGCATTTCTGTTCTTTCAACTATTGTTTTCATACCTCTTTACATATATATATATGAGCTATACTAAGTATATAATCAAATTAGAATAAAAGTTTTGAGCCTATGTGTAATCATAAATGTAGGGAAATATTTAAAAAAACAAAACAAAAGAAAGATGAGAATTGATCAAGTTTTGAGATTTCTGCAAGTATAAGATAGAAAAAGGCATAAAGAAAACATTATTATTTTGGAGCTGTATGTTGTTAAGAGGTTTGAAAATAAGCTTTAAAAAATAGTAATGGTTTTATTGTTTGGAATAAGAAGTTTGAGTGTCAGAACTGAACTGTGAGCACCAGAATCAATTCTGATACCTCCTGATCCCAAATCAGATGCTCTACCGACTGCACCAAACTGCACAGAGTAAAATGCCACAAAGATCAAGGAAAATGAACAAGTGGATACTTGGTCAGATTAAAGTTGAGCTTTAATTTGAATCATCCATTTCCAGGTTCAATTTGATTTATTTTTAATTTTATTAATGAGGTAATATAATTTACTAAAAATGTGCAAAATCTCAAAAACAAAAAAGAAATGAATGAAAAGAGATGGATTTTATCATCATGAAAATGAATGATTCTTGAAAAGTTAAAAAAAAAAATAAGCAAATGAGAAGATATTATTTGAAGAAATATCACTCATATGATTACCAAGAGTTTTAATGATGATTTTGCAGCATTACATAATTATTAATTCTATAAATAAAATTCATGTTTAATACTAAGCATTAGATTTCTAGCACAAACAATATATATTGAAAAAAGATATAATTAAAACCTGAAACAATAACATTATTCATCTTCATAAATTTAATAAGCTTTTTTAATAATCTTTTAAATAAACAAGGCAAAACTCTCCATACAGAGTGCCACCCTGTGCCAACCAGAGTAATCAATGGATGCCAGAAGGATTGTGCATAAAATCCCTATCTAATGCCTACTCATTCAATATGACCAAACCAGTTTCTGGCTTGTGGCATTCATCAGTGAGGAGCTTTGGATCTGAGTGCACTGCACCTAGATCTTAGGATCTAATGCAACCCTCCAGAAACCACCTTTTATCTCTACTTAATTACAAAACTATGAGAATAAAATTGAAAACACAATAATATTTTCAATCTAAGCTCAGTAGATTATATAGTCATATGGGTCTGAATGCTGTTTTAATAAGACCAGATTTAGCAATGCTAATAGGATGGTTAACCATCCAAAATCTATAATGGTTTTATATGAAGTAAAGTGTAAATTAAATTGGAAACAAAGAGAAGAGCATATATACATATATGACTTTTAAATAAATGATATTTCACTTCTAAAAAATATTATGCAAGCTATCAAATAAAAATAGGATTAAATATGAAATATTAAAAAGATTAAAGTGGGGTTAAAAAGATTTTCAAAAAAGAAACGAAATAAAGAATGAAAATAATAATCTTAAAAAGTTAGTTTATAAAAGCATAAAACAAATTATTAATATAAAAAAAATTGTGGATAAAATTAATCATAGAATCAAACATAAAAATTGCTTTAATTGGAATCAACAATATTTAAAAAAATGCATATATATGCTTGAGACAAAAGGTTTTTAGTGAATGTGTTTAACCAGCTTAATTGTATATCTGAGACTCAAATACAAAATAGAAGGGCCAATCTGCAGATGACAGAATGATGTATATTTTGGGATTAATAAAGAATAATGAATGTAATGTAAATGGCAATTACTGAAAGAGTTAAAAAGATAAAAAGGAGTTGTGCTGGAACATATTCTCAAAGACATATTAATGAGGAGAAAAGAAACTCTGATAAGAAAAACCTAGAATATAGTTGAAGAAGCTTTAATTTTACATTGATAATAGTTGGAAATGATGATAATAAGATAATCACTTCAAATAATTAGCACCCCCTTTTTGAATTCACTTGAAGATAATCATAAATTAATAACAAAATAATCAATTTAATATTTATTTTTAAGATCTTTACTCTAAATTTTACATATTATTGTAAATCAATGCTGTTAGGATTTAAGTAATGTCTATAGCATTTAAGATCGTCTGTTTTATTTATTGATAATAATTATCACTATTTAAGAATTACAATGTTGCTGTAAAAGATATTAAATAGTTTCATCATAATTGGATGCAAAGTGGATGGATTAAAGAATTGACAAATTAGCATTACTATAAATTATAATATTAGTCTATTTGTAAATTGAAATCATATTTGATAGAATGCATAGACTATAGATCTTTAGGAATAGTCTTTTTATTTACAGAAATTGGCATCTAATGGCTTATTGGTTTAGACTATATAAAAATATATATTTACTGCATTCTTACATAAGTTGTGGCTGATATAATGTTATGACATTTTTAGAAATAACCCACAATGCTTAGACAATAGAAAAATATTAAAATTATTTAAACAAGTGAATAACAACTTCTAAAACTATTTACTATATGAAGATACGAGATATTCAGAATTCAGAAATGTTTCACTTATTGCAGGACAAGTTTTTGGCTTACTTTAGTTGTCTAAACATTCTCAAATCACATACAAATATTTATTTGATTGCGCATTCATTCATAATTACATTGTTTTATCCTGTTTTTTTTTTTCCAATTCTGAATAACTTTTTTTTTGTAATGAATAGATCTATCATATATGATGAACCTGAATCATTGATATCCTGCCTTCTTGAATCTAAAGATGTTGAAACTATTTCTAAGACAATATACAGAAAATTATGGGTTGGATTAAACTATCATTATAATGTGTGCTATGGTGACAGTTATATTGGAAATGCTGTTGATTCTCCATTTTTCTATTCTTGGTTTCAGCAATCCACAATTTGAAAAATAATAAAATCATTAATTTGAATTCATACATTTTATGTGCTATTCCATTGCATAAATGTTGTCATGAATCATCTTTCAAACAGCCATATCCTCATCTTGCACATATTCAATCAGTCATGTTGTTTCTCTCTCTTTTGATTCATTATTATACTGTCTTATTTAGAAATGCATTTTTCTATCTGTTTATTGTTAATTAGCTTTGATGTTTTATGATATTTCAAAAATTAAATTATATCATATCAGTGTGTATATGTGCTAGACATGTAAACTATTATAAAGGAAGACTTAGACCAAATTTAATATGAGGGACTACTATATGCAAATTATAAATTTTTACTACCATTTTTATGATGATGTTTACAACATATATTCTTCTAAGAAATTATTAAAATATTTGATGAGAATATGTCTAATAAATTTTGAAAATTTAGATGTAATAAATTTTTATTAAGGTCAGATAAAAAGATGCACCATATTATTACTGACTGAAATGATTACTTAATTTGGTACAGTGGTATTCCAATGCTCAAACATCTTATGAAAGCCCAAGCAATAAACTATTCAGTTATTTTACTGACTGAGATTAATTTTTCTACTTGTTTGATCTCTCTTTAGCTCAATTGTGAAAGTGATGAATATGATAGCTAGAGATTTCTAGATTAATTCTAATAGGGACAAAAAAAATTCAGTCTGGTCAATCATTGTGTTCACTAATCTACAACTTGTAGAATGAAGGGGGAATATTATTCACCAATGAGTCAGCTGCCAGGTAGTAAAAGTTTTTTAAATTGTTACATTTTGGATTTACAAATGTCAAACTTACTCCATTCAAAACTTTGACACAATGCATTCTAGATAAATCAAAATGTAATGATTTACTATTGATAAATACTGAACATATGAGAAAGATATATGTGAGGGATTGTGACCTGGACCAAATGGTGAATGATGGTTCTGTATTAAATGCTTATTGAGGAACATTTGTACTTTATGATGTCTTTACTCATATGAACATATGAGAAAGATATATGTGAGGGATTGTGACCTGGACCAAATGGTGAATGATGGTTCTGTATTAAATGCTTATTGAGGAACATTTGTACTTTATGATGTCTTTACTCATATGCATCAAGAGTGGGGTGGTGAAAAGTTTTTAATGTTCTTATTTTTTTGGTTGACATTTCATATAAAAATAGTTAGATGCTTATTTAGCAAGTGCTTTCTGACATAATGGTTAATACATTCACTTGTTGTGCTTATGAATTAATGTTCAAATCTAAACAGTGTGAACCATGATTGTTTTTCAGGTGACAAATAGGCTTAAGATATTTTTTTTTAAAGAGTGATCGTAAATGGACTAGCTTTTCTTAATAAAGATTTCAGATTATTATGGATTAGTCAGATGAGTGCTTATGTGCTGTCTATAAAATAAATATACTATTGTAGTATATTGTCATCTTCACTACAGCTGAAGAAGATGTCACACTCGTAGAAATGTTGAACTCGTGATTATCATTGGTATTACGAAATTAGCGCTGCTGTGACAATTGTTTGGTCATAATTATTCTGCTTTTCATGGTTTGGGAAGTATCACTTTAGGCTTAGTACGTTATATTTAAAAAATGAGTTTTTGAATTCAAGTTAATTTTAAAATTATTATGAATACTGTCTAAATAAAAGATTTGAATAAAATAAACTGAACTCAAAAATTGATTTTGTTTACTAATTTTTTTTAATCAAAAAATCTTTTATTTATATTGTATTCATAATAATTTTTTAAAATTTGAATTCACATTTTTTAAATAGAAAGTTCGTATTCATAATAATTTTTTGAATTTAGAGAATTCAAAAACTCATTTTTTATATATAGTTGGCTAATTTTTTTAAAAAATAACAAACCTAAAGTATTAGCATAATTATGGGCGGATGATTACGAATCAGCAACGCTAAACCCAAAACACCCTTTTTATATTTATATAGTACCCTTTTTATTTTACATTTATTAGCAATAATTGAATAGCAAAAGGGGTTGGTTAGGGGCATGATATCTGGAAAAAAAAACAACCGAATATTATTTAGAAACACTCAATTTTTTTTAAAAAAAAACTATTTTCATTTAAATTTGAATTTTTAAATCACGGATTAGCACGTATATATTTAAAATAATACGCTATAAGATCTTTCACTCATCTATGTAAGTTCAGCTTTATTTGGTAGGTAGTGTTTAATTAGAAAAACACCTTTTTTTTAGCACTATTAATAAGTGTTAGCAAAAATTTTTGTAAAAATTTATAATAATAATTATAGCATTTTCCTTTTGTTCAGCTTTAAAAATAAAATACTAATATACTAATATTTAAATTTGCATCTGATATACTGGGTGAAAAAAAAAGTTACTTTTGAGTAATCAAAATCATTTCTCTTAAGGTAATCCCTGCAGTGAACGATTTTGCTAAACTAAATTTTATCTAACAAAGATTTTTTTTATAGTATTGCTATCACATTAAACAAGTGATATGAGTAAATACGTTTTTTAACAACAACAACAAAAAAAACGTTCTTGTGATTTTTTAAATAAAAAAAAAACCGAATAAAATGAAATTTTTCAATTGCAAGAAAGATTTTAACACTAATTTCTTATTGTAGTAAGTTTAGAGTTATTATCATACATTTAATTAATATTTTTGTAGTGTAGTTGGTCATATATTTATGATTACATCCCTCCACAAGGTATTAAAAGCGGGTAGAAACCAGTCTCTACCTTGCCTGAGAGTGGTATAATGAAAATTACACTACAGAAATCTCGTCTAATAAATGACTAATAAAAATTATTAATGTACTTCCATCAACAGGCAAAATCACTATACGTATTGCTACACACAGCAAGCTAGAGTAATCAATGGATGCCAGGAGGCTTGTGCATAAAATCTTCATCTAGTGCCTACTCATCTAATATCTACAGACTAGTTTCTGGCTTATGGCCTCCTTCAGTGAGGAGCCTTGGATCTGAGAGCACTGCACTTAGATCTTAGGATCTAATGCAATCCTCTAGCAGCCACCTTTTATCTCCACCTAACAAAAAAACTATGTCTTAAATTGAAAACACCTTAATGTTTCCAATCCAAGCTCATTAGCTTATATAGTCATATGGGTCTGAACTCAGTTCAGAACTCATACATTTTGGTGTCTTTGGTTCTTTAATAACCATAGCCACCACTATCCTATTAGGCAGGATTGGTTTTAAGCTAATAAACATCACATGACCACCACTTTTATGCTTGCTTATAACTGTTTTACAATAGGCAAAACTCACTATACGTATTGCCACACACAGCAAGCTAGAGTAATCAATGGATGCCAGAAGGCTTGTGCATAAAATCCCCATCTAGCCCCTACTCATCTGATATTCCCAGACTAGTCTCTGGCTTGTGGATTTCATCAGTGAGGAGCCTTGGATCTGAGAGCACTGCACCTAGATCTTAGAATATAATGCAACCCTCTAGAAACCACCTTTTATCTCCACTTAACTACAAAACTATGAGTCTTAAATTGAAAACACCTTAATATTACCAATCCAAGCTCATTAGCTTATATAGTTATATGGATCTGAACTCAGTTCAGTACCCATACAATGTGGTGTCTGTGTGTGGCAATACATATAGTGAGTTTTGCCTGTTGTAAAAGTTATAAGCAAATGTAAGAAGTAGTGGTCATGTGATGTTTATTGGCTTAAAACCAATCCTGCCTAATAGGATAATGGTGACTATGGTTATTAAAGAACCAAAGACATCAAAATGTATGAGTACTGAACTGAGTTCAGACCCATATGACTATATAAGCTAATAAGCTTGGATTGGAAACATTAAGGCATTTTCAATTTAAGACTCATAGTTTTGTAGTTAAGTGGAGATAAAAGGTGGCTGCTAGAGGGTGCATTAGATTCTAAGATCTAGGTGCAGTGCTCTCAGATCCAAGGTTCCTCACTGACGAAGGCCACAAGCTGAAACTAGTCTGGGGATATTGGATAAGTAGGCACTAGATGGGGATTTTATGCACAAGCCTTCTGGCATCCATTGATTACTCTAGCTTGCTGTGTGTGGCAATACATATAGAGAGTTTTGCCTGTTGTAAAACAGTTATAAGCAAACATAAGAAATGGTGGTCATGTGATGGTTACTTTCATCAAGTGGTTTGTAGCAAAGTTGTAAGGGCAATAAGTTTGACACATCAATTAAACTGTAGTAATTCCCTACCTACATATATATACACTGAACAATGATAAGGATATTTGTAAGAGAATGTTATCTGCGTTAACTGATGAATGCTGGTTTAGCACAAAATGTGCATCTTGGGGATCATACATTTTTTTCACATATCTTTAGTCATACCATTTTAAAACTAATTCAGTAATTGTATATTTTAATGATCTTAAATATTAGCTACCTATAGTTATTTCTAACAAATTTCAGAAACTTGATGGCTATAAAATTTCTGGCAATATTTCAAATAAACTTGAGATCACTGTTCTAGTGAATAAATGTACAGATATAATTTTTATCATACAGATGAAAGTTATCTTTTTTTATTTTATTTACTCACTTAATATTAATTGTAATTTAGGGAGCCATTAAGCTAATATTGCTGATAAATTAATTAAGGCGTTTTTGTTTTTCATTCAAAAATACATATAATGACAGAATAATAAATTAATAACTATTATATATTAAATGTGTGACTGCACTAAACCTATAAAGTAGAGACCTGAAAAAAAAAGATACATTAACCATCTGTAAAATATACATTTCTTAACATGTAATGGCAGGCCGATGCAAATTTATATATATATAAATGTACATTTCTTAACATGTAATGGCAGGCAAATGCAAATTTATATATATATATATAATGCTTTGACTTATTAGTTTAATAATCTCTCATGTGCTCTTTATCATAATTACTAAATATAAAAGCATTTAGTTATATTACATAAAAATATTATGCATATAATAAATAATACAGTATACACTAATTTTACAAAATTTGAAAAGTTGCTGGAGATTTGCAAAATGTATGGATATTGTAAGTAGATAAACAGAATGATGCTCTGGAAAGAAAATGATTGGTATACTTTTTGGATTGCACATTGAATATAAATTGCCAAAAAATCAAAAAAGTAGCATAGGTCCATAATTTAAAGGCAATAATATTATTAAGCAAGTAGTCACCCAATGTGGTGACTTACACTTAATATACCCAACCATCTTAAATGTAAATGAATTTGTTTCATTTGTGATGTTTAGTCATTAGCAGAACTGCTTGCTAAATATTTCTAAATTTTGTTTCTAGTATTTGAATTAATACAAATCAGTGGGTCCCTCAATTATTATATTTTATAAAACTTACTGATATGATATGTGATTTGTGTAATTTTTAAGATCTCAAAATCTTATAAAATGCATTAATTATCCCAAATTAGGATTATTTGAAGCAGTGCTTGTATTTCATCATAAATTGTCACTGTCCTCAGGACAAATGTCTGATGTTGATGTAGTTCCTTTTTCTTTAGTATTTTATGAAGGGCACTGGATTACACATATCCATTCAGCATCAATCTTTACTTCATGCTATTCAATTTAATATTTTGAATATTCCATAATCTCTCAAGATTTTATAAGAGACATAAACCAATAAAGATATGATTGACATTATTCCCTGTTGTTCTTTGCTTATTCTTGTTCATAAAGATATCTCTAGAATGGTGCAGAATGGATTGTTGTGAATGCAGACATTAATGTAAGATAGGAAAATCGTGATTAATTTTAATAACCTACAATTTTGATATTTTTTTCTTTCGTGTTATTCATTAAAGACAGTACTATGGTATTATTAGAAATGTCCACAAAATATTGCTTAACTTAAAAGAAACACGTACATTATATGTTAAAATATAACATCTGATCTTTTTAAACCCTGAATTAAATTAGTTTTCAAAATTGTAAAGTTCTGTTCATGCAACAAAATCTTTCATCAGTTTAAAATTAATTGCAGTAAATAAATAGTAATCAACTCTAATTGATAAATTCTATCAATTAAATTTAAAATTTAGAATAAATTTTTATTTTTTGCTTATATGTGTGTGTGTGTGTGAATTTTAATGCTCTGTTGCATTTTTAAATTGTAGCATTTTTTTTTTGTTGTTGTTGTTGTTACATAGTTGTGGTTTGTAATTCTTCATTCCTGAGCAGATTTGTGGTTGACAGTTTATATGTTAGTGATTATATTGCATTCCTTATTGTATTAATAAGGATAGAAATATATTGTCATAAGTATACCCTAGAAACAAATTTAATTTCAACAAACCACAAAAATTTATTCCACTGCAAAACCTTTTGACTAATATTTTTTGACATTTCATTTTTTTTATATAGGAAAGTGATATTTCATTATATATTTACTTTGATGTGGGAAATGTTTCTATGAGAAAGCTATTTATATATAAATAACAAGGAAGTATTTTGCAGAAAAAAATAAATCTGATTGAATGGTTTTTTTTTATATTAACAATTTTTTAAAATAAATGTTTAAGTTTATAAAGAATAGATTAATATCATACTATTTTAATAGGGCAAGTACATAATAATAAATAACTGAATGGTTAGTTTCTTGAGAGATAGTATGAGTGCATGCATCATAGTAATAGAATGAATTTAGGAATATGACCAGAAACTAATTCTTGAGTCTGATGTTCTATTACTGTGCTAAACTGTTGCTTAGAAAATCATATAATGTTTAAGCACAGAATGATAGTCTGACAAACTGATAATTTTAGTTTTCCAAGATTCATTTTATTAATATGATGATGAATTGTGACATATTATCTTTTCCTTGCAGTACTTCATGAATTGAACCAAATACATGCATAATAAATTATGTAAAATATCTGCAATTAAAAGACTTGATATTAAAGTTTGATGATTTTTTTAGAAGTTTTGTCTTAATAGTCACAGTTACATTTTTATTTAGCATCCTGTGCAACTTAATGCAGTATTAAATGATGGACTCAGGAATTTATTTCTAATGTTTGAACATCACTTGATCTCCTGAGATATAAATCATTTGACAATTTATATTGCCAGTAAACTCATCAAAAGTATTGAAACTATTCACATCTATTAATGCTATTTATATGATTAGCTCAAGTCACACAGCTAATAATATTGCAAATTGTGTATCAATCCTTCCATTGCTTTTATGATCTGATTATGTAAATTTATTATGCTCTTATTTAAACTTTGCTCATCTACCTGATTTATTTATTATAAATTATTTAAAGACAGATAATATTAAGAATTTTTTTTTAGTTCACTATAATATAAACTGAATACTCAAGCGTGCAATGGATGTCGCTATGATAGTAGAGAAGATATTGTTATTGTTTTTTTTTTTTTTCATATGTCATAGCATCAGCCGGGACACGAACCCACAACCGTCTGCAACCAACTACTTGCTTGCAAGATGGCTGCGATGACCTCTTGGCTAACAACGCTTGACAGATATTGTTCTTGTTTATGAAGAAATTTTTTATTCAGACAAACTTAAAATATTCAAATCAGATTGTGAATTATTTTATTCTTCAGTTAATCTGATTTCTTTTATGTTTGATTTTAAATTAATAAATTTTCCTGCATATCTTTTTCTAACAGCTGATCATTTTAATTTATTAATATTCCAACTATACAAAAATATACTTTAAACTTTTAACAGTTTTTTTTTACTAAGATTTGCAAAGTCACACTCTTTATTGTACAACCCTTTTATTATTATCAAAACTTAAGTGAGAATACAATAAAGATTTTATTCCTGAAGAGTTATCATTTCATTTTTTATTCAAACAAGGCAAATAAATGAAAAAATATATTTTTTAACATGATGGCAATAATCCAGTGAGATTGGCGCCATCTTGAATGCAGGAACTATTGGCTTCTTAATGTTTTTGAAATATTGATTTTGCCAGATTAAGAATATATGTTGAAATAATTTATCATTATATCTCATATTCTTTCTTTGTCATATAAAGCTATTTCCATTGAAAACTTAAATATTAAATATAAATAATAATAATTAATTTAAATATATATTGAATTATTCACTTAAATATCCTATCAATTTATTAAAAGAGAAGTTCTTATTTTCTTTCCAACACATTTTTCACAGAAATTTATTTATAAAAAGTAAACCATTAAAGTTTTTATTTTGAAAAAATTCAAAGAAAATAGAAGTATTGGATAATTCTTAAAGAAAAATATAATATGCACCTTATAACAAACAAAAGAGTTTATCTTAAAAACAAAACAAAATGGAAACTAAGTGGTCACATCAGTACTTATTGAATTATTTTTTTAATTTAAAATATATATAAGTGAGTATTAATTTATTTACTATACTATATTTATTATTTTTAATATGTATGGTAGGTAGATAAATTAGCTTTTAAATAGATGATGTCATTATTTATCAGGCTTTCCAATTGCTGATGGGTTTACTTTATAGTTAAGCATAGCTAGATACCCATTTACTGACTAATTTCAGATGCTTATGGTATGATTACCCAAATAAAAAATATTAAATATATATGTTGGAAATCTAAAAACGCTTTCATTATTCTAATAGACCAAATATGAATGTGACATTTATATGAGCTAATGACTATATCAAAATTCTTTTAATATGTATATTATTCAAAATTAAATTTAAAAAATAATTATTTAAGAAAATAATAATTCATACCTAAAAAAAGTCTGATGGTCATGAGAATTTGAATAACGCTTTCCTCCTCATTTTATATATTTGTCCAGATTTTAATATATTAATTTTTGATAACTTGATTAATGGTAAAATAATAAAATCACATACATTGAGAGCACATGTCAATGCTCTTAAAGTTCGCAGATTTAAAAAAATATTGAATTTTAAAAAATCATAAATTTCATGTTCTTTTTATTTCATGTTTTTTTTTTTTTTAAATTCATGCCCTCTACTAGTCACAATTGCAATCCTAGTAAAGGTATTTGCATTTAATAGTTTTCTTTTTGAAATAGAAAAATTAAAGTTCATCTTAAATGTCCCAAGATGCCAAATTAATGATGATACAGTTCTATAATACAAATATAGGAGATTTGAACATTGACTTACAAGCACCCTTCAACTATCCACACTATCTGATACTATCAAAACTCTCCATACAATAGTGCCACTCACTGCCAACCAGAGTAATTAATGGATGCCAGAATGCTTGTGCATAAAATCCCTATCTAGTGCCTACTCATCCAATATCCCCAGACTAGTTTCTGGCTTGTGGCCTTCATCAGTGAGAAGCTTTGGATCTGAGAGCAGCTTAGATTGAAAATATTGTGTTTTCAATTTTATTCTCATAGTTTTGTAGTTATGTAGAGATAAAAGGTGGCTGCTGTAGGATTGCATTAGATCCTAAGATCTAGGTGCAGTGCTCTCAGATCCAAAGCTCATCATTGATGAAGGTCACAAGCCAGAAACTAGTCTGGGGATATTGGATGAGTAGGTACTAGATAGGAATTTTATGCACAAGCCTTCTGGAATCCATTGATTACTCTGGTTGAAACTGAGTGGCACTACTGTATGGAGAGTTTTGCCTGATTTAATAACAGTAATGTGCTAACATAAATAGTGATCTTATGATGTTTAGTGGTATCTCATACCACTGATACACATGACCATATGCATGTAGAAAAGATAAATCATTACCAATATACGTCTTTCATGCTGACCAACACTCATCAGTTGGTCCAGATTATCATCTCCCACACACATATATAATCAGTGCTCAGTTTATATTAAGAAAGCAAATCTTCATACTTTAAGGGACAGGCTTCAATCTACTCCAACCTCGAACTCTTTAGACATCCATACCATTGTAAGTCTATGTTCAAATACCCTATATTTGCAATTGAGCTCCAAGTATATGGAAATTGCCTTATTTCAAATCTTAGTTCTATAATATCTAAAAAAAAAAACTTTAACTACTTTCTTTATATGATAAATGAAAATAATTCATTCAACTTTAAAAGGTAAAAAGGTGTATGCTAAAGTTCATGCTATTAATATTTGCACTTCTAAAACTGCTAAAATTATATTCATGCTCCCAAATCATAATGCTTTAGATTTGAATATATATATATATATAAATAGGTTGAAGAATGGGCCACTCTTATCTTTATAAAGTTGAATCTTGCGTTTAGATTTGTAGAGGTCTCTCTTGTAATAAATTAAGCACTTAAGGCTCATGGACTAAGGTTTAAGCCTTATTTAAGTACTACATGCTGAAATTGCACTTAATAAGAATTAATATTTATAACTTTAAATTGATTCAAAATATTTTTAAATTTAAGATCTGACTATTGACTCGTTGTAAGAATTAATATTTATAACTTTAAATTGATTCAAAATATTTTTAAATTTAAGATCTGACTATTGACTCGTTGTAAATCGAAAGATTTCACAATTGCTAATGTTTAACAGAAATAGTGGACTTAATCAGTGAAGAATTTATTAGCTTCATGCTCCCAAATCAAAATACTTAAGATTTGCCCATATAATTAGAAAAATAGGTTGAAGATAACAGTGGGCTGCTCTTATTTTTATAAAATCAAATCTTACGTTTAGATTTGTAGAAGTCTCTCTTATAATAAATCAAGCACTTAAGATGCATGTACTAAGGTTACAGCCTTATTTAAGTATTATGTGCTGACATTGCGCTTAATAAGAATTAATATTTACAATTCATAATAGAGTGAAAATGCATTAACTTTGTGGGATGAATGTTTGGTAAACAGTAACCAAACATTATAGATTCTATATGAAAAATTCACTAGAAGAAGTGACACCTAACTATTTATAGCATGTAAAAGATAACTTAGAAATTGATATGAAAAACATCATACAGCCATTGTCTCTGCTGCATTTCTTTATCTGTTTTTATCACAAGAAGCAAATTAGTAAAGATTTTTTGGGGAAAAAAAGAATATGTTAAACAAATTCATATACTTACTTGGTTAGATTTTAATATAGTAGAGAACATTCTCTCATTCTTTTTATTATTGTTAATTATTTTTATTAATGTACATACTTTTTAAATTGTATTGTATCAAGAATATATATATGTTACAAAATATAAATTACAAAGAGTGCATTTCTATTTACAATTTTCAGTATCTATGCAAACACTTGGAAATACATGATATGAATATAGTGATTATACTACAATGGCAATACTGAAAATGATTATCTTGAAGAATCAAAATATTTGTAATATTATAATATGTAGTATATAATTTTTTAAAAAAAATCTAATTGTTCTAATCTGATTCTATTTAATCTACACTTTGTTTTTATAATTTACTTCATGTACCATTCAATATTGAAATAGTTCATTAACATTTCTGATGTGACTCTAAAACTGAGGTAAGAATAAATTGTGTTAAAAGGTGAGTACCAAAAATCATGACCAAATGTTATAACTTGGCCATAGTATATTATATTGGCCTTTACTCCATTTGCCTTCAAGCAGAAATGTTTACTCATAAATGACTTTTTCAAGTAAATGAGTTAAAGAGTTGTAAACAATAGCAAAATAATATCTTAGGTGGCTAGATTTGGTGACAATATCTTATTTCCATGGGAAAACTTGCTTTCATAGAACTTGTCGTATTTATTAGCATCAAGCATTTGGTTTTAACATCATTTTTATCTAAAAATGAAATTCAGCTACAGCCAAAAGTTTAACAAATATATCAAAAATGCTCAAATGTTCTTAATGTTATTAAGTGAATCACCAGAAAGCACTTTCAAAGAAAAAATTATACAAAGATAGTATGAACAATATGGAAAATATTGTATATCTTAATCATTAGTGATTTACAAAAGAAAGGAAAATTAAGAATAATATGATTATATTCCATTGATAAAATTTTAAAAAGCAAGATAGAGATTACAAAACAAATTAGATATACTCATGAGATATATATTTATTTACTCATGTATTATATGATTGTGAATCATAAATAATGAGAAAATATTTAATGAGAAAAATATCAGTCTTTGAAAAAATATGCCACAGAAAATGATTGAGAAGTTGGCTGGAAACAAAAAGTTTTCAATGAAAAATTGTATAAAAAGTAAATAGGCAAAAAAAATTATCTGACCATATTTGTCAAATGAATGATAAATAATTTTGAATATTACAAAAGGCAAAATCAAAAGAAAAGATCTCATATAATGAAAACAAATGACATTAAGAAATGTTCAAGGGAATTTATTTTTATCCAGCTTTCTTGCAAGAAATAGACAAAATTGCTTATAATTGTGAACTCTAAAATCAGGCTTTCTGATGGTGATGGCTTCTTGTAAGTGATAAAAAAAAAAAAGCTGTTAAAACATGATGTAATGGAAGAATGTAAATACAGTGTTTGGCATTCCTTTTTATTATTTATTTACAAAAATAAAGTTTCATCCAAAATAAAAAAGAAAATACACATAGATATCTACAGATGGTATTACTAAAATCCAAACTGACTATTATAATTGCAAAAGGTTGAAAAAGAGAATATTAATAAGTGCATGAAAAAATCCAGGAGCTGATCTAGACTCAGATCATTGACCCTTAATTAACAAGTTGAATTCTAAATTGGGTTTAATAGCATAGAAGAATGATGGAATGAAGATAGCAATTAAAAATCAATATCAGAGATTGTGCAAAATGACATGGAACATGAAAGAAAAAAACAAATATAGTTGATTGCTTAATAGTGGAAACTGTGAGAGCCATTGATAAAAAAATAATTATCAAAAACTGTGATCCTATTAAATATGTGAGGAGTGACAAACAAAAACATATAAACAAACTATGTGCAGATCTTGAATGGGCTGTAAATATGGTAAGATTCTGTAGCAAAGGTTAGTCATAGTAAAAGATAAATCTGATAGTTGTTAACAGTTCTAGATGAAGTAATTATTTAGAGGAAAGTTTTGTGGAGATATATACAAAAATGACACAATAGTATTTTACATATCAATCACAGACTATGAATCACTGTCATTAAGAAGTTGTATGGGCTTTATTAAAAATTGTTGTTGATAGATAACCAAGACCAAATAAAGTATTGGGAGAATTATTCCACAAAGATGATTCAATTGTAAATGGTTTACTGAAACTTGGCTTTATGGGAAAGTGAATATGTGACAATTCTATGAAAATAGATTTGGTTGTACATTCTAAAAAGATAATTCCAAATAGATCAGATAATCAATTTAAATATCATCTTCAATAAAGGTATGAAATTTCAATAGACACCATATCTCTGCTTTACAGATTGTCAGAAGTCTAGGCTTTTGATTCTATATGTTATGACAAATGCTTGATAGCAATGTTGTATATAGGATATCTTACCCATTTTGTATAGATTTTACTTTCCTTATGTATTGCACAAAATTGGAGTAGCACAGACAAACTTAGTTTAGTTTAGAATAAAGAAATGAGATAGGATTGTGTGTAGTCATTAGATATATTCAATATAGCAACCAAGGTGCCAACGAGTGAGGCTTTGGATAATTTCAGAAGTGCTTCATTGAAAAAAGATGGATATGTAACTTGCAATATATAGATAAGATTGTTTACAGTAGAAGAAAAAAAAACATATATAAGACCTGTAGATTAACTGACAAGAGCTAAAACAATTATAAATTAAGGCTAAAAGCAAGAGCAGAGTATAAGTTAAAACTATTATGATCAAGACAGGAATATAATTAGCCAGGGTAATAGTAGTGAAAAATGTTATCAAAGTTTGTCTATCTCACTTTCAGACTAACCAAAATGAAAATGTCATACGTGGATAAATGCATGACTATTATTAGTATTAAAGATATTTACAGAATTAGAATCCAAGTAAAAAGAACAAAAGACATAAGTATGGTTGACAAAGTGTATTTAAAAGTTTAGCTATGATCTATTTTATATTGCATAGATATGAGTAAAGACATTGAGAAAATGAGAGGACAGAGTTGATGATTTTGAAATAAAGTGTCATTGAAGAATGTCTGGGGTGTCTTGGATAGCTAAAAAAACTAATAAGTGGATTTTCATTAAGACAGATGTACAAAAATAATTGTATTAGATGGTAAAACAAAGAAAGTTACAGTATTTTGGAGATGTGATAAAATATTATGGACATTCTGAAAAAGAATGTTATAATTAAAATTGTGAATGAGTTGAGAGAAAGATGAGTAATCTCACAGAATGGATATAGCTAACAGCATTGGAAATGTGCAAAAGGTGGAATATAGAATAGCTTGGAAATAGTTCATCAATACTGCTATCCATTATTGGAATGATAGATCATGCAGAGGATGATAATAATGAAAGATTGGCAGATAAAGAGTTTGATATCTGATCAGGAGATGAAAAAAATATTGATTGTAATTCATAAGTATAATTTGTGTAGAGATAAAAGTAGGTAGATGTTGAGAAGAAATATGAGTCAGATACATACTATTGGGGCCTAGTGTAATAACTTAGGATAACATTAAATATAATAAACAACCATAGAAAAGGCAAAAGTAAGAATGGTGATACAAAGAAGATTTAAAAAAAAAAAACTAAATTGCTTAAATGCTCATGTAAAGTTCAACAGCAGGAAGAAGAGCTTGATGGTTCATTTTAGGACTATTCAGTTACTGATTGTATCATTCTATACTTATGCACATAAAAAAAATAAAGATATAAACCATGTATAGAAAATGAAGGTAAAGATAAAAATTTGTTATTAATTAGTACAATTTCCATATTCTTGATGAAATTTTAACAGATAAAGAGTAGATTGAGATACTCCAATTTAGGCATTAAAGTAGATAATGAAGTCACTTTTGGCTATAAAGGGAGAAATAATTTTTAGATTTATTTTTAAAAGAAGTCAAAATTATTTAGACTTTACAAACAATATGATCATTACAAAAAAGATTATTGGAAAAATAAATTGATAATTAGAATGAAGCTAAAAGAATTAAAATAAAACATGAACTGAGTTTTTTTAAAAATAAAACTTTTGCTTTGGTTCTTATTTTATTCTCAATGTTATAGTTGACATTTGTATTAGTAGAATTAAGTCTTATTTTCAATAATCTTTTCAAAAAAATGTTTGTTGACATTCATTATTATTGCTTCTATATGCTTATTATCATCTGTCATACTTTAAACCAATTTACTGATATTATACTAGATGATATGTTTGGCAAAGCCATCATATTTATTTCACTATTATAGTCTCAAACAAGGTGCCCATTTTCAAGCAACACTGAAGACTTAGATATCACTATGATCTCCCAAGCAAAATTTTTATCTATTTGAAATATACCATTTAAAACAAAATTATAACTCACTAATATTTTTTCTATACATTTGAATGTACACATGTTTAAATATTTACCCTTAGCACCAATATACTTTAGTTGTATTGGATTTCAATATATCATAATACCTTGATAAGAATATAAAGTTTATATGTATTTATAATAAAATATATTTTGTAAATATTAGAGGCTTGAGGTAAATGTCTTTTTAAATAATTCAAAGTTAACAATCTTATGATGCTAAATCAAGCAGTTTTAATGAATATTCCATATATTCTTTTCATCTCCAACTTTTAGTAAGGGAAATTCTGAATAAATTTTAAATATTAGCATAATTATGTGATGACACATCATTCTTTTTAATTTTTTTTCTTTGAATAGAAATTTCTAATAGAAGCTCAATGTGTTATCTTGGAAAAAGTTTCAGTTGATTATATTTTGGAGCAGAAGCTATAAGTTCATTGCAGAAATATTAATCGGTCACCAGATACCAGTATCAGGGCTGATCACAAGAGGGATGTAGAAGATGGCTCTGAGCTAGTGCAAATAATATTTTGGTGTCCTCCTCTCAAAATTTCCTGGGGATGTCTTTAAAAACAAAGGGAAAAAATGCTTTAAAAAATTAAAGATGAACTTAAAAAAAACCTTTATCTAATTGAGGTTGGATTAAAAATATATCATAGTTTTATAATATATATATATATATATATATATATTATAAATTATGATATATTATATATATATATATATATATATATATATAACCTTGGCAATGGTGGATGCTATTTCATTGAAATGTTAGAAAGTAAGCAAAAATAACATGGTGTAACCCAAAACTACTTTATTTACATCATATAACTGTGAAATCATTAAATATAATATATATATATTATTGTACTAATAGTATTTTGATGGATGAGGGAAGGTGGACTTAAGTCATCAATAAAATTATTGCCTTTTATTTAAAGTTCATAATTTAATCTAATGATTATTAAAAATAATTATTATCCTATTTCTTCAAGCTAGTCACATGATCAAGTATGTTTCATAATTTAGACAGTACTGTATAATATAATTTTATAATATTCTACTAAGGCAAGAACTAATGAAGAAAATAGATGCAAATTTAATGGGTGGCTTGCTAAATGTTATTTCTAAACATGCCAAATACAATTTAACATATTGCCAATCGATTGTTAATATTTATTTGCAGTGAATAATAATGCATAGCCAAAAATTGTATAAAATTATTTGCCACTGACTATAAGTAATTCTTTTATTTCTTTAATTGTTTTCATCTCTATAGATCCAGCTTTATATTAAAGATATAACTTGTAATGTTGTTCAGTAGAAAATCCTCATAATTCCTTTAAAATTGAGAAAATTAAATAAAACTGTATATGCATGCATGCTATTTATGTTAGGCAAAAACATGTCAAAAGTAATATGAAATCATTAGTTTCAACGCTGGTTTTAAACTTAAAAATATATTTAAATTTGCTAGAAATTCATTGCAAATTTTATTTCAACTAGTATAATAGGAATTGAATTGTCTACAATTACTGTAATTAAAATTTTATTTTTATTATATAGGAATCTATTTTATCTGCACATACTATGAATATCTTTATTATGTGAAAAATAGAAAGATGATTAAATTAGCTATTTATTGCTATGAATTGTTCCATACTGCCATGTCTGCATTTTTTTAAAAATTTGATCAATCTCTGCATTCAGTTCCAATTCGCATGAAAAGTATAGGCTACACATGTGCTGAAAATTTTATTCTTTACACTAACATTTAGATATATAGATGAATGTTTTAATACATTTTAAAATCTATTTTTCTGTTTAATTTCCATTCAAGTGAATTGAGAAAAAAATTTAATAAATTAATGATATCAAATTGCAATTTTATAATGGATTTCAAAAATTAAGTTTCTTATGAAAATTTTGTATTTGTGTTCAAATGATTCTTTATAATTTCATCCTTAAAAAGGCAAGTTATTTAAAATTGAAGTTTTTGGCAATTTTTATTTAAAAACATTTCAAAAATTAAAAAAAATAATTCAAATTTAAAAATGTCATTTAATTACATTTGCAATTTGGAACATTTTATATTAAATTAATCCATCTTTCTATCACTTCAAATAAAGAAGATGTTAGTGGTGAATGCAGATAAAGCATACATTTTGTATAATGATTTTAATTTTTATTTTTAGTTATAGAATGAAGGAAAAATATAACAAGTCATATCCAGAATTATTTCCATGATTGTGAAATAGATTTCATAATAAGAAAACAATTTTAATATTTTGAAAAAAGCCAAGCTAACATAAAGAAATTATATTCCACTAATAATCAAAATGTAAATATATATCTATATTGAAGTATTTTGGCAAGTCTCATTAAAACAATAGACCAACACATTCATAAAAATGATCTAGTAAACATAAATCATCCAGGTTTATGGCAAAATTTAATTTACCTGTAGAGGTCTCTACTATCGTATTTTTATGCACATATTCTTGAGGTTACAGCTTTAGTAAATATTATTTACCTTATATTATTAAAATTAAGCCTAAGGAAGAAGATTAACATGAATGCTTTTTAAAACTATATCAAATGATAAAAAATAATATTGTTGTTTATTACTATTCACAGAACTCAATATTCACTATATTTTTTATTTTTTGGGGTTATTTTTTTTTTTTACCCAAAATTTCCAATTTTTTTTAAAAAGCGATAGAATGTGATTACAATTGTATAAAGATGTTATAAAAAATAAATGCTGATTTATATATTAGTTTTGATAAAGATATAAAAAAATCACATTTAATAAGTAAAAAAAAAAATTGACATTGATTATTCAGGATCATAAATTTTTTGTTAACCACATTATCTCTTACGTTGTTTGGCAAAAAATATTAAAATAACTTAATTTAAATTTGCACTCTGATTAATATAATTCAAACTAATATAGCAAAAAAAAAAGAGGGTACCTAAGATTACTATTCCATAGAATTATACATATTATTTTATTTTAAAATAATCACTCACTAAGAGGGACTCGTGAAAAAATAGAAAAGTGAAATAATAAAAATGTTTAAAGTTTAATTGAAATATTAAGCAAATGTGAAAGAAATATAATCCAGCATTGATTGAACATTAAAATATTAAAAACAGAATAGTACTTTATTTAGCACATAGATCATAGAAGGAATTTATTATGTCTTTAAATAATGATATGAAAATAATCCCAGGGCTAACACTAAACTGAAATAAAAATTCAAATATTAAATCACCTCACATCTTTAAAAAAATTCAGCACCACCCACTATAAAATAAATATATTAAAATCCATATATCAAAATAGCCAGCCTCAAAATAATGATGTATTTAATAAAATTAAGGCTGATATAAAATTGTTTAGATATCACAGCAATTCAATAGATGGCACATTTGACATTTTTCTCCCAAAACAAGATCAATAATAATTAGATATGTAAATCTTAAAGACAATAAACATTATTATTTATAGGATTTTAAAAAAAAATCCAATGCAAATGGTTAGGGCTTATCAAAAGCATTTTTGAACAAAATCAATGAATTAACTTTAGTTATTCTAAATTAAAAAGAGTACATGGATATCATGAAATAATATGAAGAGAAAATATAAAGGTCTGAAGTCCAGAATAATTAATTAAAATCATCATCCAATTTATGCCATGTTTATCATCGTTAATTTGCTCATTTGTGATGTTGCTTCCAGTGTTATACAGTATACTGTAAAAAACCTTTTTAGAATATGTTCGTACTCTTTGTTCTTTGCTTCTTGGAAAAGAAGGAAAATTATAAAAAAACATGTAAACATATCATTAAACCATTATGAAATATTTATTGGAAAGTTAAAATCAGTTTATTAAACTATTTATAATTCAACTATAAATAACGTCCTTCTTTTTTGGGCTAATGTAATAAAAAAAGGTTAATGAAAACATACACAAAAAAGGTAGTTTTTTAAAAAAATTTCAACTTTATTACTGACTAGCATACTTTCAATATATTATGTATATTATAATAATGTCAACAATGCTCTAAAATTTATTAATAATGCACTGATGTTTGAAATTTAAAGTTTATTAAATGAACTGCAAACAATGTCATTAACCTTGGATTTATTGTGCTGTCTAAAATATATAATATTAACAAATTGTTGTAAACAAAAATAATTTTACTTGATGGAGCATTAAATTTAATAAATAGCATTTAAAATGTAATATTAAATTTAAGATTGCAATTTGGAGAATTCTTAAATGAAGTAAAAAATAGAACATACAGCATAAGAATACTTTTCCTCATCCTCATACACAAATTAAGAAAAAACAAAAAAATCCTCTGAATTAGTAGAAGATGAAGTGTTGTCAAAGGATTATGTGGGAGAATTTAGGTGCAGTTTTTTCCCCAATAGTTTAATTGATACAGTTAATATGCAAATAAAAGAAAGATTCAAAAGCAACTAAAATTATTTTAAATTTTTTAGAAAATAAAGAATTAGAAAAACTATCATGAGATTTAGTAACACTTTTATAAAAATGATATAGACAAAGATCTTATTCAAAAAATATTATCATTAAAAGAACTGATTTTGAATGATGAAAGTGTAAAATATGTCTAGGATATATTACAAACCATATTAGTTAATATTTACTTTTTCCTGAATATGTTAACTATAATATCATTTTTTTCACATTATCTATGATAATTTCAAGTGCCAGATATTATTTTAAATTAAAGCTTATTTAAAATTACCATTGCTCAACAATATGTGAAGATCAGTTAAACACAGCGGCTAAATATAAAGAAAAACACTGAGAAAAAGTGTGTGTGTGTTTTTTTATAAAGTGATCAATAAAGTAGCAATAAAAAAGTCCCATTTTAAAAATGGAGATTTCTTTATCAAAGTATTGTACATCTTATAGGTATCTTTATTTCAATCTAAATCCTTTTATTTCAAATTTTGCTTGGGATCCTGAAATATACTTTTTTACCCAGACTCTTTTATGAAAATGATTCTTGTACTGTAAATCTTGAAAAGTCACCTGATATTTAACATTACGTTTTAAGGTCATTTCACCAAAAAGTTAGTAGTAAGACCTTATGTCATTAAAACATAGATCTGTTGCCCAAATATGAGGCCTATATGTTCAATTAAGTTAACTTTACCTCAAAATCTTCGAATATTTAAAATGTTCAACTCTTTAGTTTGAATAGTATAATAATATTAAATATTTATCATTGGATATTATTATGAAAATTAGTGAATTAATGAAATGTTAGAAGGTAAATCCATTGATTACTTGCAGTTGTATGGATAATCCACAACAGCAGTCATTTGAAATGGATTAACTATTGACATCAAATTCAGGTTTCCTATAAGCTAAAGAAATATGTGTGTTACTTTGTTTGATTTTAAGAGATTGGTTAAACTGCCATTCATTACTTACTTGCACAGTATTGTATCTAAAACAAAGAGAGAGATGTTACCCTGGTCCTCTATCAGATAATAATATATATTCTTATAAATATCTCTAAGTAAATATAGCTTAATTTTTGGCCTTAATGTTTAAATCATTAAATTTCTATTTGGGATTTCCTTCTTTGATTGAAAGCCAAACTTTAACTTTACTGTCATTTTAGAGTTTGTTTATTTGCATTTGGCCTTCTGCCAGTTTTTAATGGATAACCCTTTAAGTGGGTGTTCATGTAAAAGTTTTTAATTATTGCATGACATTTCTTCTTTTTTTATATATACTCTAACTTCAATTGTACTTGCTTCTTTTTTCAACAATCAAGATAATTTAAATATTTATATAAACATTTATATCTTTTCCAGTCAAAAAAAAAAAAAAGAGAATCAAGGCTATATATGCCCATGAATGTAAAACTGACATTCTGAAGGCAGACAGCCAAATAAACAATCGGAAAGATTGATTGATCACTAATTAAATAAATATTTTCTTAGAAATAGTTTTATTATAATAAAAAGACCAATTAGAAAAAGATGTAGTTATAAATATTCCCAAAAAATATTTAATAGTAAAATGAAACATCTACATTCACGCAATAATCTACTTTGTCCTACAGCCATATACATAAGCATTAGTATTCAATAGACACTAGATGGCAGTGCCAACAAAATTTTTAAACTTATGTTTGTGGATGTATGGGATCTTTTAATTAAAATTATTCTACACGAATAAAGCGTGATAAACAGAGCACAAAAACATTAATTAGTAAGAGGGAATTATATAGTAAAGATGGATTGCACTTAACAAAACAAGGAAGTGAAGTATTAGGGAGCTTGAATTTATAAAGAATATTATAGTAGAAAACTTATAAAGGGGGGAGGGGTATGGCTTTAAATTTTAGTATTATCAAAAAAAAAGAAGAATGGATGGGTTGTAAGAAATAAAAGGTAGCTGATTTGAATATAAATGTAGATGTGGAGAGGAAATGGTCTGTAAAATTAATGGTAAGTCAGTTACTTACAAATGTAATGGAGAAAAAAAGAGTCAAAAGAATTTATCAATGAGTAGATAAGAAAGAAGAAATTGTTAAAATTGGATATTTGAATAGGAGACCAGAAAAGTGGCTGAAATTACTAAAAATGAAGAATTTCAGGTATTAGCAATAATGAAAGCATATCTAAGAGAAAATGAGGAACCTATACTGAAAGATGTGGTAAGGCAGAGTCTAAATAAAAAAGAAAAAAGGGGTGGCGGTATAGGAGTTATGTCAAAAAAAAATTAAATACTGTTAAGTGTCAAGAACATTTGTGGTTTGACATAAGGTTAGGAAGACAAGAATGGATGTTAGCTATCATGAATATAGCCACTGGAGGAAGCTAGTCAAACTATAGTCAAACTATAATCGAGTGGAACAATAGCATATATGAATGCCTAGTGAAGGATATACAATGTTTCAAAAAAAAAAAAAGGGAAAAAATAATGGTTCTAAGAGATATGAATGGGCATATTGAAAAAATTGATGAGCTTTTGAAGAGTTTTTGTCAGAGAATGAATTTGAGCATTGGAAATTTATCGAATATTTATGAGGGACAATACACATGGTATAGAAATAATATATTTCATACAATAGATTGTGTATCAGTAGAAAAAGAGGGAATGAATAAAATATGGCAAATTAAAGACTTCGATAATAAAGAGAGAGTATGAAATTGTGATCATAATTTCTTTATAATGAAAATGGTTAGTAATGTGATGGAAAATAGTAATAAAAATAGAAAGGATAGTGAAGATGTGGATTGGAGAATGAATGGCAAAAATAAATTAAAAGAATATAAAATAAAAGTTGAAGAAATCATGGAAGAATTGTTTGGGGATGAATACAAGTACTGGTGTGGTGAAGTAGAAAAAGTGGCAAATAGGATTTTACATGAGAATATTCAGAAGAATAAAAGTAATAGAAAAGTGAGAGTTAGTAAAAATGTAACAAAGATAAAAAAGCATGCAGAGAATATAAGCTTGCTACTAAGAACAAAGAAAGTGAAAAACATGTAATGTTAAATGGAAAAAAGTATTTAAAATAAAAGAAGTTGACTAAAATAGATAATTATATAGAGAGAATGAAATTAAACAATAAACTGTTGAAGGAAATGAATAAAAGTGGAAGAGATGGGAGTAAAAATTTTTGGAAATATATTAAAAGAAGGAATGTAGGGGAAAAAGAAATAGTATTACTAGATGATGAGGAAAAGGAGTACCTCTAGAGAAAAATTAAAAACAATCTTAAATAAGAATGTAATGGATGTAGAAAAGATGTTAGATGTGAAGAACAGAGTGATCGCAAATATAAAAACATATGGTAATGGGAATATTAGGTTTACAGAAAATGAATTGAATGAGGCAGGGAAGAAATTAAAAGTGGAAAGGCAAAAGATTTAGATGGATGACAGCAGAGATGGTGATGAATTTACAGAATGGGGCAAAATTAAACCTATTATCATGTTTTAATAAAATGGCCCAGAAGAGAGAAATTCCAGATAGTTAGAATAATACAAGAGTAAGGTTACTATTTAAAAGGAAGGGTAAGGATCATAGAAGGTTAAACAATTATAAACCAATGGTGGTAACATCAGTGTTATATTAAGTTTTTATATGCTTGGTGACTGGAAAGAGTACAAAATGGATGGAAGAAAATAATATAATGGGAGATATGCAAGGAAGTTTTTGATTCTATAGGTATATAGGAGGCAGTTTATTTATAGTCACACAACATGTAGATATGAATAGAAATACAGGTAGACAGTTATGTATAATTTTTATAGATATAGAAAAGGCAAATGATAGAGTAAACACAAATAGATTATGGGTAAGTTTATTAAATTTGGGAAAGAATGGAGCATTATTGGACCTTATTAAGAGATTGTATGAAAATAATTACTATACGTATCAATCAGAAAATATAGAATCAGTTAAAGGTAAAAATGGGGTGGGACTAAGGTCAGGATGCCCTATGTCAACTATTTTGTGTTTTTTTATATTTGAGAGAAATGGAGAGAGAGCAATAGAAAAACTAGGAAGAGTGGTGGAGATACCATTAATAGGTGGCAAGGAAATAATATACATTATCGTATTTTTTATTTGAGGATGATATCTTGTTGTGCATAGAAAGTAGGGAAGATATGGAAGTTATGCTGAAGATATGTGCAAGAGTTGGTAAAGAGATGGGGATTAAATTTAGTGAAGAAAAATCAAAAGTAATGATGATAAATGACTAGAGAAAGACAACAGAAAGAATTTCTATTGAGATATATAAAATTAAGTGTAGTGAATAGTATAACTATTTGGGAATTGTCTTAAGTAATCAGAGAAATTGGATAAATGGGAGAAAAAATTGATAAATGAAACAAAGAAAAGAAAGAGATTGTTAAAGAAATTAACAATGTTTTCATATAATAAATATAATATAGCTAGAATTGTATGGGAGTGGCTGTAGCAGGTTTAACTTATGGTAATGGTGTATTATGTTAGTAAAGGGGTCTTAGATTGCTTAAAGAAAGTACAAAGAGAAGTAGGAAGACATTTATTAAATGCAGATGTGTGGATGACAAAAGAAGCAATTCATGGAGAAATAGGATAGTCAAGTTTTTATATGAAAGATGCAAAAAGGCAAATGTTCAGTACATTGCAATTTATGGATAGAGCCAAAATAATGTTTAATTGGGTTATATGTAAAGGATAAGCAACAAGATGGGTGAGAAAGGTAGTATGATATGCAGAAGATTTGGATAAAGAATTTATGTCAGTATATTTATACAAAAGGTAGGATGATTATGTTAGGAGAATTGTTGAGTGTTATAGTGGCAATAAATGGGATGGAGGAATAGATACATTTATAAAAAATAGGGAATTGGAGAGATGGAGATCTAATATGGAGAGTAAAAAGAATTTAAATACATATAGAAGTAAACAGATTGGGCATGAGTTAATTTATGATAATAGCAAAGAAAATAGTTTACTGTTTAAGGTGTGAATAAGATCTTTAGCAACAAGGGAATACACATAAATGGAATAATATGGGTAGTTAGTCTGCAAGTTATGCAAGGAAGGCATAGAAACCATTAGGCATTTGGTAATTGAATGTAAATGCCTGCAATCAAAAAGAATACAAATAATGAAGTTGTGGGAGAATAAATATAAACAAAGTGATTATACAGAAAGTGGGTTCTTCATTTTTATTCTAGGTTTGGGGAAAGATAAGGGAGATTTAGATATAAAAGTCATAGAGTTGACAAAGATTGTTGTGGAAATGGGATGGAGCAGGATAGTGAAGAATTTGGGAAAAACTTAGAGTGGGGAATGGAAGGGGAAGGTAAGGTATCTAACAGGTTTCTCTTGACATTGTGGCTGAGAGATTTCTGACTTGGATAAAGAAGCCACAGGGCATCACATCACTAAATTTTGGCTACTGGCCTTCACAGAGATTAGTATAAAAGAACTAAATGCGACTTCTCGTTACATGTGTGCAATTCAATATTCCCTTCTGATAAAAGTCAATAGATCAGGTGATTTGAATGTTACTACCATCTGGTGCCAATTGATTGTCTTGTATAGTTATTTATAGAGTATAGTTTTAAATAAATCCCTGCTGTTATTGCAAACCATTATTTTTATATTCTTTAAATAACCTGAATAAATTAAGAGAATTCATATGTTAATCTATTGAGGGGAGGGGGGGTACTACTGTAAAAGCAAAACAGAAATACTGTTAGATAATGAAGTAATATTATTAACAAATGATATAAAGACTCAAACTTTTATATGAATTAATTATAGATACAACTTACATTTTTAATCTAATTTTTTTCCTTTAAAAAAAAAAAAAATGTATCTCTACTGAAATATTTAATTGTTTGTAGTTAAGATTTTTCCTCTCCTTTTTTTTATATTTTTAATGCTGCTGTAATAACTGTGGCTTTTTAGCTATACTTCGGTAAGCATAAACAGAAACCTTAATCGTGTTAACACGAATTTTTGATGAGTGCAAACCACTAAAAATCCTGACACTTTTAAACAAACCACAAAAATCTACTCTGCAGCAAAAAAATATAGTAAACCTCATTGGGCAAATTAAAAATAAAATTATTTTAAATAACTATTATTATTTTGAATTTGAAAATTTATTTTGAAGAGGAAGAAATGAAGTTATATTAAAATAAAGTATGCTAATGTAATAGTACGTATAATAATTGTGGGGGTGAGGATACTAGACAAAACTATCTGCAATACTTATAATAATTAGTACCATCAAATAATATATTTTAAATATTAGTTTTATTTAAAATTTCAAGTAAGATTGAAAAACAGTATGTAGTTTGCTGATTGTGATGATATTTAATTTACTATTGTAAGAGCATATCTTTAATGAATTTGAACATGTGAAATAAATGAATAGTGAAACAGTCTTTCTTAAAGAATTATTTTATACAAATTTTCAACATGGCTGTCATGAGAGAGGCAGACCTTGTTTCCTTTACACAGATTATCTCGAAGATATTCCAAAGATAGAATTGCTTTCAATTGGATCATGTGGCTCAAGAGAGAATATGACAAAGAGATACAATTCAACAAAATGCTGAAGTCTTGAAAACAAAGTTAATTACAGAAAAATTCAAGTAGATAAGATATCAATATACATAAGCATATTTTTGTCTCATGGTTTTGACTTGTATAGCTATTAAAAAATCTTTAGCTCCAATACATGACGTATATATAAAGTGTTTATAGAGCATTTATAATTAATTTTCTGGTAGCATTATCTCATTTTGTTAATAACAAATTTCAATTTATAAATTAATTATTCTTTATCAAATTTATAATAGGTGCTAACAATAAGACAAATATTCTATTCTATAAAAACAATGAGAGTTATTTTTATTTCAGCATACTTAGTAAAAGTATGTTATTAATTTACCAAAAGGAATACTATGTCAAAATAGAAAATAGCCATAGTTTTGATCACAATATTATTGAAAAGATATGTTAGTCTAATAATGAAAAATCTCAAACATAATTTCATATTATTTTTAAAAGATTCTATATTTTGTTGTTGAATACAAATTGGCAGTTTATGGTCATATCATTAGAAGAGGGTGGATAAAAATTATGGCCAATGACATTATGTACATGAAGATTAAGCTTAATATGATAAGAACTAAATTCTTAAAATCTTAAAGCAATATAGTAAGTACATCTTTTAAATAGTTGGTGGAGATCCTCTTTCTCTTAATTCATAAATTGTAAAGTAAGAATATCTAAGTCTTTAGTTGAGAAAGATTTCATAAAAAAAAGATTGGCAATAAATTTGAGATATATTTATGAACCCAAATGCTGTGAAATGACATATTTTATAAAGAAAATTATTATTAGCAATTTTTTATATATATATATTTTTTTTGTAATTGAAGTTACATGTGCTAAGAAAAGAATTGCTGTTTGTTGAATAATTATGTTAACTAAATAATTGATGACAATTAAGCAAAGGTTATTTTATATTAGCAGTATATGTTTAGCCTTAATATAATTAATAAAGATTTCAGGGAAGACAAGATATTACCCCTTCATATCTGGCTAATCATCAAAAGAAGTTTAGCACCAGTAAATAAATAAAAGAACCCTTAAATTACTTCTTATTTAATTAGTATGTTAATGAAAACATTGGCATATTAATTTAAAAGTTATATGAGTATAGTATTAAAGAATCTCGTCACAGCAATTTGGTATAAATGAAAAGATAATTTTTGGCAGTTTGTTTAATTGTAAGGCTATGAAAAATAATTTAGATTGTTAAGTGTAATAATTTATCATTGTAATTTATTGATATATTACAAAATCGCAATGAGCTACATAAAACATAATGAAACATTCTGACAGTTCAAGTTAGCAGTATCATTTAATGGACCCAGTACAAAAATTGAAAACTTACCCTTTTTTTTTTGATTTTGGTTATTAAAAATATAATTTCATAAAACTTTATAAGATTTACTGAATTAAAAAATTAAAATTTTAGATTAATATTCTGTATTTTCATATTAATAATAAATTAAAATCATTTATCAGATATGTAGCAGGTTTGTTCAATGTTTTTATCTTTAAATAATGACTAGTAACTGATGTTTTAAAATATTTATACCCTCCCCTCTTTTTGTTAAGTTATGTAACATTTAGGAATAAATGGGTTCCCTATAATGAACCTACTCATTTTGTGTATGATTTATTTCAGTAGTACTTTGTAATAATATTGAATTAGAAAACAAACCACTACCCATAAATGCAGGTAACAGCAAAATAATACATTAACACCATTAAATATTAAGCACTTAATAATGATATACTAAAAAAAACAGCGATATGAAACTATAATTATATATCCTTAAAATAAATATTTGTTTTACTTATAATGACAATATCCATTCCAAACTTTATTAGAATAAACTAATCAATGATTTTTTTTTTATAAAAAATTAAAAGAAAATAATGTAATATATTTGAAAATATGTAAATAATATAATCTATAGCACTGTCTGTTATAAGGAAGTCAAATAGAGTCAGACCCTGAAGTGTAAGACCCTCTGATTGATTATAATTCTGACATTTCTAGCATTTGAAATTCTTATGAATTCCTAAGCAATAAGGCTATTTGATTATTTATTCAAAATAATTTATTTAGAAAGTAAATAAATTATAAAAACATTAATACAAAAGCAAGATTCCTTATTTTTAAAATAAATATTTTTCTATTTATAGTGACATGGTCTGGTTGCATGCATACTCACCCATTGGCTAAAATACTATATTCATACCACAATAAGCTAATCAACAAGTTTAATGTGTCCTTAAAAAATTAGAAAAGAAGAAATTTAATAAATGACAATAATAAATGCAATTTCATAATAAATTGAATTTCAAAACCAATAAAACTAATATAAAAAGTAGAGCATGTAATTTAAAAAAAAGTAATTGATGTCAATAAATGCAAAAGAAATTGAAATCCAAAAAAAAAAAAAGCACATAAAAGAATGATCAGAAAGTTCATGAAATTAAACTTTGGAAGTAATTATGTCTATAGTTTACTAAGCCAAAAATGGTCATTTTATGAAACTGTAGTGTTTGAGTTTATGTGTGGCTTGCCTTAGTTAAAATGCTTTTAATCAGCAATCATGCTGAAATACTTATTTAATAGAGAAAAAAACAAATTTAAACACCAAAGGTTTCTATTATACAATTATCAATCACCAACTGTTTTACGCAAACCCATTACAAAATTTTGAAGAAAATGAAGGATAATTTTTGCAAATTCTCCATTCACATCTAGACCATATATATTGGAAAATTTCTCAATGAGACCTGAATCAATACTTTTTTATTGGATTCCTCAACAGACATTTATAATCCTTTCTACCCCATGATGCTTTCCATAGAAAAAGACATCTTGGATTTTTTTACCTATTTGAAATATTTGTTTTTTAATGATTGTGAATTGGTTTGATGTGTAAATAATTATCAGATTTGTTTTTAAAACATATGTGCTTCATGGATTTATTGTCATCAATTACTTTAAGTTTGTTTCCAAAATAAATTATTTTATTTTTAAACATATTGTTTGTTTTTCAATCTATCTTTATAAAAGCACATTAATTTCATAAACAGTGGGGATTGCCAATTCCTCTACAAGCTTTATGATAAATGCTTATCCAGAGCCAGCACTTAAAATATCTCTGTCAGGAACCCCTCCCCAAACCCCTGACCATGGTTTCATGCTTTGGCACTCCTTAGAGAGGTGTCAAAGTAGGTTCAGACACTAGATCTAAAAATACCAACCCAAAGTCAAGCACTTATCTAAAAGTTGTCTATTGAGTGGAAAATCTGAAATTTTCGGACATCTACATGTCTTCAAACCTAGCTATCCAACTCAAATAGCTATATGGGGCTGATAGATCTTCAGCCATACCATATATTAGTAGTCATAGCAATATAAAATTGCATAAGACTTGGCAGAGACTATAAATAGTCAAAATAAGAGTCATAGATCACAAAACCATGGTCAGGGGTTTGGGGAGGGGTTCCTGACAGAGATATTTTAAGTGCTGGCTCTGGCTAAGCATTTATCATAAAGCTTGTAGAGGAAATGGCAATCCTCACTGTTTATAACTTACAAGCTTAAGAGATAGGGTCATGTGATCTATGAATTGATCTATGACTCTTATTTTGACATTAATTTCATGTTTGCTTTTTAAATAAATAAGATTATTTTCATACTTTCAAACATATTACACTATTTATTTATTTTTTGATTTTTAATGGAAAAAATTGAATTTATTAATTACTTCATCCTGGTCTACTTTAGTATAGAGTGGCTCCATCGTCAAAGAGAGAATTCATGCTATTAGTACCAGTATAAATTAAAAACCATTTAATAAAATCAATAACAGTCATCCCACTAAGTTCTTTGTAAATATTAAAAATTACAAAAACAACGAATTCATTAACACACCTTTTATTTTTAAATCTTTGTTATGAACCATTTTTTCATACTTCAATTTCCAATGGTTTAACCATTATAAGGTCATTTTGAAGCATTGTTTATTCCTATAATACACAAAGAATTCCCACAAACAACCAAAGATATTATTATAACATAAATTACAATATATTTTTACTTTACCTTTTTTTAAATTTCCTATATGTCCTACATTCTTTTACATATTATTATTATTTTTTAATTCACATTCTTATTGAATGGCATTTTATATAAGAATGTAAATTAATGGGGGGGGGGGGATTAAAATGTAAAATGATGTATGGCCCATAGAAAAGTAAAAAAAAAATAAGATAAAAAAAATTGTAATTTATGTCTCTAATAATATTTTTGATTAAATTGTTTATGGAAATTCTTTGCAAACATATATTTGTATAGTGTGTTAAAGATTTTGTTGGTTTTGTAATTTTTAATAGATTTATTAGTAGTGTTTCTATTTCGCTATAAATTAAGCTATAATTCGTTTAAAATCTTAAGAAAAGAATATACTTTTATTTTTAGTTCATTAATTATATTTTAAAAGATTTTATTGTTTTAAATGTTTTAATGGTATCTCATTTTATATAATATAAGCATACTTAGGAAAGCAATAAAACCTGCAATAGTCTTACAATTAATGGTATATAGAATTACTTATCACATATATTACATATTTACAAAAATTAAAGAAAAAAATGTAGTTCACTTTACTAATGCATCAGATTATTAGAAATAACATTCTAGTGTCATGGACGCTATAGAATTTTGGATCAGGTATCAGAATAAATATTACGTGTGGAAATTTTTTCATTCCTTGTTCTGAGTTATTCTAATTTAATCCAGAATGTGTTTTGTTGAGTTCTAAAATCATTATTGTATAAAAAAAAAAATGCATCTTGTGCATCAAAATGCGTATAGAATAAATATACCTCTAATTTGAATGAATACTTCATAATTGATTGCTTATTTTAGATGTTATTTTAATTGCTAATTTCTGAAATAATAAACAATAAAATCGTTATTGTTTAATTAATTGCTATTTCAAAAATTAACGATTAGAATAACATCTATTAGCTAAATGAAACGTGTTAATAATGTAAATTATATACTCTTAAGTTTAAAAGTAATGTATCATATATGAAAGGGGATCCAAAAATAACTGGAATTTTGCTATAAAAAATTGTATATTTATTTTTAGGTTTTTCATGTAGTGCACCTGTCTAAACACGTTTTTCACTTTCCAAAGTAGTCGGGAAGCACTTGCAAAATGTTGTCTTTTAACACCTCTATCATTTTTTTCCTTTACTACATCTAAGTCTGCAAAAAAAAAAAAGAGAGGCATTTTTTTATTCAAAAGAATAAAAAGAAATCCCACGGAATGACATCAAATGAATATGGCTAATAGATAAGCTGGATCATGAGAATTTTAATTAAAATCATTTCACTCCCAATGCTTTGTATGCTAGCATGTTGTCATGATAAAGCATACATTCCTCATTTTGCCACAAAAATGGGATATTTATGTTTTACTGCATCATGCAAAAGTTTCAGAATTTATAGGTTTTAAATACCTGATCATTACGAACCAAAATTCTGAATGAATAACGTCATTTGCATCCCAAAAAAAAATCAACATTGTCTTGACATGGGATTTCACTTGCCACACTTTAGGGGGGGGGGATGTATGAATTTGACATATTTATTAAATTACTCATAAACTTGTGCTTTTCCTAGTGCATTTTGCTTGTAAACTGTTTCATGCATTATAACTGTTTCCCCTGCCATTTTTCCTAAAAGAAAACAGAATTTCAGATTGTTCCAATTTTTCAGCCATTACAAAAAAACAATAAATATGCGAAATGCACTTTACAAGAAAATGGCCCATATGGAGCTATGATTTCACATAGTGACTTCATTTGGAAGATTGATGCAGAAGGGTATCAGCAAAAGATATCTAGCTGCAGAAAGATGTAATACGTCAGGCATGCCTATCAGTGAACAATTCTGGTCATTTGGGGGATTCTACTTATAAATAAATAATTTGATTACATTTATAAATAAATACATTTATTACATGGATAATAAAATATCAGATAGGAGATTTCCATTACTTAAACTTTTTCTTCCATTACAAACACTAAATTGATACTAAGATATTATGTATACTGTGAACAAACATATGAAGATTACAAATATAGAACAGTTTAAACTCTGATTCTAATACATATTGTCAAAAAACTATCAAAATAACTATGGATAATTTTCTTTTTTTTTATTACAAAAAACTTAATTAATTACAAACTATATACAAATATTAATATATTTACAATAGAATAAATTTATTACATAAGCACAAGTTTGATGAAACTACAGTGATAATGATATGTAGAATGTCATATTCTAATATAATCATGATGATTAAACCAAAGAAGAGATCAGATATTTATTTCCAGGAATGAAATCTGATGGGAAGTTTTAATGAGAGTAAAGGTTTAAACTACAAAAGAGCACAACTGAGGTAGATTGTTGATTGCCAAGTTTTTGTCATGATGTTCCTAGACAAAAAATTTGAGAGAGAATATGTATGAGTTGAACCATTCCTTATTATTTCTTTTGAGTATATTGTAGTTCATATTGTCAAATATTAGAGAACAGCATGCAACCCACATGTGCCTCAGTGTGTGAATAATTACAGATGTATTATAAGATTGAAAGTATATTAGGTATTTTTTAATTAATTGCTTGAAGTTGACTGTATATTTATGAAACACAGAAATGAGAAGTATGTGCAGGTTTTAAGTAATATTGTATAAATATAAAAATACATTTATATTATAATCATTAGAAAACATTTATAAATAAGCATAGGTATTTTAGCTTCAAAAAAAAAGATAGAAAACAAAACTTTAAAGGTGAAATCTTATTTGTAATACACATCAATCCAACAAATGCATATTCAAATATCGTATGTTGTTTCCAAAATCTGTTTATTTGACATATTATGATTGGAATGAGGTTATCTTTTAACATTCTCTGCATAAAACTTTTTTCTTCTAAAAGATGTCAAATCTTTGCCTAATAAAAACTCTGTTGTATTCTGTTCTCATGCATATTCTCCTATTGAAAGAAATTCATATTTTTTCTAGAGTATGGTGGAAAAACTACATGTAAATTCATTATAAAATAAATGGGCCTTTTATAATATCATCACATTCAACCAGCAGACAAACTCATTTGTCACTCTATATATCTTACAACAGCATTCTCAGAATTGTTAAATACATTTATGTTATTATGACGGTAAATCCATGCTTCAATTCTGTGCAATATATTTAACAAAATAATTACTCTATGGTACCATTGATTATTCTGGCTTGAATTGAGTGGCAATATGTAAAGAGAGTTTTGCCTGTTTTAATAACAGTTAAGAGCAAGTATGGGAAATAGTTATCATGTGATGTTTGTTTACTTTAGTTGTAGTTAAAATGCAGCATCAGAAAATTGGTCTATATTTCATTTCATCAGTGACGTTTGCTTTTTTACCCAAAATTTTACTAAGACATTTAAATTAATTTATATCTTCAAACTAATATTCATTCAAGCAAAAAGTTGTTGACAATTTCACATTAATTCATCAACTATATAGATTGCATTAAAAATATTAATAACATTTACAGATTTTTTGAAGACTAGAAAAATCATTACCAAACAGTAATTCATGAGCCAAAATGGATTAACTGTTTTTGTTTTTGATTGGTTCAAATTAATATTTCCACCACTAAACTTATATTAAATCTTTATGCCTATTTTTTGAAGTTACTACAAATCATTCTAAAGACCATTGTCATAAAAAAAACAATTTGGTGCTAATATATATTATTATTTAACATCAGTTTTAATTTCAAATATTTCAGATTTTTCACCAGTAATAACAATATTTCTTCTTAAAGTAATCTTGTAGAAACTATATACAGTAATAGCACTAAACTTTAATAAACAACTAGATAATTTTATACATTGTTATTAATCTTTTTTGTTAACTGAAAGCATTATTTATAAATCAAATCTAAATGCTTATAACATCTTTTTTGTTTACATTTGTCTGGCAATAAAAGTCATGTGAATAATGATTTTCATTGGTCTAAATCATATTGTGTCTGGTGAAAAAACTTCAATAAAATCTTTGAATGTACTTTCACTTGACATAAATAATTTGATATTTCAGATTATGGCAGCAGTTTTTTTTTTTTAAATTTGTTTTGTTGTTGGAATTTGAAGCAACAGAAGCATCATTAAAATCATCAACTTTAACAATTTAATATTTTATTTTATTGTTTATATATTTCTTTAAAAAAATAATAATGTTAAAACTAATATATCACCATTTTATTTTAAAACTTGTCTAGGTATCTGACTGTGATAAACGTTTTTTATTTTTAGTATTATAAAGAACAGTTTTTACTTCATCAAACTGGATATATTTTCTCAAATTCAAATATATTAGTTTGATGAATATATCATCAAAAGTTATCTGGATTATCGCATTATTATTCAAAATATTTGAATGATTTCTTTATCTGTTTAAAATCTCATCATTGATATATAAAAAATATTATGATTCACTGATTCCATAGAATTATAATAATTTTTAAATGTTATGTATAGAGCTCGCCAAATAAGCTCTTAACAAGCTTTGAGAATATCCCCAATCCCTGACCGGTTTCTGCTACTGGCATCGTCAGTGAGGTGCTAGGATATTCAAGCATTAGATTAAAAATACCAGGACAAGCCCAGCACTTTATCGAATGTATAACTATTACGTAGAAATCAGAAATTTTCAGATATCCATGTCTTCCAATCCAGCTATCTAACTTAAATAGCCATATAGGACTGAACTAAGTTCAGATACACCATATATTAATAGCTTTAGCAATATAAAATTGCCAAAGCCTTAATAGCAAAAAATAAAATTACCAAAAAAAAAAATCAAGTCGGATGTTACATGACCTAATTTAATAAGCTTGTATTTACAAATGTTATATATAGAGCTTACAAAATAAACTCTTAACAAGCTTTGAGAATATCCCTAATGCCAGACTGGTTTCTGATACTGGTATTGTCAGTTGGGTGCTAGGATATTCAAGCATTAGATTAAAAATACCAGGATGATCCCAGCACTTTATCTTGTTAAGAGCTTATTTTGCGAGCTCTATATATATAACAGTTGTAAATGCAAGCTTATTAAATTAGATCATGTGACATCTGACTTGGATTTTTTTTATACTTTTATTTTTTTCTATTAAGGCTTTAGAAATTTTATATTGCTCAAACTATTAATATATGGTGCATCTGAACTTAGTTCAGTCCTATATGGCTATTTAAGTTAGATAGCTAGATTGGAAGACATATGGATGTCTGAAAATTTCAGATTTCTACTTAATAGTTATACATTAGATAATGTGCTGGGCTTGTCCTGGTATTTTTAATCTAATGCTTGAATACCCTAGTACCTCACTGATGAAACCAGTAGCAGAAACTGGTCTGGAGTTGGTGATATTCTCAAAGCTTGTTAAGGACTTCTTTTGCGAGCTCTATATATAACATTTGTAAATACAAGCTTATTAAATTAGGTCATGTGACATCTGATTTGATTTTTTTTTTTTATAATTTTTAAATATATGTTATTACCAATATATCTAAAAAAGATTTAAAGGGTTTGGTATAGTAGGCATACTACATTCAATTTTTCTTTCAGTTTCTGTTTTTATCCACTGCATGAAGCTACTGAAGCCATACTAGGAAATACATTACAATACACATGGTCTAGAAATAATATTTTGACACAACAGATTATGTATTAGTAGAGAAATAGGGAATGAATAAAGTATGGAAAATGAAAGAGTTTGATAATGAAGAAAGAGTATGTAATAGTGAACATAATTTATTTATAATAGAAATGGTTAGTAATGTGTTGAAAAATAGTAATAAAAATAGAAAGGATAGTTAAAGATATGAATAGGGAATGAATGATAAGAATAAGTTAGAAGAATATAAAAGTTGAAGAAATCATGAAAGAGTTGATTGGGGGTGAATATAAGGACTGGTGTGGTAAAGTAGAAACAAGTGGCACGTATGATTTTAGGTGAGAGTATTCAAAAGAATAAAAGTAATAGAAAAGTAAGAATTAGTAAAAGTGTAAACGAGAAGTAAAAAGCATACAGAGAATATAAATGTGCTATTAAAAACAAAAAAGTTAATGTTAAATGGGAAAAGTATTTAAAAGAAAAGAAGTTGACTAAAATAAATAATTATATAGAGAGAATGAAATTGAATAGTAAATTGTTGGAGGATATGAATGAAAGTGGAAAAGATGGGAATAAAAAATTTTGGAAATACAAAGAAATGTATGGGAGAGAGAAATAGTATTACTAGATGCTGAGAAAATAAAGTGTAACTCTAGAGAAGAATTAGAGACAATCTTAAATAATTATCTAGTGAATATAGAAAAGATGTTAGATGTGAAGGACAGAGAGATAACAAACATATAATAATGGAAATATTAGATTTACAAAAATTGAATGAGGCAGGGGAAAAATTGAAAGATGGAAACGCAAGAGGTTTAGATGGATGGGCAGCAGAGATGGTGATAAATTTAGAAAGTAGGGCAAAATTAATCCTATTATCATGTTTTAATAAGATGGCACAGAAGACAAAATTTTCCAGATAGTTGGAATCGTACAAGAGCAAGGCTATTACTTAAATAAAATGGTAAGGATCATATAAAGATAAACAATTATAGATCAATAGCGGCAACATTAGTGTTATATAAGTTTTTTGTATAATATTATGGCTAGAAGGGTGGTAAAATGAATGGAAGATAATAATATAGTGGGAGAAATGCAAAGAGCTTTTAGACTGGTTAGGTGTATAGAAGATAGTTTATGTGCAATCACATAACTTATAGATATGAATAGAAATACAGGTAGACAGTTATATAGGGTTTCTCTAGATATAGAGAAGGTGTATTTTAGAATAGATTATGGATAAGTTTAGTAAATTTGGGAATGGATGAAGCATTAGTGGATCTTATTAAGAGATTGTATGAAAATAATTACTATATATATATCAATTAGGAAATATAAAATCAGAGTTAACAATCCGGTGGGACTAAGACAAGGATACCCTATGTCACCTATTTTGTTTTTATTGTATTTGAGGGAAAGGGAAAGAGCATTAGAAAAAGGGTAGAGATACCAATGGGTGGCAAGGGAGTATATATACAATATTGGGTCTTTTATTTGCAGATGATGTCTTCTTGTGCACAGAAAATAGGAAAGATATGAAAGTTATGCTGAAGATATGTATTGGGTCTTTTATTTGCAGATGATGTTTTCTTGTGCACAGAAAATAGGAAAGATATGAAAGTTATGCTGAAGATATGCACAAGGATGGGCAAAGAAATGTAGATTAAATTTAGTGAAGAAAAATCAAAAGTAATGATGATAAATACTGGGGAAGAAAAGAGAAGTAATTTTTATTGGGGGATATAATGGTAAATAGGTGAATAGGTATAACTATTTGAGAATTGTCTTAAATAATCAGAGAAATTGCTTGCATGAATGGGAGAAAAAAATGATAAATGAAACAAAGAAAAAAAGGGACTGATTAAAAAAATTAAGTGTTTTCATATAAATATGATGTACCTAGAATTATATGGAAAAGACTGGCAGTATCAGGGTTAACTTATGGTAGTGACATGTTATGTGTTAGTAAAGGGGTGTTAGATTATATAGAAAAGTACAAAGAGAAGTAGAAAGACATGCATTAGATGCTGATGTGTGGACAGCAAAGGAGGCAATTCAAGGAGAAATGGGATGGTCAAGTTTTTATATGAGAGATGCAAAAGCAAAATGAAAATGTTTGGTAGAGTGCAATTTATGGATAATAATAGCCAAAATAGTATTTAATTGGGTTATGAGTAAATGACAGGCAACAAGATAGGTGAGAATCCTTTTGCCTGTCCACTTTTCAATTTCTTCATTAACTCATTCAATTCATTTTTGTGTAAAACTAATATTTCCATTACTATGTGCTTTTATTTTGATTATCACTCTGAGACACATCTAACACTTTTTCTATATCCATTACATACTTATTTAAGATTTCTCATTCTTTTCTAGAGCTATACTCTTTTTTTTTCATCATTTAGTAATACTATTTCTTTATCCCCTACATTCCTTTTTTTAATATATTTCCAAAACTTTTTACTCCCATCATTTCCACTTTTATTCATATCCTCAAACAACTTACTATTTAATTTTATTCTCTCACTATAATTATCTATTTTAGCTAACTTCTTTTCTTTTAAATATTTTCCCCATTTAACATTAACATCTTTTTCATTTTCTTTGTTCTCAATAGCACATTTATATTCTCTGCATACTTTCCCCCTCTTTTTTACACTTTTACTAACTCTTACTTTTTTATTACTTTTATTATTTTGAATATTCTCACCTAAACCCCTATTTGCCACTTTTTCTACTTCACCACACCAGTCCTTATATTCATTCCCAACAAACTTTTCCACAATTTTTTATTTTATTTTATATTCTTCTAAGTTATTCTTATCATTCATTCTTCATTTACATCTTTCACTATCGTTTCTACTTTTATTATTATATTTCATCACATTTCTAACCATTTCTATTATAAAGAAATTATGATCACTATTACATACTCTCTCTTCCTTATCAAACACTTAATTTTCTTATTCATTCTCTTTCTCTATTAATACATGATCTATTGTGCAAAATATATTATTTCTAGACTATGTTTATTGTTCTCATAAATATATGATAAATGTCCAATGCTCAATTTCACTCTGACAAATTATTTTCAAAAGCTGTCCATTCTTGTTATCAATTTCTTCAATATGCCCATTCATAGCCCATATAACTTATTTTTTTCTGTTGAAACTCTAAATATCCTTAACTAGGCATTCATATATGCTACTGTTCCACTCATTATAGTTTGACTATCTCCAGCAGCCATACACCCTATAGCCACCATCCATTCTTGTCTTCTAACCTTATCTTAAATCACAAATATTCTTGACACTTTACAGTATTTAAATATTTTTGACACAACTCCTATACCATCACCCGCTTTTTTTTTTTGTATTTATATTCTATCATATCAATTTTCTTAGATATGTTTTTATTACTGCTACTATCTCATGCTGTTTTTTTTTTTAAAAAAAAAATGCTTTAATTTCAGCCACATTTCTGGTCTCCTATCACTTTGCATATTCAAATTTCCAATTTTAACAATTTCTCCTTTTCTTATTATCCTTTTATAAATTCTTTTGACTTTTTCTTCTTTATTACATTTGTAATTAGCTTGTTTATCATTAGTTTTACAGACTCATTATTTCTCCACATCTACATTTATATCTGAATTTGCTACCCTTTATTTACTTCTTACATCCTGTCCATTCTTAACTTTCTTTTTGATAAACTATAATTTAAACCTATCCCTCTTTGTAAGTTTCCCAAACTATAAAGCCCCCTAATGCTTCACATCCTTGTTTTGCTAAATGCAATCCATCTTGACTATATAACTCCCTCTTACTAATAAAAAACATCTCACATATCCACAAGATAACATTATTTCTCTCACATAATTTTTTCAATCTCATTTATAGAACATGCCTTATCTAATATACACCTATTGTCCAATCTTGGTAATAATCCAACTATTCCTACTCTTCCTTTAACTTTATTTAAATTACTAATCAATTCTTTGTAATCATCCATTACTCTCTCTGATCACTTTGACAAATTATTTGTACCTATCCTAATATAAACATCTCTATTCCTGTTTCTTTACTTTATCTGTAATATGATTTTAGCTCCAGGTATACATACTCTTACATATGGGTTTCTATTTTCTCTTGCAATTACATCTCATTATCTAATTAGTGAATCCCCTATCAAGACTGTCTCATAGTTTATTCTCCCTACTTCATCTGTAACATTCTCTTCCACATTCTTGACTTTCTTATCTACTTCTTCCTTATCATTTCTATTCATTAATTCCTTGATTTACTCACACTTCATGTCAAATGCTTTTAATTTTACTTCTACATCCTTTACTTCTTTCTCTATCTTACTTATTCTTTGCCTATTTCTATTGCACTATTTATTTTGTCATCCATATCTCTTGTCACTCGACTAAATACATACTCTATTCTATCATCCTTATCTACATTTTCCTTCATTTCTCCTGACTTTTTCTTTAAATTATCTATATTTAGAAATAATTTTTCACCTCTTTTATCACATTTATACATGATCTATACAACCATACACCTTTTACATTCTTCTTAGCCTTAGCCTTATTTAAGCATTTCAAATGTAAAACCTTAACACATACTGTTCACTCTACCGTAGCATACCTAGTTTCATTCTGACTATCATATATATATATATCGTAGGATACAAATGCCATTCATATTTCCTTATTTTTTAATCCCCCTACTTTACATTTAAATTTATGGCTTTTCTACCACTCTATAAAACTCTTTATACAAAAGGGAAAAAAACGTTTTTTTTATTTATAAAAATGATGATCAATAAACACGTGCTCCTCATAACTTACGCACCTCAAACATTATCCTTTTCTCAAACCAATCACTCTCTTACTTAAATTGAAATTTTTTTTAATAGCAAACCTTCTAAAATCCAACTAATCTTATGTATGACTTTGTTTTAAAGTCTCCTTGCAGTAAACACACACACACACACAAATATTTTTTCCTTATATATTTTAAATGTTGGTGTATCAAATGACTTTCCAAACATTAGCAATATTTTTCTCAATCTTTCCAATTCCAATTAAATCTCTCTTTGCACTCCAATTCTCTTTTATCATCCACTCACTAAGCAAATATTCTCCAGCAACACAAAATTTTATCCAGATGTTAATAAAAATATATATAAAATTTCAACTTAACTTACGGAACAAATCAGCCACATCAGTACAGAAAGGCAGTCAAAAGTTTAGATTGGGATGATGATGAGATGAGGAGAGATGCACTGTGATTTTTTCTTTTTGGAGTCAGAATCTCTTAGCTACCATGCCCAGAGAAATCTGTTAGCCACTTGTACTTTCCCTTTCCATTCCCTACCCTGAGTTTTTCCCATATTTTTATATAACTTCAGTAGTTCTACACAGTGGATAAAAGCAGAAACTTACAGGAAAATCAAATGTAGTATGCATACTACACTGGTACTGATTTAGTGTACACATATTAATAAATTACTGTTTTTGATCCATATTTAAATATTTATATTGTTCATGAAGATTAGCATTTTAGAAGAAAAGTATTTTTCTCCCATTCTGCTACTATAAACTTGAATAATCAATAGATTTTAGATGGTAGTGATTAAAATAGTTGATAGAACTGGAATAAAGACAATGGAGTTTTCTCCTAAAATACATCGAATAAGCTAAAGACATAAGATACGTTTTGGTTTGATAAAATTTATTGTCAAAGAGCCATTCAAAATTAATTTTAGTGAACTCAAGAAGTGACTTTTACCTACAAAGTACACTCTTCAACAGAATTGCATACCTTTATAATATAAGAAGTTTGAAGATCCAAATTGACAATTTTAATATTTTACAGCTGATGAAATTCCAAACAAAATGATTGTGATAGAACCTATTTTTTAATTAAATTAGCATTTAACCTTGGAGAAATGTAAATCTATGATCAGTCCAACAATCTCAACTTACAAACACTTGTATAATATCAGATTTTGCTCACATTTTGAGTCCTAATTATAACATAACACATGTGATTTTGACTAGGATTGATCTACATTTCTTTATAATAATTTGATGATAATCAATGCCTTGACAAAAAACATCAATGAAATTAGGCAGGCTATTTCAATTTACATAAGCAATGCCATTATTTACACAATATTAATCATGGTTTACAATTCTTAATCAATAATATGTTTTGCCTTTTAATCTTTTAATTATTTTGATATATCAGTAGTCAAAAAAAAAGATCAAAAACTTTGTTTTTAATGAAATTTTGAATCTAACATTGGAGCATAAAACTTACAAGACGGTCACAGTAGCTACTGCACAAAACAATACCATCACATTTTTGTTCATACATCTAGGAATTCTAGAAACTGCCTGGAAATTTAATGTTTATTCCTTAAAACCAGCTTCTAAATATGTTATATTTCAATAGATATAAAACACTAAAAATGCCAATTTAAAACTTCAAGCTTCTCATGTTATAAAGGCATGCAATTCTATCAAAAAAAATATTGTGAATGCAAGACAGTTAATTCTTGGTTCACCAATTTATTTGGAAATGACTGTATAAGACTATAAAAACATCACATATCTCCAGCATATTCAATGCTTTTTAGAAACAAATTCTATTTTTTTTTGTTGTTTCAATTCTTTTAATTATTTTTGAGTAGTACCATCTAAATTCCATTGGTTATTACAAACTTGTAATAATCAGCTGGAATGAATTAGATAAAATAGAAATTTTTTCTAAAATGTGAATTTTAAACAATATAAGATTTTAGAAAATAAAAGTAAATGGAGATTATTTAAGTCATTTATATTTTGAAGATGTAATTGATTTTGCAAAAATGCTTTAGCTTTAGAGTTTCAGAAATCTTGCAAGAGTTATCAGATGAAAGTAGGATTAAAGGTAAATGTTAAAAAGACTAAGATAATGTTCAATGGATTTTTCTCAAAAAAAGAAAATAAAGAGGATTTTTCTCAAAAGAAGAAAATAAAGATTGATAATGATGAGTTAGAAGAAGTTAATAACTACACCCACTTTAGTCAGATTATTAGTACAGATGAAACTTTGTTGGAATGCTTTTGATAGAAATAATATAAAAAGGGAATATGCCTATGTGTTTGAAAAGGAAGTTTTTTAATAAAGATGTTTTATCAGTTGTTATTTATGGATCTGAGACTTGAATCTTAACAGAAGAGCAAAACAGAGACTTCAGACCATTCGATGAAATATGAAGAGATCATATTAGTAGTAACATGAAGAGATTGAAAATGAAATACATGAATGAAAGAACAGACAGGTGCTACTAACATCATTGAAAGAATTAAGAGACTGAAGTGGAGTTGAGATGGATATTACTAGAAGAGATGATAATACATGGACAGTTGAAATCTTAAACTGCATTCCATGAAATTGTAAGACTTAGAAAAAGACCATATGTGAAATGGATATATAAAATAAGGAACTCTGATGGAATAATATAAAGAAGAGAGGCTAGAGATCAGAGAAAATGGCTTGGACTTGGAATGATCATCCTGCAATGGATCAATAATAGTTTAAAATGTTCATATTTGGTGCAAAAACAATTAGAGATTTATTAAATGTAATCACTTTAAATCTTTTTTAAATGTATTAAAAATAACATATGTATTTGAAATGTTACAATCCTATATCATACTATTTTTATATGTTAATGGTAATATTGGAAACAGTTTAATGGGAGCATTTTTTTTAATAATCTGAATAATAGTACAACTTTTAATAATCTTTTGCTAATCTGCCCATTCAAAAATATCTTGTTATCTATCCATTCAAATATACCTTTTTTTTTTTTTTCAGAAAAATATCTACATAGAAATCAAGTTTAACATTTATCTCTTTAATGATAAACACACTTATACATCCAAGTCTTGAAGAACTTTCACAATACTAAATTCATGCATTCTGTGTACCTATATTTTGATAGTAATTGAAGTAGTAATATTTACTAGAGGCACTTTTTTTTTTGCTATGTTGATATTACAATTATTTCTACCACATAAATGAATTATCCAACAGATATGATAATCTAACCAATGTTTGTGAGATAGAACTTTTTTATATTACATATTTTAAGTCCTTTTATATACACGATAGAAAGAAGATCCATGAATAGATTTGACCAAGTATACAATCAGTTTATGAGAAACACTTTCTTTCCAATCTAATTCTACTTATTATTGATTGTACTTCCATATGCAAGATCACAACTTGTGACTCCCAGTCTGATAATTATATTCCCATCATTGCTTTCTCAATGTTGAGGGTCTTGCACTAAGTATGTATAAGAATGTTCTTGATACAGGAAAGAAGGTTGTCATCTGAACTTCTCCTCTTCATGCATTTAATGGATAAAAATATATTTGAAAAGATACATAATTTCATTGCTATAGTTAATACAGATAATGATTGTTGGTATGAGAGGCATATGCTAACCAGGTCTACATTGATTTGAAGATTATAAAATTATAGAACAGCATAGGAAAAAAGTAGAAATTATTCTGTCAAAAGTGGTACTTATTTTTGAATATGCTAACATTTTAACCTCGACACAGCAAGTGATATTTTTAGATAGACATTGTTTACTGATTATTCACTATTAGTTTTCTTAATATGACAATGTCAACTATAGTTACTTAATCCATTATACTGATCCCATTCCAAATTTATTAAATAAAACTTGCTTATTTCTAACAGCACTATAGAATTGATATAACATCACATGATCACCATTTCTTATGCTTGCTCATAACTGATGTTAAAACAGGCAAAACTTTCCATACAGTAGTGCCACTCAGTATCACTCACTGATGAAAGTCACAAGCTAAAAACTAGTCTGGGAATATTGGATGAGTATGCACTAGATATTTTATATAGATGGCTGCAGAAAAGGAATTTGCTATTAACTGAAAGGAGACTCTTTGATTCCTCTTGGAGGCCTTAAAGGAACTGAGCAGGGCAAATTCCTAAGGCCCACTCCGTATATTCTTGTCATTGCAGCTGTTATTACTATGTGATTATTCATATAGTATACGAACATGGATGGGCTGCTCACCAACACGCATTAGCCAGCATGGTGAGTTTATTGGCTTTTTACCCCTGAGTTTAAGTATATTTTTTCCAATATATACAATCATGACAGACAAAAATAAATCATGGCCCTTATTCCCAGGAGGCTGTAAAGTCACCAACCGAATCAGCAGTTGGTGGCCAAAGGCGGAGGGTGCTAAGAACCTCCTGATTGTGGACTTAGGCTGCCATTTGATGATGACTTTTTATTTAGGTACTTACAACTGCAGATCACTTTCAAGTGAAGAAAGATTACAAGAGTTAGAAGAAGAACTGTCTTATATTAAATGGGACATTATTGGACTTTGTGAAGTTAGAAGAAAAGGTGAAGAAACAATTGATTTAAAAAGTGGACATATACTCTACTATAAAGGCACAAATATTGGAAATACAAGTGGAGTAGGATTTATTATAAATAAAAAATGAAAGAATAACATGGTCAGAGTGGCAAAATTAGTTTTACAACTTAATAGCAGATACCAAATGCAGATAATTCAGGTTTATGCCCTAACAAGTACTCATAGTGATGAAGCAGTAGAAGATTTTTATATGGATGTACAAAAGGCTTTTGATCAGAGTAAACAACATTTTAAAATTGTTATGGGATACTTTAATGCTAGAATTGGTAAACAAATGAAAGATGAAAATGCTGTAGGTAATTTTGGTTATGGTAATAGAAATGAGAGAGGACATAGACTTGTGGAGTTTGCAGAAAAAGAAAAGCTTTATATTATGAATTCTTTTTTTGAAAAAAATGTTAAAAGGAAATGGACATGGAAGCATCCAAATGAAGGTCCAGCAGAATTGGATTATATTTTGACTAACAGAAAATACATATTTCAAGATTGTAATATTCTTAATAAATTTAATACAGGAAGTGATCATCGATTAGTAAGATGTTAATGCAAAACTAGAGAGACAAAAATTATTAAGAAAAACAATATTTACAGTTGATATTCCTAATCTTCAGAAACATTCTAATGAATTTAAATTAGAGCTTACAAATCGGTTTCAAGTATTAGTAGATTTTGAACATGATTCAGATTTGAATGACATTAATAGGAAAATGACTGATACACTTTTAAAAACTGCAACAAAAATAGCTGGTAGAAAAAAGCAGCAATTGACCAATAAAATTTCTACTGAGACTAGAGAATTTATGAAGAAAAGAAGGAATATGAGGATATACAAAAATGATGCATTAAAAAAGATCGAATATCTCGAATTTTGTAAAATAATGTGGAAAAGAATTGAAAATGATATAAGAAAGTATAATTGTGAATTAGCAAGGAAAGTTGTAGAAGAGAATAAAAGTCTAAAGAGTGTAAAACAACATTTTGGTATTGGTAGGAAATTTATATCTGCAATAAGACAAAAAGATGGCATTATTACTAAAAAGAGAGATGACATCATGAAATGTGTAGAAGACTTCTATCAAGAATTATATAATAATAAAAAACAAGTGCATCCTATACCTATTATATCTTCCGAATTGCCCAGAATTTTGAATGAGGAAGTGAGACATGCAATTAAATTTATGAAGAAAGGGAAGGAATGATGGAATTATAATTGATATATTAAAAGAAGCAGGTGAAAAATATAATTTTTTTTAGCAAAGTTATATACCAAATGTCTAAATGATAAAGATGTACCAGATGATTGGAAGAATGCAGTATTAATATTTTAAAAAGGTGATAAAGAAGATATTAGAAATTACAGACCTATCAGCCTTTTATCAGTTTTATACAAAATTTTTACTAAGATAATTACAACTCATCTACAGAAAACACTGGATTTAAAAGTGGTTTTAGTACAGTAGATCATATCCAGGTATTGAGAGAAGTTATAGAAAGGAAAAATGAATACGAGTTGCCATTATGCTTAGGATTTGTAGATTATGAAAAGGCATTTGCTTCTATAAACATTTCTTTAGTGATTGAAGCATTGGATCATCAAGGTGTAGATCCAGGATATTGTCATATTTTAAAGAATATTTATAAAAATGCAACAGCAACAATTAAATTACATAATGATAGTAAGAAAATCAACATTGAAAAGGGTGTAAGACAGGGTGACTCCATACCTCCAAAACTTTTTACAGTAGTGCTACAAGAAGTATTTTGTGGATTAAAATGGGAGCTAAAGGAGTGAAAGTAAATGGAGATTATTTAAGTCATTTAGATTTTGCAGATGATGTAGTTGTTTTTGCAAATAATGCTTTAGAGCTGTAGGAAATGTTGCAGGAGTTATCAGATGAAAGTAGAAAAGTAGGACTAAAGATAAATGTTAAAAAGACTAAAGTAATGTTTAATAGATTTTCTGAAAATATGAAAATAAAGATTGATTATGATGAGTTAGAAGAAGTTAGCAGTTACAAATACCTTGGTCAGATTATTAATACAGATAAAAACATAATGGATGAAATTAATTATAGAATTAAACTTGGTTGGAGTGCTTTTGATAGAAATAACTTGATACTAAAATGAAATATGCCTATGTGTTTGAAAAGGAAGGTTTTTAATAAATGTGTTTTGCCAGTTCTTACTGATAGAAGAGTTATACAGAGACTTCAGACCACTCAACGAAGTATGGAGAGATGCATGTTGGGAGTAACAAGAAGAGATCGAAAATGCAATGTATGGGTAAGAGAACAAAGTGTTACAGACCTCATTGAAAAAATTAAAAGACTGAAGTGGAGTTGGGCTGGACATATTGCTAGAAGAGATGATAATAGATGGACAATTGAAAATTTGAGCTGGGTTCCAAGAGATTGTAAAAGACCCAGAAGGAGGCCACATGTGAGATGGATGAAATAAGAAAGTGTGCAGGGGTGATATGGAGAAGAGAAGCTAAAGATAGGAAAAGATTGAACTTGGAGAGACCTTCATCCTGCAGTGGATTGATAATGGTTGATGATGATGATGCACTAGATAGGGATTTTATGCACAAGCCTTCTGGCATCCATTGATTACTCTAGCTTGAACTGAGTGGCACTACTGTATGGATAGTTTTGCCTATTTTAAGAAATGATATAAAAGAAAGACTGAAGGTGAATATGAAATTTTAATTTAAAAATAAAACTTCAATTGATTGATATTACATCATCCCTTTCATTGTTATTTTCAACTTGACATTAAATTTTATGTGAAGTCTTATGAGTTATGATAACAGTAATTACTAAGTTGATATTTTGATAGTCAGGTTCATCAAGTTAAAAAGGATTTATAAAGAAAAAGTTAAGAAAGACAGTAAGCTGTCTTCAGTTCTGTAGTAAGATTGACTTGACAATAAAGGTCAAAATATTAGAAAAAATCAAATAACCATGGGCATGGCTGAAATGTCTTTAATGGCCATGATACTATGGGGGAAAAAATGCAAATTAAGTTTATGCAAAAATAGAGACTTTATACATGAACAATCAGGAGTCATAATGGATTCAATGGAATCAATCTATCAACACTAATCAAAACACAAAAGTATTGGCATACCTATTGCACTCACATAAACTATCTTTAGCTAATCATTTTCCAATTATGATTTATTAAGGGGTTGTTTTTTTTATTCTCCAATCTTTCATTATGTTCAGGTCATATTAGTCCATTAAATATAATCCTAATGCTAATTTAATACAACTCATAGTTTTTTTATTAATTCGATCATTCACTAAGTATATATTTGCTAATTATTAATTTTAGTGATTACGTTAATTACTGTTGACGTTTGCGCTTAGAATGCATCAATAATAAATTGCTTCTATTAATGGTGATAACTTCAGCAAAAAAAAAATCATCAACAGCAAAAAGCTATTTGTACACATTTCTTTGCTTTAGAAGTCTATTATCTAGATTATACAGATAAATAATATGATTGTGATGACAGCAGGGCATTTTTGTTCATTCATACTCCCACCACCTCCCAAAATACCTTTTTTTTTCTGGCAGTCTTTCATAGACATCGCTAGACTCCCACGTTCTCTGTGTTATGTTATAAATTGCACAAATTTACTAAGGAAGTGTTTTATTAAAAGTTTGTCCAATTATCACAACTTTTAACATCGAATTCTATGATAATGATAAATTAAGTGATAAAAAAGATATTGTAAAAAAAGATCAAAGAGAAGTCAAATTTTAATAAAAGCTAAAATAAACAAAATTATTAACCTTGATGCCATTTTAAACAGCGTTTTTGATATTCCTACAATTACTAAGAGAAAAAAAAGATTGATTTTTAGTTAAACCATTGCACGATTTCGCACATAAAACATATGATAATCACTTAAAAAGCAGAAATCTCAGCTACGCTGTTATCAATAAAAGAAACTACAGTATACAAAATACTCCTAGTCATGTCTGAACACGTAAATAACATATTGATTATTTGCGAGTAATAAACACGTATTTATGTATGGGATGTTAGAAATAATGTATATGTATGTACGCCCATAATTATGTGTCTGTCTTAAAAATGTAAGAGTTTATTAAAGTTTATGAATACAACATTAAATAACGTTTTTTGGAATAAATTATTAAAAGAATGGTAAGCAATTTTAAATTGCCTTTGATAAAGCTTAATCGTTTGATGTTAGATATTTTATTGCATAATTGCTCAACAAGTATAAAATAAATAATCCATCACTACTTGCAATTTTGCTAATTAATTAATAATAATAAAGAAGATATTAAGGTGGAAAGCTATTATTAATTATAAAGAATGATAATCAAAACAAATCATGGAATATAACATCCAATGTTTGAATCTAAGTGTGATATATCTAACAATCAATTAACATCTGTTAATTGTGAAATGCAGATCTAACAAGCAAAAGACCCCTTATATCCCTATTATCTAGTTGTTTTGGGTATAAATATCTTTTATTTTAAAAACAAAATGTTTACAGCCTGAGGGTAAGAGTGATAGTCAATTTACACTCTTTTGTCCAGACTTTGCAATTAGAAAAAAAATACACTCAATACTAAAGATTTTTGTGACAATGACATTAAAAAATGCTGCAGAAAATAAATTTCTGCATTAATTATAAAGTTATTTAATTATATTTATGTACAGTGTACATTACAATACATCATATCAAAAGAACTTGTTAATTAACGAATGTATAACACACATACACACACAACTTTTTTTCTCATCAATATATTTGTAGAAGTTTAATATTAAAACAATGAAAAATAAATCAGTTGCACAATTATCATAAAAAATAAATAAATGAATGATTCAACACTCAAGATCATATGTTATTTGAACACCAGAAAGCATAGGCTGAGTTTTGATTTCAATAATTACTAACTATTAAGATATATCACTTTACAGTACTTTACCAAATTACATAGGGCTGTTATCACATAGAGTAATAATAATAATAATGAGATATCTTTTATTATTATATTTAAAATAAGAAAACCAAAAATACTTCTTCCATTGCAATTGTATAGATTATATTGCTAATAAATTTCCACAAAAAATGTATAAAGCTAGTCTGTATCTTTATATGTTTGATTATCATTGTACTACTTTGAGTAATAGAAAGAGTGTCACAGAAATGTTAGGAATCTAGCACAAATTCAAAATGAAATGTGTTATAGCCTCCCTTAATAATGAATTGCATCTTGATTCACTAAGCAACCTTATCTAAATCATCCTTCAAACAATTGTTGTAGAAATTATTTGTCCATATAAATCAGACCTATTTATAAATATCTTTGATGTGATTCACCTACAGATTTATCTCAAATCTTGAGTTTTTTTATTTTAAGAAGCAAATATTCAGTCTGGATATTCTATAGTTAATTCTAATTTGAATGTTGAAAAAACCCAACAAATGTGTTCTTTTATTTAGAATCAACTAGTAGAATCTCAAATTTCTACCATAAGACATACAAATTGTAATACTATATTGCAATATCTCTTTTCACTCCTACAATGTTAAAGGATATTCTATAGTAATTTCTAATTTGAATGTTGAAAAAAAAATCACAAATGTGTCTTTTTATTTAAAATCAACTGGTAGAACCTCAAATTTCTACTGTAAAACATACAAATTGCAATATTATTTAGAAAATATCTCATTTCACTCCTACAAATTGTTTTCTTTGAAATTGTTTTTCCTTAGACAAGGTATATCTTACATTTTTTATTCCTAAGTCAAATAAATAATCTGCTGTAGATATAATTTTTGCTTTTACTTTTTTTGTTTTTATAATATATATTATTGTTTCTTTTATTAACTCATAATGTATTACATCCTGTTTTTTCCCCTTTAAATCTATATGTATTCTTATATGATTTTTTTCTTCAAACTAATTTTACTTAATCAGCAATTACAAATATATATGTCTCATACTTCAATTTTAAACACACAAATTTCAAATCATTAAACATGTCAATCTTTTTAGTAGGAACAAATCTCCCATTGATTTCCAAATGCCATATCCTATCGTTCTGTATTCTAAATTTAAAGTTATTAAATGAAACTTAATAATGTATATCTTAATAAAAAGGTAATTGTTGTAAAGGAGGGTTTGCTACTTATAAAATTGTGAGATATATGTAGTGTGAGGATATTGTTAAGTTTACAGTAATTATTGAAAACTTTTATTTAAAATTAAAAAAAAAATTCTCTAATTATCTAATGTTGAATTACTATGTTTCTTTTTTTTTTTTTTACTTTTTCCCTTGATTATTACTATTATTATTTTTTATCAACATTCATCTTCTCCCCTAATGTTTTTTTTATTCTTTCTTCTGTAATATTCTCCTTACACCACTCATATTATACTAACTAATTTATTAAAAATGAGTAATGGGCTTAGAGTTCTTAGATAGATAATAACTTTTTTTTTACAATCATCTGAAAAATGCAAAAAAAAAAAAAAATTATCTTCCCAAGTAAAAAAAAAAAAATCTATATTAATTTGCTGATTAATTCTAAATAATAAAATGAGTTAATTTTGGTCAAAAACTTGAAAGGACTCTCTAATCTTGGTTTAGAAATTTTCAGCTACCTGGAAAAAATATCTAAATTCTATTGTGATTTGAACTCAAGGTTATTGTTTTGACAAGGTACTACATTATCCATTATTAAAACAGTCAACACTCACTATATGTATTGTGTTTTAACAACAGTTATACACAAGCATAAGAGGTGGTGGTCATGTGATGTTTATTATCCATTATACCATAAGATCCTGCCTCAGTTCATTACTTAGTTATATTTATTTGTTATGTAGTTTTTATTTTATGAATATTTTTATGATCTTGAATCCATTTTTACATATGTTTATTAATAACTTTATATTAAGTGTTACCATTTCATCTTTTCTAAGTATGAAATGTTAACTTTCCATTATAGTTGAGTGGTAGCTTTATTTAAAAACTTTTTGGAGTATGTGTTTTTACAATATTCTTGTATATTACTTTTTTTTTGCCTCTTGCATATTATTTGATTCTAGCTTAGTATAGTTGTACTTGCTTATGCATATGAATTTATATAGTATGCATATTCACTAATTAAATATCTTCAATAATTAAATTATCATCATCAATGATGCAATATGCCATTAATTATTCTAAGATATTATGCATATTTATATATATAACATTACTTATATATTTGTAAATTTAATTTCCACAATTCAAAAAATAATAAATCTAATTAGTGTTTTACACTTTTTTATTCACAGCTATATATATATATGTTACACACATTTTCAACATCTATACATGCGTACAGATACACACACACATATATATATGTAAATATATCTTACAATACTATTAATTAATACTTTTTTGATATTTATAACTTTCTTAAAATCAAACATTACAAATATGAGGGTGGAGAGAATTATATTTACAGAGCCATAGAGTGCTTTTTTGTGCCTTGTGTCAAGACAAATATTTATCTCAACTGTCTACACTAAATAGGTTATAAGTGATTGGCTCTAAACACAATGAATGTATAAATATTATGTGTCTATTGATAAATAAAATTCAAATAAATTCATATTAACATAATATAGCAGCATTGTCACCCTCCCTCTCAATTAGTATACTAGGTAGGCATTTATCTGCTTATCTATGATATTCTGTGTTTCTGAATATGTTATCATCATCATCATCAACCATTATCAATTCACTGCAGGATGAAGATCTCTCCAAGTTCAATCAATCCCCTTCGATCTTTAGCTTCTATTCTCCATATCATCGCTGCACACTTTCTTACTTCATCCATTATATATATATCAAGTAAATCATTATTTAAAAAATTTAATAAGCATCATATAGATAGAAACGTCTAGTTTATTGCCAAATAAAGATTTAAAAGTCTGAAGCATTGAGTAGATTTTTAAAAAAATAAAATTCTGGTAGATGCAAAAAAGGTTATAATATTTAGATAGTAGCTGCATATTTCTTTTATTTAAGATATTTGTTTTACTTTTAAAATGACAAAATTTATAGGCATATAAACATAAAAACAGGAAATTATATAATTTAAATTCTACATATATAGTTTTTTTTTTTTTTTGTCCTTTTTTATTTTTTTAAATGCTTCATTTCATATCAGACATATTTTCCAAATGCATTTTATTCACTAGAGAAATATTTGTTTCTTTTTCTTTTCACAAGTCATCACATATCAAACACAATTTAAAAATATTTGAAGGTCTCTATTGTAAAACTCATGAATCATTGAATTAATGCTAGAAAACTTCAATGAATCTGAAAAGAGTTTGAAAGTTCAATAATCTATATTTTGTAAATACCATATGTTTTTGATCTGAAATTGAAATAGGGTTTTTGATTTAATGAAACCATATATGTACAGGTATTGAATTAATCCATCATACTTGGAATCACACTGTTTTTACAATTAATCGTCATGCAATATATGAATAAACCCTTAATTCAATAATTAATTTACATATTTTATGCTTATTTTAGAGATTTTTGGTTTGATAAAATTTAAAAGTTAAAAATTTAACAAAAAACAACTTTTAAAAATAAATAATATTTTTATCATAATCTTCTTTTTTATTTTTACTTAATCCAATTCAATATTTTTTATCCATTAAATTATTATTTACAATGCATATGATAATATGTCTCCAAGTGACCATACATATGTCCTTTCTTGCTTTTCAATGACACATTCATTATTATAGTGATCTCAATTTATTATTATTGTTCTTGTTATCATCATCATCATTTATTTATTTGCTAATTTTCTTACTCATTTACCATCAATTTATCTGAGCATTATATATTTCTTAAGTAAATTATATAAGCCAAAATATGTCAAAAAATAAGACAATTTCACTCTAGTTATTTGTGCTCTTCATGAAAAGTTTAACTCTAATCTAATAAATTTTCCACTTGTTCACTCTTATGTTATCCAAAATATTCTCAAAAGTTTTCACATCACTGTTTTCCTGTCTTTCTTATTCAATGCTGACTTTCATATCAGCACTTTTAATGACATTTTAAAAATTATTAAATATACTTTTTCAATTTTAGTCATATAGTGTAAATAAAGATTTTAATGGTTTTTTTTTTGTCAAATTAAAAGATCAAAATTAGTTGATGTTTTATCTCAATCTTTGTAAAACATACTCAAAATCAGACAAAGTAAAGATAAATTATAGATTCATTACTCATAGGAATATAATACTTCCCTTCATCAGTGATAACACTGCATTATATTACAATCCAATTTTGATTGTCACAACCAGTACAATGATAATTATGTGACCATATATCATTTATCTGATACCTTTACTCTCCAGCTAATAATAGTTACACACTTATTTACCAAAACAAAACTGGATGACTATGATTATCTGAAATCTTGCCTGTGATCTGAAAAAATTTCAGGATTCACTTCACTGGGTTCAAACTCTAGATAATGAAATGGTTGATTGGTAAACTACTACTATATTAGTTGATCCTACTTAGAATATGATAGAATAATCCTAAAATGAAATAACAAAATTGTAAAAAATCATTTGTCAAATTTATCACTTATTTTAATAATCAATCAGAAAAGTCAATAAACTTTTACAGTTGACATTCAAACTCATTTTATCTCTCAATGTAATTTTATTTAATTCTGATCAAATAATTTGGATGTTTTAATATAATGTGGAAAAAACCATCAAAAAGATTTATTTACATTGATGGATGTGGATAATGCTTTTCTCACTATCTTATAGTATGTTTTATATTGATGAGTGTTATTAGAAATTTTTTGTTTAACTGACTCATCATTTCCAATATCTATCTACGTATTAAGATTGTCTCTTAATCCTTATAGAATTGATATAATTTGTTATACTTTTTTTAAAACTCTTCTCCTCTAGCGCTATCTATTGTAAGTTTGACTAATCAGTTGACTCTAGATTGATATAATGTTTATTGATTACTTAAGATTACAATAAATGCCTCTAGTATAGGGTAAAGAGAAGTTGTTTTGGATGCATAAGCATACGAGAAAAGCATGTGACATAGTTGTTTAAAAATAAAAAATAAAATAAATGTATTTTATTTATATATTTATATTTTGATCATAAATTAATATTGTTAATATTAATAAATACTTAATAATATTTCACTATAAAAGTGATCAGATTTTTTTAAGTCCTTGTTTTATTAGAATTGTAGAATTAATTACCTAGAAGATAGTATGACATTTGAGCAGCCAAATGAGAGATAGAGAAGCATAATAGTTCCATTTAATTGACTAAACTGATATTTATTTATTTATGTAATTTAGTTTATTCAGTAGGAATTGAACCAGAAAAATTTAAGTTTTTGAGTTCACCATTCTTTTACGGTAATAAACTGAATAGAAAATTGTTTATTGACAAAAAGAAAAAAAATACTAATGGTTTTATTACTTGGGAGTTCATAAGAAGTTTGAGCACCAGGACTGAAACTGCCAGAATCAATACTAGAATCTCTTGATCCCAAGTTGGACATGCTATCAACTACACCAAAACATACAGAACATAATCTAAAAATAGAGCAAAACAAAAACTACTAAGTTTCATTCTTATTATGTCATTATGCATCACATGATCACCATCTCTTATACTAGCACATAATTGTTTATAAACAAAGCAAAACTCTCCATACAATAGTGCCACCCTGTGCCAAGGCCACAAGCCAGAAACTAGTCTGAGGATATTGGATGAGTAGGCATTAGATAGGGATTTTATGCACAAGTCTTCTGGCATCCCTTGATTACTCTGGTTGGCACAGGGTGGCACTACTGTATGGAGAGTTTTGCTTTGATTATGTCATTATGTATCAAAAATTAAATAAGCAAATAAAATATATCTATAAACTATGTCATAGTATTACATAACCCCTCTAGTCTGCATTTAATTTGCCTTAGATAACATTGCTTTATCATTTTCAAATCTCTAACTACTTGTCAAGCGTTGGTGGTCAAGGGGTCAGCACAGCTGCCTTACAAGCAGTTGTCCCAAGTTAGCAGATTCGCTTCCTGGCCGATACTATGACACATGGAAAAAAAACCCTCTAACTTCTTTTACATATTAAATAAGAAAATAAAATCAATGGGCACTAAAAGATAATTTTAAAAAAAAATGTTTTCAGGATAATCAATTTTCTTTACATAAAACAATATTATCACTTTTTTCACATTATTTGTTATTAAAGGGAGAAACCAATTATAAATGGGAACAATTATGTTTTGCTATTTAATAATCTTAACCATAACCTAGTGCCTATATAAATCAATATTAGGAACATAAAGATCACCACTATATAATGCATGTGAGGAAATCTGAAAATAAAATAAAAAATTTATATAGAATTTTTATAGATATCAAAGACACATATGTATGAACAGTCTTTTCAACTAACTGTTACACTGAGGATCTTCGTTCAAGAGTTGTTAAAAAAGTAAAGAATTGGTTTTCAATTGAGAAATATATGAATTTATTGTATTTTTCCATAAATTTTGATCATAGATATTAATTAATCTCTTCAATAATTAATTATTTCAAAAGCAATAAACTTATTATTATGGAATCTACATGCACAATTAATGTACATTACACTAATATATAAATAAAAATAATTATTTTTTAAATTCAAAAACATGTATTTTTTCCCATAGCAAGTTATTGTAATTGAACGAAATCAATTAGAATCCCATTTGTTTTTATCCTTTCATTTATTTCTCATCTATTTATTAATATAACTATATATTAAAACAGAATTTTATATTTTAACTTTATCTTTTATTAATTAACTTCTATATTTTGTTAGAATTTTATATTAAAATTTGATCCATGAAAATATAATTTAATTACAATAAACTGTATTTATTTTCCTTATAATTTTATGTTAATTGGAGTTTATAACTTCTAGACAGTGTCTGCAAACATCTATTTTAATTATTTTTGTTGAGTTGACAAAAAGGATTTACGAAAAAAAGATGTGTATAATTCAATATTAAAACAGTTTTTGATAAACAATTGCAACTTATTAAAAGTTTTTACTAATTAATATTCATTTTAATAGTAGTTTATATATATATGATAGTGTGTGGCATCTCTTTTCTGACTCCAGTCAAAATATAAACAATGGGCTTCTAAAATCGAAAGATATACTAGAATTAATTGCTGTGAGCGAGAAGGAAAACTGTTCGTGTATATATATGTAAACAAGCAGCATGTATGAAAACTATTTATTAGATTATAAATTTTATCATACATGAAGAGTTTGAGTAGTATATCGGACATTTGCATTTTATTGAAATTACAAATAAAACAATCATGATTTTTTCAGTTTACTTTCAACATCTCCATTAGGAATGATAAGTGAAATAAAGATGGCTGCTAAATGCTTTGTGCAAATCCAATGTTCTATCATCGATTAAGAGTAATACCAAGAAATTAGTTTTGATTTGGATATAACACTGCTATCTAATTTCTTTCAATTACTCAACCTAATAATAAATGATTATAGAATTGAGTGAATTAACTGCATTTAATGCATACCCTAAAATTATATTGATGCTAGCTTCCACTAGTGATTGTTTTTTTTTATTAAGGAAAATTACTCGTACAATTACAATATAAATCTTGTTGGTATATATTTGTTTAGATATGTTACACTTATTATAACAATCATTAGTAAATAATTTTCCAAATTAGAAAATTTACCCGTTTGACACATTAGTTAATATTATGCCAAATTAATTTCATGATAAGAGCAAGAAGCTCATCATTCAAATTTAGCCTATAATTATTATGTAACTAGTTTTATATCAGAACAACTAACTCTTCATTTAATGACTTAGCCAGTGATCATTGTGCAGTCCATATTTTGATTGGCAATAATCCTTTGTCATTCTCCATCTAACTGGATCATTTATTTTTTAACCTTGAATTAATTTTTAATTAGCATGCCTGAGGATAGGCTCTCCATCCAATGGCCTAAGTTGCACCCAAGTGTCCCCGAAGAGTTTTTCCGGCGTTAATAAGCGATCCCTGAACATAATCCTTTGAATAAATTTTTTACATACCTCCCATGGTTCCTTACTTCCTTGCTTAGAAACAAAATAATTCCTAGTTAACCACATGGCATAAAGCAGGAACATTCCCATTCTAATTGCAGCAAAAACACCACTCATTATAGCGTCCTTGATTCTTAGAATTTTCATGTTAGCTGGCAGTACTTTGGTTATGATATTTGGTCTAGAAGGACTTAAAAATGGGAAAGCAGTAAAAATATGTCTAATAGTTTAATCCACTACTTTACATAAGCTACATAGTGGTTCTATTTTAGAAAATTTTTCTATGATTAACCAAAAAATGATTTGTTGGCAAGGTTTTCAAATTAAATTTTATGATAAAGTCAATATGATTGGCTTCCAAATAGCAAAATTTTAATTTCCTGATTAGTAATCTGGTAGATAAATCAAGCTCAGTAATTAATTCAGTAATGTTTGCCTGCATGTATTTGTAAACTTGCCAGTAAGTGTTAGTATTGTCAATAATTGATGCCATAACTTTGAAGAATTTGTTGGCATATGCTAGCAGCTCCATGGCCCATTTACTTTGTATGATCAGTCAAGGTTTGTTTTTAAGTTATTTAAAAAAGTTTTATTAAAAAATATGATCAATAAGATACAAATTGTACACCTACAAAATTTAGCTTATATAAGCAAAAGATTGTACTCGTGTTTTATGAAAATTGTATCCAGGATTTTTGTTTTGAATATAGCAAATGAAATTGTTAGGATAAAACTAAAAATAATATTATTTTACAATATTTATATATGCAGAATATATATATATATTCCATTTAACAAGAAATGCAGTGGAATACAATTCTTATTTCATATCCTTGCTTTGCCCATAGCATAGGGTTTGAATTAAAAAATGGGGATTTTTACAGTTGCCATGAAAACTTTTGATATTTTCAAGCAGCTGGTTCATAGCCAATTTATCTAACCATCAAATAACTAATTGGCAAATAGTATCTATTAATTATTAGCTAAAAGATCAAGATCCAAGGTTGATCTGATTTTGGTTGGATAAGTCTAGCATTGATTGTAAAAGAATAATTTATTGTGCTATGATGAAGCCTTTATCTTTTCTAATGAAAGTGAGATATTCCTTTTTGCACCAAATTCTTAAGTTTGCTTTTACTTTGCACTTTTTAATTTATCTTTTATTTAGTTAAAACTGCATTAAATAATAGTATATAATTAAAAATATTTTTTTTCTTTAGATAAACAATGAAGAATTTCTCTTATATGTATATAAATGAAATATCATCCAGGTACATCCAAGAATAATTTATTGAATATATATATATATAAACCAATGTTTCAATCAGGTCACACTGATCAGCAACTGGGTAACAAATATTATAAAATAATGAATATTCTGTTAATAAAAAAATGGAAATAATTTAAAAAAAATAATTTCCAAATAGAAGGTAATTTGCATTATGTTCATTGGTTCAATCTGACCTTTTAAAGATCTCAATGGCTTCTCTAAACTGACATTGTTGGAAAGTGTCACATCTGGTTAGTATTATTATATTAAAGAAATTAATACTATAACCTGTATTTATAGCATGGAGAGATAGTGCTGCTGCTGATGAGTATTTTAACTGTATTAATATTTTCATCTCTTCTAGCAATGATGCAATGATTACTCATATCTATATAGAAAGCTTTACAAATGTTACATGGAATTTCATAAACTCCATGTGCTTAAAGAGGGATTGAGTCTTTAGGCTTGGTTATAATATTATTAATTTTATGATAAGTGATATATGTTGTCTTTATATTACGTTTTAGAATATATCCAATATTATTTGTAATTTCTTTTATATAAGAAATACAAACTGTACATGTGGGGTTCAGATTGACCTTGGTCAATATGGGTGTGACAATAATCTTGGCCTCAGGGTGGCCTTTGAGCATTCCATCATCAGATTTTCAATTGGATGGATGGTTGAAGAGTTAGAGGGGATAGTAGATTGGAGCCTGCCCCTTAGAGACCAAAAACCGCTTTTTTCCGCATTAAAAAAAGTTTGCAATTTCGACCGCAATAGCGTGCAAACCGTATAGTCACAGTTATGTTTTTTTTCTTTCTCTCTGCCATTTTTCTATCTTTTTGTACGTCTAAAAATTTTTTCTGTGCGATGAAAATTAGATTTTTTATAGCAATTTTTGTAAAGTACGTTATTAAAATTTTATAAATTTTTTTATCTTTCTAGATTTTATCAACGTATAAACAAAATAACCGCACAAATGGCTTCTTTCGCCGCTGAACGTAATTTTGATTGATTCTGACAAAGACTTTTTTGTTTGTGTTTGATTCTGAGGTTTCATCATATTTCACCATTAGCCATAAGTATTCAATTCCTGATCTATTTTATTTATTTTTTATACAAAATTATATATTTGCAGCTGATCTATTTCATTTATTTTTTATACAAAATTATATATTTGCACTAAAAGCAATAGGTATGTTTCAGAGTGGAAGGCATTATCGAAGTAGGTTGGCCTGTCACCCGCTGAGTTGAATGCATTTTTTGGTATGATTATTCATGTTTGTACTATATCACGCATACCAAAACTAAAATTTATTTGGTCTAAAAATGAATATTTGCATCAACCAGTACTTGCTAACTTGCTAGAGTTATGACCCGAGATCGATTTTTTGGTATTCTAAATAATTTACAATGCCTCCCAATGCTGAATCAACAGTCATCATCATCATCTCCCACTGATATATAATAATTGCTTGTAATTCCTTTGGATTATTTATTTTATTTTATTTACTGTTTTTATTCATTTCATTGTAGATAAGTTTTTAATTACTTTGAAACATACTTTGCTATTATGGTCTCCTGTGAAATAATGCATAATTTAGCTCACCCTCATGATATTTCAATAATATAGTAATTATTTTTTACACCCATAACTTAGAATTTACTATGTTTTTATTCATTTTATTTTAGAAACAACTTTTTAATTTATTTCATCACATATTATGTTTTTATTCATTTCTTGTAGATAAGTTTTTAATTACTTTGAAGCATACTTTGCTATTATGGTCTCCTATGAAATAATGCATAATTTAGCTCGCCCTTCTCCCATGATTCCAATAAGTTTTTTCACCTCTTATTTACTATGTTTTTTTCATTTCATGATAGTTTTTATTACTTTGACATACTTTTTATTCTCCTATGAAATACATAGCCCCCCTTTCTCCCATGATATTCCAATAATATAGTATTTTTTACCCCCATAACTTACACTTTACTAAAGTTATTACTGTTTTTTTTTTTTGATCCACACTAAAACCTTGCATTTCTAATAGATATCCTGCATAGAGGGCCTAGAAAAACAACTGCTTGCAAAAATTGAACATATGGACTGGTTAGCAAAAAAGCGAAACTGAAATTGTCACCTTTTGCCACATTACTCCAACAAACTGTAACTCAGGTAGGTCATGTTATATATATATTTTTTCTGCATTTTATGACGAATGTGATGAAGCTGTCTATGAAATTGTAATTTTAGGTTATACATTTCAAAATTGAGAGTTTGTGAACCAATATAAAAATAAAAATTTTTAAAATGTGAAAAATATCCTTTTTTATTATTATTTTTTTTATGGTAATGACTACTTTATCAGCTTTATTACATTCTTTCATATTTGCACTTTATAAAAATGTATATATATATTTATTTATTGTAATAAATTAGATATTTCATTTAAAATTGTATGTCCTGTAATTTTTTCTGGGAATTCAAAATGGCCGTTCAGGCCTCTAAGGGTTAATTAAAGTATGAAGATTGTCTATCTTAATATATATATATGAGCACTTATAGTATATATGTGTGGGAGATGATAATCTGGACCAACTGATGATTGCTGGTTTAGCATGAAATACGTATATTGATGATTATTTCTTATCAGCATATATGTGCTTGAGTGTATCAGTGTTATTAGATAGAGTGGAGAGTGATGGGTTGTCTGAAAGTCTGTGCTCATATACCCTATATATTACATATATAGACACAGATATATAATAAGCCTGTGTTTCAGTTAAACTCTAATAGTTGTTTCCTTTTCTTTTTTTGATTATTTAAAGTTTGAATTAAGACTCGGTATATTGTTTTATTGCTATAACCATTAGTTGACAAAGCATTGCTTATATGATTTATTTCATCTTCAAGATTTGATTTATCTGAAAGAAAGTTAATAACTCTAGTGATAATATTTCATTTAAATAGTTGGAGAGCATGAAAGTCTTCAATTTAATATATAAATAGAGAGAGGAATGGAGGGAGAGAAATAGAGAATATGACTATACATGAATATAGTGGAGAGTTATAATTAGGTAAATTTTTAAAATTTTTCAAAACAAAATTTGTACAGAAGAAATTAAAAAATAGCATCATAGATATCACACAAACAGTCTAAAGAACCAACATTAATACATAATGTATGTACATATTTATGGTTTACATTGAAGTTTCTATACATAATAGATATTACCAAACTTATTTTTAATTTTTTTATTTTGTTTCAATTTTATCTTTATTTTTTCACCATCTGAAGTAAGAATGGCTGTAATCATTTATGAACATCTGCTAATGATTGAATGAATATATAAGAACATAATTATTATTAAATTTTTGATTGAAAAATGAAATTTTGGAATTAACACAAATCATGAGAATATTGGAATTCCTAAACCATATTTTGAGTGTCTGATATTCATTTTTGAAATTGTAATAAAATTTATATTTAGCTCCATAGTAATACTTGATTGTTTGTTTGTTTTTTGTAGATTTTTATAATTTTTTATAGCAATATATTTAGTTAGCAATGTAATAAATGAAACACAGGCTTATTATATATACACCTATGTGTCTATATATGTAATGTAATATATAGGGTATATGAGCACAGACTTTATACCACCCACCACTCTCCAGTCTATCTAATAACACTGATACACTCAAGCACATATATGCTGAAAAGTACATGTATTTCATGCTAAACCAGCAATTATCAGTTGGTCCAGATTATCATCTCCCACACATAAATACTATAAATGCTCAGATATATATTAAGATAGACAATCTTCATACTTTAATGACAGGCTCTAATCTACTACACACTCCAACTCTTCAACCGTCCATCCAATCGAAAATCTGATGATGGAATGCTCAAAGGCCACCCTGAGGCTGAGATTCTTGTCACACCCTTGTTGACCTAAGATCAATCTGAACCCCATATGTACAGAACATAATTCATTAAATACATATGTAAGGATGGGCAGACATCTCTACAATGTAATAACTGAAACACAGGCTTATTATATATACACCTGTGTCTATATATGTAATATATAGGGTATATGAGCACAGACTTTTACACAGTTGATCCAGATTATCATCTCCCACACATAAATACTATAAGTGCTCAGATATATATTAAGATAGATAATCTTCATACTTTAATGAACAGGCTCTAATCTATTTATTTCATGCTAAAACAGCAATCATCAGTTGGTCCAGATTATCATCTCCCACACATAAATACTATAAATGCTCAGATATATATTAAGATAAATAATCTTCATACTTTAATGGACAGGCTCTAATCTAATACACACTCCAACTCTTCAACCATCCATCCAATCGAAAATCTGATGATGGAATGGTCAAAGGCCACCCTGAGCCTGAGATTCTTGTCACACCCATGTTGACCTAAGATCAATCTGAACCCCACATGTACAGGACATAATTCATTAAATACATATGTAAGGATGGGCAGACATCTCTACAATGTAATAACTGAAACACAGGCTTATTATATATACACCTGTGTCTATATATGTAATATATAGGGTATATGAGCACAGACTTTTACACTACCCACCACCCTCCAGTCTATCTAATAACACTGATACACTCAAGCACATATATAATGAAAAGATAAATAATCACCAATATATGTATTTCATGCTAAACCAGGAACATCAGTTGGTCCAGATTATCATCTCCCACACATATATACTATAAATGCTCAGATATATATTAAGATAGACAATCTTCATACTTTAATGAACAGGCTCAAATCTACTACACACTCCAACTCTTCAACCATCCATCCAATTGAAAATCTGATGATGGAATGCTCGAAGGCCACTCTGAGGCCGAGATTATTGTCACACCCATGTTGACCTAAGATCAATCTGAACCCCACATGTAAAGTACATAATCCATTAAATACATTTGCAAGGATGGGCAGACATCTCTACAATGTAATAACTGAAACACAGGCTTATTATATATACACCTGTGTCTATATATGCAATATATAGGGTATATGAGCACAGACTTTTACACCATCCACCACTCTCCAGTCTATCTAATAACACTGATACACTCAAGCACATATATGCTGAAAAGGTAAATAATTACCAATATACGTATTTCATGCTAAACCAGCAATCATTCCATCATTAGATTTTCAATTGGATGGACAGTTGAAGAGTTGGAGTATGTAGTAGATTGGAGCCTGACCATTAAAGTAGGAAGATTGTCTATCTTAATATATATCTGAGCACTTATAGTATATATGTGTGGGAGATGATAATCTGGACCAACTGATGATTTCTGGTTAGCATGAAGTATGTATATTGGTTATTATTTACCTTTTCAGCATATATGTGCTTGAGTGTATCAGTGTTATTAGATAGACTGGAGAGTGGTGGGTGGTGTAAAAGTCTGTGCTCATATACTCTATAAATTACATATATAGACACAGGTGTATATATAATAAGCCTGTGTTTCAGTTATTACATTGTAGAGATGTCTGCCCATCCTTGCAAATGTATTTAATGGATTATGTCCTGTACATGTGGGGTTCAGATTGATCTTAGATCAACATGGATGTGACGAGAATCTTGGCCTCAGGGTGGCCTTCAAGCATTCCATCATCAGATTTTCAATTGAATGGACGGTTGAAGAGTTGGAGTGTAGATTGGAGCCTGTCCATTAAAGTATGAAGATGGTCTATCTTAATATATATCTGAGCACTTATAATATATATGTGTGGGAGATGATAATCTGGACCAACTGATGATTGCTGTTTTAGCATGAAATACGTATATTGGTGATTATTTATCTTTTCAGCATATGTGCTTGAGTGTATCAGTGTATTATATAAAGTGGAGAGTGATGGGTCATCTAAAAGTCTGTGCTCATATACCTATATTACATATATAGACACAGGTATATAATAAGCCTGTGTTTCAGTTATTACATTGTAGAGATGTCTGCCCATCCTTGCATATGTATTTAATGGATTATGTCCTGTACATGTGGGGTTCACATTGATCTTAGGTCAACATGGATGTGATGAGGATCTTAGACTGGAGGTTAGTTAGCAAATGCTAAATTTCTGTTTAAATTTCCATTAAATATTGCAGTTGTCACTTTATTATTATTTTGAATATTACTAACATTATTTCTGGACATGATATGAATTGAAATAGAATGTATGTGTGAATTATAATATTTTTATTGTCATTGTTTAATAATATTTTATAAAACCTTAAAGCCAATTACTCAAGGCTTTAATAGGTTTATAAATATAGATGATAACAATCAATCCTTAAGTTATCAACAATCTCAATCTATAATCAGGTCAATCTCCTTTATCAATAAAGGTGATACCACTTTTATATATGGCATGACATGTTTAGATAAAATCTAAACATTGCAACTTGACCAAGGAATGTGAAATCAATAATGCAAAAGAGTTTAAACAAACCTCATTAATCAGTCAAATATAACCTGTTCTGAAAGCAGACTAATAAATAGTCAATTATAACTTTCAGAATCTGAAAGTAGGCTAATATTCCAAATTCCATATAAAGTACATATTTACTAAGACCATAAAACTTCACTACATTTATAAATGTAGAAGATAACAATCAACCCTTAAGCTACCAATGAGATTTGTTTAAACTTCTTAGCATTATTAATCTCACACCCTTGGTCAAATTGCAATCTTTAGTGTCTATATAAACATATCAGACCATACACAAAGGTGATATCACCTTTACTGTTAATGAGATTGCCTTAACTACAGGTTGAAATTGTTAGTTGCTTAAGGATTGATTGTTATCATCTACATTTATAAACCTATTAAAACCTTCTGTAATTGGTTTTATGGTCTTAGGAAATATATACTTTATATGGAATTTGGAATCATTTAAATGACTATATACTTTATATGGAATTTGGAAGTCATTTAAATGACTATTTATTAATCTGCTTTCAGAATCTGGAAGTTATAATTGATTATTTATTAGTCTGCTTTCAGAACAGGTTATATTCGCTGGATTAATGAGGTTGATTTAAACTTCTTTGCATTATTAAATTCACACTCTTTTGTCAAGTTACTATGTTTAGTGTCTATATAAACATGTCAGAGCATATATAAAAGTAGTACCACTTTCATTGTTAAAAGAGGTTGCCTTGACTACAGGTTAAGATTGTTGATAATTTAAGGGTTGATTGTTATCAATAATATTTTGTATTTAAATAAATAAAAAGTATTTAACTTTAAAATCAAATATAATTTTTTTAATAACACTAATAAAACTCTATTTTTGAAATTTTTTTATATACAATACTGATAATAGTATAATATTGTTTTGTTTAACTTACTATTCCCCAACTAATTATTAATATATATATATACAATATATTAATCGGGAAAAAAATTAGTTCAGCTTTAAAACTCTAAGTCGATTGTTGTAGATTTGCTTTGAAAAGATTAATTCAAATATATTAATTGTTCTTTACTAAATGCTTTTTTAAAAATGCAAATTTAAATTAATTGATGCTAAATTTTTGAAAAATAGATTAATTTCTCTTTACTATAACTGAGAAGTAAAAAATGGAAAGAAAAGTCGCTAATAACATTATATTCTCTCTACTTCATTAAATTTTCTTTGGAAATACTTTTTTCTCTGGGGTTTATAATCTATCAGAGAATCAGTTTTGGTATTGTGTATATTTTAAAACAGAAAATTAATTTATTGCATTACAAAGAGCGGAATGAATTATAATTTTAATACAAAAATGTATAAAACAGAAGTCTTGCATGGGAGAAATACCTAAACTATGGACATGAGAATAAATATTAAAATTAAATATAAATTGAAGGGAGATGCATGAATACGACATACTAAATATCAAAGGAAAGATAGGTTAAATAATTTAATCTCATTTTATATGAGTCTGCACTTGGCAATCCTTTACATATAATTGACTATATTTGTTATTGTTTTTTTTTTCTTATTATTATTATTTAGATAATAAAAATAATAGAATAAAAAATGTCTTCTTTTACTATATATATTCCTAATAAATTGTTAATATGTTAATCAAATTTAAAAACACAATGAATAGTTTTGAGAATATTTAAGTCAAACATAACAGTGTGTGTTACAAGTTAAATTTGTGATGTTATATTTATTTATATAAATTCAAATATCACAGAAAGCTCTGATGTTTTAGTTTATTGTCTCAGTGTTTTGTTTTATGTTTTTGATTGTGTTGCATTGTAAATATTATTTCTTAAGATTTTTAAGGATTTATTTTATTGATTTTAAATAACTTAAATATTATCATTTAGTAATTGTAAGAGTAAGCACTTTTTGTTTTAATATAAGTACATGAAATCTATAATATGAACTATTGAACATCTGATGTAGAACAACATTTATAACTAAAAAGCTTTCAAAATTTAAGACTATTCTTAGTGAAACTTACTATTTGGAAGAAGACAGTTTATTAAACAAGTAAATAACTTCAAGATTTTTAAAAGAATATATCATTGTGCAATGGGATATTATATAATAATGGATTAACTATAAATTCTAATTTGACATCTTCTATTCTTAGAATTCTAGATGTATTAATGGAAAGCTAATGACATTAAAAATTATTTTGTGTGTAATGGTACTTAAACTTATTATATTAATAATTTACACTTCATCATTATATTAAGAAACTTTAAAGTAAGAAAGCTTTTATGAATAAGATTATGTCAATGCCATTAAAAGATTGAATTATTATTTTTAAGATGTTAACACTAGTTCTTATTAAATCAATATTTAACTCTGGTTTCTTCTTATCCCTGACTATTTTCTGGTTTATAGATTTCATCAATGAAAAATTTTGAATCTATATAAGAACCCCTATGTGAATAGGGCATTAGATACAAAAAAAAATCCGAATGCACTACAACCAAATTCAAAATTTCTCACTGATCAAAGTCTTAAGCCAGAAAATAATCTAGTAATATGAATAAATCAGCACTAAACAGAGATTTAATAAATACTACTATCTAGCATCTGTTGATTACCCAAACTTATAATAGTTGGAAGAAATGAACTAATATAAATAGTTTGCTCTTGAAAATATTAGTTTTGATCATGTGATTTTTAACAAATGTCATACCAATTTTGACTAAAGAATAAAGATGTCTACAATTATTAAAAAACTCAGAACACCACAGTATATAGATATTGAATATATATCATATCTATTTAATTATAGAAACAAATTGGTTTAATTAAAAATATTAAGATGTTTTTACATTTTAGTTTGTAACTTAATGATACAAAAAGATTAAAAGATGATTTCTGAATTAAAGGTACATTACACCCCAAACCTGCAATATATTAAATTCAGATTCAAAATTCCTCACTGATAAAGGCCACAATTAGTCTGGGAATCTAAATAAGTTAGCACTAGATATCGATTTAATAAACACTACCATCTAGCATCTATTGATTATTGAAAATTGTAATACCCATTTTTCCTGAAAATAAGACATAACCAAAAAATAAGCATTAGCATGATTTTTCAGAATGCTTATAATTCCTACTTCTGATATAAGTCCTAGTTAAGACCATCAGTCACATAGACAGTCAATGGACATATTGAATTATAAAGTAATAAATGTATAAATAGGCATTATTATTGACATTAATGCTTTAAATCAGGGGTCCACAATCTTTTTGCATTTAAGAGCACATTCTATAATACTGGCCAGGTGGTGGGCACCATTTATTTTTTCAATGTAAATTTATAGTTGGATATTGTTAATAATACACATAATGTACAAAAAAATATTTATTTCAAAAATAAAATTTTAACATATAATTAACGTTTATATTTTTACGCTGTAAAAGTATAGTATGCCCTACAATTTAATTACAATATAATATAATAATTTATAAGAAATTTTAAAATTAAATTTATTTGTATAAGATAAATAATTTTTTATCTTAGTGGTGGGCACACGTAAAATAGTTTGCAGGCACCATGGTGCCTGCAGGCATAGAGTTGGGGACCCCTGCTTTAAATAAATGATGATATAAAGGATATGGTCTTTTGTATTTTTCCGTTGACAATTTTTGACAAACGTAATTCTACCTATATAGAGAAACAATTTATGTACTATAACTCAGTATATCAGACAATTCATAATTTCATTTATATATTTTTAGGTACTTATTTTAGTTTTAGAGTTTCATTAGCTTTTAAATATTCAAGATAAAAGAAAAATTAATCTAATTTCTGATATTTCTTTTCCCTCCTAAAAGATTTTATTAAATCAATGGATGTGATTTTAATAATCAAAGTTTAGCTTAGGTTAAATCATCAATCTTTTTCTTAAAGAAAGGTTTCTAAAAAGAATACCCAAGCAGGTTTATTACAAGTAATTTGGAAAGTGTTTGCAATGCTTGATAACAGATGGACATAGTTATGTCATATATGAATCATTGTAATTAAATATGCCATATGTTATCATGGACATACTAAATTTATATGCATGTGTGAAATACAAAAACCTTTTTCTAAATTTTTGTGTTTACATTTTTTGTTGCTTTTTTGTGGATAAACCATTTTTATCTGTAATCATTTTTGTTACCATTCTTGCCTCACAAGCCTTCAATTAATACTTGACTTAATGGTAAATTTAAATAAAACATTCTGATTATAAGGCAAGATGAGTACCAAAAAAGAAGAGCTACTCCAGTGAGTACAAGAAAGGAATTGTAGGGGGCTCCTGGAATAAGAAGCTTACAGCTTTCTGTAAAGAAAAGAAGCATTTGAATAAATGTGCATTTTTTGTACTTGAATAAATATAAATTTTTGTATATGAAAAAATAAGACATCCCCTGAAAATAAGCCCTATATTGTCTATGGAGCAAAAATTAAAAGAAGACCTGGTCTTATTTTCAGAGAAACGTAGTAATTGGTAGAAGTAAAATAATATAAATAGATTATCCATGAATACCATTATATAAGCTGAGATTGTGTAATTTTTTTTTTACTTTGGTTTATAAAGAAACTTGTCTGAATAGTCTGAATGTAAAATATATTAATGTTATACAATCACTTTTAGGTGCAGTTTATTAAATAGATTACGAGTAGTATATTTCAAGATTTAAATGATTGATAAATTTACAAAGTAGAACTTCAGTTCAAACATATTGTTAGAAAATTTGATATTTGTTCTTTAAAAGCAGCTTACTCATGTACTAAATTTCAACAGCTATTAAACACTAAAATTGCCAATTTGACTCTTCAAGCATGTTATGTTATTCAGACAGGAAATTTTTTGAAAAAAAGTATTTTATGGATGTTTACCAAAAAGAGAATATCATCTGGTCTTTTAACAATGATGCTATTATCAAAAACTTTTATTAAAATGTGGCTTTCTTTTTCTGGCAGAATAATAAATTGGATATAGAAATTTAACAACTTGTATGAAGGCATCAAAATGATAGTTGAATTATTTTTGCAATATTATATCCATCAAAAAAATAATATTATAATTCTATTAAATCCACTGATGGTACTATTTTTATGAAATAATGACATTTTGAACAGTAGAAGAAATATTTTGATGATTATTTGAATAATGTTACAAATACTTATGTGATCATTTTATTAATATATTCACTTTAGCCTAATCATTTAGATTTGGACAAAGATATCTACTTAGTGAAATTAAAACTTTTTATAATCTTTAAAAATAGTAAGGTTATAAGTTCCAATAAGATATCTTGACATTTTTAAGTTATGTTGGTGATACATTAGTTAAAAAAATATTATATGTTTTTAAAATTACATTAGAGCTATGAAATTGAAACGCCTAATCTTAAGGTTACTTCTGGTATTCCAATTTTTAAAATTAAAGACAACATAAAAGATTGCAGATTGCAATAATTATCATGGCATATAAATATTTCCAAGGATTTTGTCAAAAATTTTGCTTCTGGTTATAAATAAATGCTACTAAAGACTAAATGATTTAATTTTAGAAAATCAAATTTTAACAAATAGTTGTTTGTTGACAGATAAATGTAAAAAAAAGAGGGGGGGGTGAGCAAAGGTACAATTTATAAATTGCTTTTATTGATTTGATCAATGAATTTGAATCTTTTAATTATTTGTGACAATGTTTAAAATTAATTACTTATTCACCAAAATATAATGAAGTCATTTGTTGTTTTTTTTTATAAAAAAAATTTCATATAATACAAGTTAATATATGCTATTAATTATATATTTTTTGGTTCCACTTCTTTCTTTTTTCTTCTTACTTTTTTTTTCCTTTTCTTCTTCCTCTTCCTCTTCTTCCTCTTTTTTCATCCTACTTCTTTTCACCCTTCATATCTTCTTTTTCTTCCTCCTCCTACTATTCTCCTTTTCTTCTTTTTCATATGATTATTGTTATTATTTGTGTAATAAAAGGGATAAAATGAAAAACGAATGAAAGATATCTAATTTGCTTATTTTTCTAATCTTAATTATCAAGTAATAATTATTAATCTTTAATTAACTTTATCATCAATATTAGTGAGTGTGAATTTGTTTAAGGTACTAGCAGGTTAGTATAAAACACTCAAACATTAAGTGTGTGATTTTATTCTATTTGAATAAATTATATTAAGAAGCTTCAAAATTAAGATTATGAAATAATTTTGATTTTTTTAAAAATTAAGTTTTGGCATTTATAGATAATTTGAATGAGAAAAGTTTCTATGTACTTCATTCTCATCATTATATTGTCTTCTGTTCTCCCCTTTTCACATATTAAAATATACTTGAGATTTGGTTTGAATAGTTTTAAGCCTTAATGTGACAGAAGTAGAGTCATTTTTCTTCCATACTTAATAATATCCATAATAAAAAAAATTCAATTCTTAGTCTGTATTTTTTTTTTTTGTAATTTAATTCAGCCCATGTTTATAAAAATTATACTTGTGCCTTATGTGTCTTAACACAATGATAAATATAAATGCTAAAGATTCCAGGACTAAAGTTCAACCTGTCATTTCCAGTGCTCAAACATTGCTTAACTTGATAAACAACTAATCATTTGATTATTTATTGTTAAATTTATATAAGTGTACCACAAAAAAGTAATGCTAACATCAACATTATAATTTCATAAGTTGTCCACAATTTACATATGTTTGATGAAACTTAATAGAAATAAGTATATATAAGACTGGTTTCAGAGATGTCAGAACATTTTAAAATAAAATATATATTTCTGCACATGGAACGAAAATCATTTTTTAAATATATTTTTTATCCGTTTTAGGTAGTGAGTACAGATTTTAAATAAAACGGAAAATCCCAACAGAAAAAGAGGGGTGATATGTGTGTATTTTTTAGGAGTCTTAATCATACAAGGTAGTTGTAGTAATATTATTGGTGAATTAAGCTTTTAAAGTATATGTAAAAGTAATTCTATACTCAGTTGCATGAAAATGTGATGTTTTAACTGTAATGAAGGGGTCATTAGATTAGAATTATGCTTTAATTCTGACTAAACCAGATTAACTTGGAACCTTTAATGTCTAGTAGAAATAATTAGATCCCCCTATTATCAAATACTATTATGTGGTTATCTAGATTATCTATGAATTGTCTATTTTTAGTTTTTTTGTGGATGCCTCTATTTGCTTTTCTCTCTAAAATTGGTCATGCATTTTATTTATTTGCTTTAAGTGTTTAACGTCTTTTATCTATTGATTTTTACATACTGTTCTTAGGTGGTTGTTTTGTGTGTGTGTTAATTATGTATACTGAAATATATATTAAAAATAATTTTAAAATAAAAATGTAAATCTATGAGCATTCTTCTTATCTGAGTTACACTTATTATTATTAATAAATTACTTTATTAAGTATCAAATGGAAACAGTCGAAAAGGTGATATAAGTAATAAAATTATTAGATTTAAAAATGTTTATTATTGAAATGAAATATACATTTTTCGTTTTATATGTAATTTAGATAAAATATTTTAATATTTTAGAATCATAAATAATTATCAATTAATAATAATATGTAAACAAATAAATTAAGGGAATTAGAAAAAAAAAGATAAAAAATCAGAACTTTTGTAAAATTTAAGTTCATATATACAATCCTATTTACCACTACACACACAGTATAATGTTTTTTTTAAAGCTAAAATCCTTGATAATTAAAAATTGATAGTTCTTAGTTGTGATATTTGCTCAAGGCAGTACAATCATTAATGAATCAGTTTAGAACTGGATTTGAGACAGGGATTCCAAATGGCAAAGATTGTATGTTTAGGAATCCTATTTAGAGATCCTCCCCTAAGACAGAAATGTAAGAGGCCTAGAAGATATGTTTTAAAACTGTCTTATACAGTCTGGCCAGGTTGTTGTGCTTAGCAGATTATTCATTAGAGTGCTAAAAATAACAATAATAATATCAGTAGTATTTGTAAAGCAGGAGACAGTCATAGTTCTAGAGATAAGTATTACAAATCTATTTTTTTTCTACATAGATGCATGGAGTGTGCAAACTTTAGTTGATACAAATCTTCAAAAATAGAATGTAGAATTGCACTGGTGGCTAAGAATGGGTTGAGATATAAGATAACTATAGCTGCTTTGACTAAAACTTGACTCCAGAGAAAGAAATTTAATAGAATAGGTACATGGCTCCAATTATTTTTGGAAGGACAGATCATTCACTGAAAGGAAACAAGATGCAAAACAGATTTGATAATAGAATTTTTAATTTGAATCAATTAAAAAGTGAATTACAGAATGTACTCAATATTTTGAATGTAACATTCAAAGTCTTTGGGTTTAATAATTAATGTTCAAAAAACTCAATTGTTTATCAGTCAGTTGGAAGAAAAATTCTCAGCTACTTTTAGTTTGGATAGTTATCTACTTGATAATGTAAGCCAATTTACGGACTTAAATGTTGAGCTAAAACACAGACTCCAATCTGTTGCTGCTGCTGCTTTAATAAGTTGAGAATAACTACTACAAATAAGTTAGCTAAAAGTATATAGAGCTGTTACTTTACCTAATTCATTGTATGGAAGTAAAACCTGGTCATCTTATTAACATAATATAAAAGTATTAGAAATGTTTCATTTAAGAATATTCTGTAAAAATTTAAGAATACAATGGCAAGATCATAAAACCAAACAATATGGATGTATATTATCGAGTCCTCTATTGTAAAATCAGACTTTCATTGGATTGGATATGTAAAAGAAAAAAAGCAAGGCAAGACTTTCTAAAGCTATTTTATGATAAACTTGAATATAGTTTTTGTGAGAGTGATTGAACTCATCTATGTTATAAGGATTATTTTAATGACATTCTGAAGATGAGCTTTGTTGTTTGTTTCCACTGAGAAAATATAACAGAGAACAGAATACATTGGAGAGCTACTATTATTTAAGAAATAAAATTTATCATACTTAAATATATATTCATATTGAATTTTATGTTTTCAAGCTTATTTTAAATTTATAGTCAGACAACCTTTATATTTCCTCCATATATTTTTGTAATTATTGTTATAATTTTAAAACTTATTATAAATATTTGCATATATACATACAATTTTATAATAAAAGCTCAATATTAAATATTTGTTAAGTATACTTTGGAAATATTGAAAAAAGTTATAGAAAAGACCAATGAATATATATTGTCTTTGCTTTGGATTTATAAATTATGAAATGGCATTTGATTTAATGAGCATTTCTACAGTGATTAAAGCTTTGGGCCAACAAGATATAAATCCATTATATTATCATATTATGGAAAATATTTATCAAAATTTAAAAGAAATGATCTAGATTAGATGATAATAAGATTAAATGACAGGATTATTCTATGTCACAAATTTTTTTTACAACAGTTTTATGAGAAGCATTTTATAAATTAAAATAGGAAGCTAAGAAATAAAAATGCATGAAGATTATTTAAGTCATCTAAATTTTGTTGGTGATGTGATTGTTTTTTGAGTAATGCTTCAGAGCATTAGAAAATATTACAAGAGAGTTTTCAAATAAAAATAAGTATGGCTAAAGATAAACAGCAAAAAGAATCAAATATATGGATTTCAGAAACAGAAAATAAAGATTGATAATCATAAATTAGAAGTCAACAACTACAAATATCTTGGTCAAATTATTAATACAGATAGAACAATTATAGAATTAATCTTGTATAGATGGTTTTTGTTAGAAATAATTTAAAGTTAAATGGAAGTATGTCTATGTGTTTGAAAAGTTTTTTAACAGATATGTTTTGCCAGTTCTTACTTCTGAGATTTGGACACTTAACAAAAAAGCAATACAGAGACTTCAGACCACTTATTGAAGTATGAAGGAATGCATATTAGAAGTAACAAGAAGAGATCAGAAAAAAATACTTGGATGAGAACACAAACAAGTATCATTGATATCAATAAAAGAATTAAAATATTGAAATGGAACAAGGCTGGATATATTTCTAAATGAGATGATAATTGATGATCAGTTGAAGTTTTAAACAGGATTTTAAAAATATATAAAAAACCTAGAAAAAGACCACATTTGAGATGGTTCAATGAAATAAAAAAAATTGTTGGTATGACATGAAGAAGAGAAGCTATAGATTGGAGAAACTGGATTCAACATAGAAAGACCATGCATGGATTGATAATGATTGCAAATGATGGTGATTATCAAAATCAATCCATATATATATATATATATGCAATTTTACTAAATTAATGTGAAATCTTATGGATAATGTTAAAATAATTCATATTTAAAGCTACAACTTATAAAAAACATTTTACTCTTTTTCACAATAAACAATAGTCCCAGTATCTTTGTGGCTCACTATCCATGATTTCAGTAAGCCATGGTTTGAAAAAATATTAAATAAGTTAAAAATGATATATATATATTTTTACACTTACTCATTTATATGAGGGTTTTTATGAATTAACTTTCTGCCAACTATTTCCTCAACTTGCATATTCATCTTGCATACAATTATTTGTTTGTTGTTTTGGTTTATTATTGTACTGCCTTTTTCATAATTGCATTATTCTATTTCTTTGTTAATTGTCTTCAGTGATGGTTTAATGTGCACATTTTAAAAAGTAAATTGTATCATCCATAAACATGTATATTATATAGGGTTTATCATTACTCATAGTTTCAATTATTTATTTGAAGGCTTAGAACCAAATGCTGTGGTTAGTAGGACAACTGCAGTATTTTTGCTTTCATACTACGTGAGTAGTTGTGTGTTTTCCTGTCTACCAAGCTCTATAGTTCATATTTTTGATATAGTTTCAGGGTCATACAATAAAAACATCCAATTTAATATTTACTTTTTTTTTCATTAATGTTATTTAAAAAAAAAGTAAAAAAATATGCAAAAATCAATATAACTGAAACACACAGGTTTATTATATACCTGTGTTTATATATGTAATATATAGGGTATATGAGCACAGACTTTCACACGACCCACCACTCTCCACACTACCTCACAACACTGATACACTTGAACACATATATGTTGAAAAGATAAATAATCACCAATACAGTATACGTATTTCATGCTAAACCAGCAATCATCAGTTGGTCTAGATTACCATCTCTACACATATATGCTATAAGTGTTCAGATATATATTAAGATAGCCAAACTTTATACTTTAATGGACAGGCTTCAATCTACTACAACTCTTCAACCGTCCATCCAATTGAAAATCTGATGATGGAACGCTCAAAGGCCACCCTGAGGCCGAGATTCTTATCACACCCATGTTGACCTAAAGTCAATTAAAGTCCATTAAAGTATAAAGTTTGGCTATCTTAATATATATCTGAGCACTTATAGCATATATATGTAGAGATGGTAATCTGGACCAACTGATGATTGCTGGTTTAACATGAAATACGCATATTGGTGATTATTTATCTTTTCAACATATATGTGTTCAAGTGTATCAGTGTTACGAGGTAGTGTGGAGAGTGGTGGATCGTGTAAAAGTCTGTGCTTATATACCCTATATATTAAAAATCAATATACTAAATTTACTATTACCGAATATGTGTTAGTTGTTAATTAAAATTAGGGATAGTAAATGAAATGTAAATACAGTATTATAACGTGTAAACGCCGATGTCTTTATATATATATTATAAAGACGTTTCATGGTTGTTGTTTTTACATTAATAAGTTAATAAATATACTCACTTACTCTTCATTATAAATAATGCATAGAAAAACGTTTCATGTATTTTATTTTTAGATTAATGAGTTGAAGTCTGCGATATGACACTTGACACTTTACGTTTCTATTTTTTTTTTAAATTTTTATATTAATAAGTTGATTTAATGCAATAAATAAATAAATAAAGTGTAAATATAGTAATTAATTTTAGCGCAATTTTTTATTTTTTTAAAATAACACTAATGGGAAAAAAAAAAGCAATTATTAAATACGATGTTTCTATTGTATGCCCCAAAACTGTATATTTATCAAAAATATGGGCTGCAAAGTTTGGTAGACAGAAAAACGCACAAGGTATATGTGTAATAATGATTAGGTGGGAAACAAAGGCAGACTATAATCAACAATAATCAATGAGATGCTGAATGCCTAATCATATAATTGTTATTATTAAATGTTTTTCTCTTGTTTACGTTTTTTTTTCCACTGGTTTTTTGGAGAACAATAAATTTAATTTTTTTTTTTTTTAAAGCAGTTATCTACCCACAACTCTTAATCTTTTTACTCATTCTACCTATTTCTATATCTTTACTTTTAATTTATTTTAAACTATACTTTAAAAAAGGGTTACAAAGTATTTTGTTTGGAGTGTAGCTTTGTACAGGGCAGAGATTTAGAAAGTAAAATATAAATAAAAGGGTAAAAAGTTTAGAATCTGTAGAGATATAGAATTTAGAGAAGTATAGGGATATTTTTAAGATTTCAAAAAGCTGTTTTAATTTCATCAAGCTGGTTAGCTCTGGCCAATCAAAATTAATCAATATGACATACACAAATAAAGGTAATTATCTAAATTATTTTATCATTTTTCAAAAGTTGACCAAAATAATTCCTCTATCTATTTAAATATCAATATCTTAAAAATGATATATAGCTGATTTAATAGCATTTTGATATCATTTTTGACATCAATGTATCATTTTCAATGCATCAAAAAAATCTAAAGTTATCCTTGATCAATAAATGAATTGTATTATATTTTCAATTTTAAATAACAATAATTCTTAAGTCTTTTCATTAGCCATTGAACTTTTTATTTAAAATCTCAATGGAACTCCACATCAAATTTATTATTACTACATTTTTAAGAATCGATGCAGTTATTAATGTGAAAATTTATAGTCTAATTATTAAAATATATATATATAAACAAACATTAGATTTATAGAAATCAATTTTATCACTCACAAGAATGCATTTATTAAACTTCGGAACCCTCCCTCAAAAAGTGCATTTTCGAAGTATAAAAATATATATTTTTTCCATTAAAAGGATTAATAAAAGCATTGTGTTAATGCTTCATGATCACAGTTATGCCAAATAAAAATAGCTTGTAGTCTACTATTATAACTTTTTAAAAAGCATATGAGATTTTAATAATAATTCTTTAAAATTATCCATTATTATAATATGTGACTATTTGTAGGAACTGCATAATTTAGCACTAGGATAAAGTAGTTGAATAAAAATTTTATAGGCTCCCCAAAATATCTCACTTTAATCAAATATATTGAACTGTTGTGCATAACTTCCATCTTTGATGCAGCAGAATGCTAAACAATTAACCATACAATTGTTTTTTAAACATATGTATATCAAGTTCTCTGTCCAAAGGTAGTTAGAATAATGAGATAATAGAGCATTATAATCAAAGATGATAATACTTAATCATCATGGATAGTTATTTGCCATTGTTTGCCATCTTTATTTTATCATCTCAAATTTATAATTGTATCAAAAATCTTAATAATCATTAAGTTATATATTAAAATTGTTTCTTCATATTTCCAGATATTGAATTATTTATAATAGAAGGATTTTTCAGAAATGACATTAAAAAAACATCAATAAAACAATGTAAATTTTTTTCTGGAAATAATGCATTTTATCCTATCAAGTTTTAATGTAGAACCTATAATTTATGCAGCTAATATGCAATCACTAAACCAACAACTTAGGATTAAAATGATATAAATTAAACTTATTCAGAATATTCTGACTAATCGTCTAGGAGATGGGAGAGCATTATAATTATACTGCTTTCCACCCTCATTAATCATATGATCACTTGCTTGTGTGAACAAATAATATCAATTAGAAATCAATCTAAGATGTATTTAGAAATTTACTCTACTCACTAAGAACAGTTCAATTTTCATGAGTAAACAGCTAATGTTTAGAAATGTAGAAAAACTGAATTAACATAACTATGTATAATCTTTTTCATCTTTTGATTACATGATTTTCATAAAGACGATTTATATTTATTTATTTTAAATAAACATAATAAAACATTCACAAAAGTTTACAATTTATAATGGAAAATTTATCATAGAAAGCATCAACATAGCCAAATAATGTAACAGACATAGCTAATAAACAAACATAAGTAAGCCAAAAAAAAAAAAACATTATATAAAAAGCAATAAATACTTAAAAACAGAAGGTAATTGAAATAAAAATTGCTTAAAAAAATAAGACAAGTAATAAAAATACTGGAAAATCATGTTTTAAAATGCAACTTTTGAGGGGTAGGAGTTTATGTATTAAATCAATCTTGACTTTTAAAAAAAATGTTTATTACAGTTTTTAACATTAAATAAAAACAAATGTGCTGTCTGTTGTTCTGAGCATATAATATATATCAGAAGCATTGTATATATTAAATTTGTTAACATACTGTTTATGAAATAAATACTGATACCCTAAGTTTTTTATGTGCAGTATATACACGGCTGAAATAAATGTGAGTATATATATTCTGGGTTTCATTTACACAGGATTTGCAGAGGATTAAAGCAAAACTTAAATTTAGAAATGATGTATTCTTTTATAGAATTAATATCTAAAAAAAGTAGTGATAAAAACAGAGAATATTGTGGTATGTAAATATTTTTAAATATAGTTAAAGTTTTAACAAAAGGAAATGACATCCAGAAATTCTGTTCAAGATTATATGAATTCTTTATATTGTTATAAAAAACACCTCACAGTGAATTAATATTTTACTGATCAATTAAATATGCAAGCTCTAGAAAGAAAAAAATCTGTAAAAAAAAAAAAATTTTCAGTATAAACAAATGTATTCATCAAGTTTAATTGTGGCTGATATGATCTGAAAGAAAAGGTTTAGGATAAAGTAATGCATTCATCAAGTTAATTGTGACTGATATGATCTCAAAGAAATGATTTATTAATGAAGTGCTATATAGTTCAGAGGAAGAATACAAATTATTTAAGACAGACTTAACTAAAGCTATTTCACAAATAGGACAACAATTTGCACTTACTGATACCAGATGAAATGAAAAACTCCAAATGGTATAATTAACTAAAAAGTTTATTTTTTGATGTTTTTTGATATTTTTTGATGAGTTTAACTTGTCTACTGTAATATTCAGTAGATGCAACAAAGGATTATTCTAACTATTTAAAATGATATTAATGATGTAAATTTTCATAATAAATATAGAAATTCAGATAAAAAAAATTAATTTTAGCATTAAATTTATCAAGTAACAATTGATTCAAGTGATGATTTAATTTGACTTTTCAACAGTTGAGAGAATATTTATGAATGTTAATGGCATGTCCTTAAAATTGAACAAAAGCATTTATTTAGCTTTAGAGAACTGGTACATTGATGACTTTTTGAACTGTAAAAGAAAGTCCATATTGGATTGAAAATGATATAATAAACTGTCAATGATAAAACATATTTGTGACACATCTAAATATCAATAATTCATAAAATATCACCATAATAGAAGAGTAAAACTATGATATTAAATAAAGCAAAAAACAATAAAGAATCCAAATTTACTGCAACAATAATAATGCAAGTAGTGAAACATGGGGGAGTCTGAGTGATTCACAGAAATGCATATAGTTAAATAATCAAATAATTTAATAAAATAATTGAAATAAAAAATGTAAAATATTTATGTTATGAGAGCTGTTGATGAAATGTAAAAAAACAACAACCCATTTTTCAAGATTGAAAGTCTTTTTTAAGACAATAAGAATTACCTTGAACATCTACAAAATGGCTTAGGAGACACACTAACTTATAACATGATGTGAGGTGGACAACTTTGATATGATTAAATTAATTAGTTTTTTAAGGATAATATATGCAAAAAAATTATCATTATTTCAAATGCAATTTAAACAAAGTTCGTGAACTACATGTATATTTTTGACATATAATGTACTTTCTAAATATATAAAAATACATTTTGTTACATTTTTATTTACAACTGTCAAACTCACTCCACTCACAACTTTGACATCATCCACCTCAGATAAATACAATAATGATTATTATTAATTATTTACTAAACTAGAGATTATCTCTAGCACAGATATAAACTTTAAACCTTAGTTAAAGATTAATATATCTGATTTATTGATTTATTTATTTTTAAACATATAGACACATGGAGTTATTCACTTTTCTCTTTCTCATGTGTAATATCTTTATAGATATATAAAACAATCTCCACATTCTTTTTAAATTCATATAAATAAAGATGCAATAAAAGACAATGACCCACAAGATGCATTTCATGCTGAACCAGCACTCATCAGTTGGCCCAGGTCACTATCTCTCATGTATATCTCTATTATATGAAGAGTATTTATCTATAGTAATTTTGTTACATTTTATTTACAACTGTCAAGCTCACTCCACTCACAACTTTGACACCATCCACCTCAGATAAATACAATAATGATTATTACTAATCATTTACTAAACTAGAGGTTATCTCTAGCACAGATATAAACTTTAAACATCAGTTAAAGATTTGTTTGTTCTTTTTTTAACCATAGGAGTTAGTTTGTCAGTTGTAAATAAAAATGTAATAATTTACTATAGATAAATATTCTTCATATAATTGGGCCAACTGATGAGTGCTGATTTAGAATGAAATGCATCTTGGGGGTCATTTGTCTTTTATTGTATCTTTATTTATATGAATTTAAAAAGAATGTTGAAGTATGGAGGTTGTCTTATATATCCATAAAAATATATTTGTCGTTAAGTTGTTTTAAAGTAACTAAAAAATTGCAAGATTTATAATTACTTTTACATTTTTTAATTTCTTTTGTTTTTATTTTTGGAAATCTCATTTAATGATAATAAAAAGCAAATTTGCTTAACTTTCTCAAGATGTTTTTCCAATAGCTACCTATTATAGCTAAAACAGCTAGCAGTCCGAATTTTGAAATTATTTGATATATATATATATGAGTATTTCGTGATTATCGAAATTAATTCCAATAACTTATAAAAAATACTTGGCGTAAATATATAAATCAGATTTTAAAAAAATTTATGTAAAATTTTTGCAATAAAACGTGCACTATTATTATCATTATCATTAGCAATCAGTTGTAAATGATTGTTTATTTTAACTCTGGAACAAAAACCTCCACAAAGATAGAAAGAAAGAAAAAAATAATAAAACAAATTTTAACAAAAAGTGCATGGAACAATAAAAGTGTACACATATAATATTTGTTCTGATTGATTGCTCTCAAACATTTGAAATTTATTGTATGGATCCTTTCAAGTTTGGTTACCCTATTTTAGAATAACTGATTTAAAATTGTTTACTGAAGAATATATTATTGAATGATTTTTTCTGAACCAAAAATGTTTATTGACATATTGGAAAGAGCAACACAATTAATATAAGTAAAACGAAAATGTAATCAATTCTATAAAGGTGATATGTTGTATAGACAGAAAAAAATGTATGAACAATTTTACTACAGATAATTAAGTATAGCAAGTGTAATTTTAAAAAATTCAAGAATTTCTACATTACCGTTAATACAATATACAAATGAGTTATTTTTATAAGTAACAGAGAAAACCCTGAGGCATAAGAAATGTAGTTTTAACAAGTTTCAAAAGATTTGAGATAATCCTACATATTTTTCTGGCATGTTGTTTTGGACAATAAGACAAAAAAAATATTCAGCTTGTATTTTATGAATTGAAGTACTCAGTTTTAAATGTGTAATAGCAAAAAACAGTTTGTGTCATCAAGGAGTGACTGAACTGGATATTTTAAAATTAAAATCAGTAAGCCAATGTGTACAGATATTATTTAAAATAAAATATTTGAATACAAGTATAATGTTTTTACTGAATTTTAGATGTAATTAGAGGGGATTTAAACATAGACTTTCAAGCTCTCTTCAGCTATCCACTCCATCTTTATAACTGATACACATGACCACATATGTGAAAAAGATCTCCAATATATGTATTTCCTCCTGCGCCAGCACTCATCAGTTGATTCAGATTATTATCTATCACAAAATCATGACATTACCATACTAACTAAAAAAGCAAAATTCTTCCATGACCATGAATTCATCTATTAACAAATACCCTTTTCAAATGAAATTCAACGAAATACAAATAATATACGTATACAAAACAAAATAGCCTTCCCATTTCAAAAGCCAACTTTCTTTAACATCAAAGGATGTCTTCATGAAATTAATGACCCCAGATTTTAAAAAAAATATCACCGGAGTTACTTTTACTCTTTTAGAGTCTGAGGCCATCAATTCTCATGAGGACATTCTTTGGTGATAAAGAATGTTGGTTTTTGAAATGAATGATGGGAAGGCTATTTTGCTTTGTATACATATGTTGTTTGTATCTAGTTGAATTTCACTTGAAAATATTTTTTTGTTAATAGATGAAATCATGGTCATAGAAGAATTTTAGAAATATTTTATTTTATTAATATTGTAATGTTATATGACTTTCTATTTTATTTATCATTGCTAATATAGTGATAGGCAATATTTAATTTTTAAAAAAAATGTTATTTAGAATATTTTTTATGTTGTAGCCAATTGTTATTAAAGGTATTTCAAATATGTTAATGAAATAATTAGCAATTAAAATGATGTTAGAGAGATATCATCTAGCATTAACTCAAAGTAAGTGGGAATCATTTATTTGATAATAAAATTGTAAATAAAGATGTGTTACTTAAGATTTTGAAAATGCATGATTAGAAAAAGTCAGATAGGAAATATAAATAGATGGTTTAAAATCAAAAGCCAATAAATAAATTATAACAGAACTGATCACCTGGAAAAGTAACTGTAAATGGACGTAATCCTGAATTATAGAAAAGAGACAATCTATGATAAAGAATGATTGTAATGAAGCAAATAAATAGCAATATTTTTAGTTTTATTAAGTTAATTAATAGCTGTAAGATCAATATATAAATAATTGAATGGCTTTATTGCGTGAGAATTCATAAGAAGTTTGAATACTGGAAACGATCGAATCGGGTGTGATCAATAGCTCCTAAGTTTCAGACTCTGATCATTTATCACTTTATCAAACAATTTAGCATGTTATAACATAGAATTGTTTAGATAAGTGAGGGGAAAAAAGAGATCATAATTCAATTGATATATAAACATATTATAGTTTCCCATTTCAATTAAGTTTTCTTAGAGAAATTTTTGCACATACTGATGTTAGTCTTTAGTATAAGAATGTTGTTATGATTAAAAGCTTCAAGAAAAGGTGAAGTAAAAAGAAAGATCTTAGTTCTAGTAATCACTAATATGTTATCAAAATGAGAATTCTTAAATTGCTTTAGTGTGATTATTCTATTGCAGGAATTAACATCACAAATATCTATAATGAGTGTTTGAATATCACTTTTTTTTAATATGTTTATAAGTTTACTGTTGAGGTTATTTAATACGGTTATATTCAGTAACTGTTATTTTTTTATTATTATTTGTAGAATCAACTATTTTATAACAGCAACATTGTTTGATATATGAATGTAAATATCATTTTATCATTTTGAACAACAGATAAAATTTATATCCAAGAATTGGCTTATTGATTTAACAGTTGATAGAAGGTGAAGTTTGTTTAAAAAATGGAGTTCTGAAATAGGTAATGAAATGAACCAGTTTATCATTACACAAAAAAATTGGTACATTATTTAGATTTAGACATTACTACAAAGATGTTTAATTTTACTACCAGATTTGTACCAGTTTCTAGAAGTGTGTGACTACATGTCCTAATATAAACATTTGAAGAAACATGTTTACAACCACAAATACTGATGGTGCTTATTTGTACTTTTTATTTCTTTTTAATTTAATATACAATTTCTAATATCTAAAATACAAGAAATAAATCCTTTATGTTGCTTATTGAAATTAAAAATAAATCATAGATATAATAAAATATATTTACTAACAACAAAATGATATATAACAGTAGCTGTAATATAGTCATATAATCATTACAAATAAACATATAAAAGCTCTTTTCGGCAAATTTTAAATTTTTTCCCTTTTCAATATGTCTTAATTACACTATGTATGCAGTATAGGTTATTTTTGTAATTAAGCCATATTGAAAAGGGCAAAAATTTAAAATTTGCCGAAAAGAGCTTTTATATGTTTTATTTGTGATGATTATATGACTATATTACAGCTATTGTTATATATCATTTTGTTGTTAGTAAATATATTTTATTATATCTATGATTTATTTTTAATTTCTAATATCTATCTGGTAGTAACATATGTGATGATGATAATAATTACAGTCATGTCACAGCAATAACATCATTTGAAACCTTATAGGGCAAGCAGTCATAAAGTATTTCTTCATGCTATGTTGTAAATTTTATGAACAGATAGAATACCACTCTAAAGATCTTATAAATATGACTTGGAAATACCTATTAACAATTCTCTTGTACTTATTATTCATTATAAAAGCAATGATGCTACATATAAAGCATATAAAAGTTCTAATATATGATATACTGTTTTTATTATTTTTATAGATGCATACAAGCTCATGGTAAAAGAATGATCAACTCAAAAACTTGAAAAAATTTTAGGTTGTCAGTTAAGTTATACATAAAAAAAATCTTAGTTTGGTCAACTGAATAAAAAGGTTGTCTTCAACATAACCGTGATGTCGGATGCTGGGACATCGTTTTTTCGTGGAGAACTAATCATATTACTATGTTAATCTTTTTTATATATACTAATGTATTATATTACTATGTTTATTTATTTTATTTTTTTTACTAATGTATGTTTTTTAGGGATATTAAAATTCATTTTTTAAAATCAAAAAATACTTTTTTTTTTTAATGAAAAATTAATTCTTAACTTGATTTAAAAAAAAAAAAGATTTTGTGTTTTAAAAGTATCATTTTTTACTATAACTTTTAAATATTACATAAATAAATCATGTCTAATTTTTGACTCCCCCCCCCATTTATTTATTATTTAAATAACAGAATTAACAAAGTGAACTTATTTACCAATGTATTAAAAGTAAATATTTTCTTCGTTTGCTGCAAAGGTTAACAATACTATTTATAGTAACTGGTTCAAAATATTTAAACTAAACGCCAAGTGTACTTTGTTTTCTCTTTTTTTCATTGATCCCTTTTTATTACCATGTTATTTTATATTTTAAATATATAATAATTTATCTTCTTTAAAAATAAAGGCAACCCATAAAATAAATTCAGAGACGTTTATATGATCCCTTTTAAATAGTAGAAAAGATAGAAAGATTGATGCTTTTTATTTATTTTTAACAATTTATGTACTGAATTTTAAACTATGCACACAGGTATAAACTCATTATAATTAAACTGAAAGTATTAAGGTTGCTATATGCATTATATATTATATGGAAAAAGTATAATGATGAATTTCTTGAATATCTATCAAGATTTGAAATTTGGGCCAAATAAAACGTTATGCTTTTTTCATATACCAGTCAGGCTTATATTTTTTCTCTGTGTGTGTACTCAATTTGATATTTACTATTGGTCAGAAAATGGGTATCTAGTTCTTCCTAAGAGTAAAACTAATATGAGCAAGTTCTATCATACAGCAACTGGAAAGCATGGTGAGAAATGCCTTCTTTTTTACAATTCTTCTATGTGAGTTGTTGAATAATTTTTGCACAGCAATAGAAACCCAATGGCTGTTTTATCCTGTTTAAAATGTTATATTAAAGTTTCAAATAGAACAATTAATAGGCTCAATATTTCTTTAACATAGATGATAAAACATTACAATACTAGGTAGAAGGAAGAAATGTATGCTAAATATTATCCCAAAGTCTAATTGAGTAAATAAACAATAATTTCCAGAAATATCTATTAATGCATTTATGGTTTCAGAGCATTACATTTTTCTCTTGTTTTGGAAAATAATTTATAAAGCCTATTGATATATATATTATCTTTCCTTTATATTTTACAGTATCAAATCTTAAATATATGATTCAATGATTTTCTTATATTAAGCAAATTCATTAATTGTACTATTACATTACCAAATAGATAGTTCTCTAATGCTGAATTTATTTTCTATCCTTACAATTTTTCTAATAGATTTATAACTTAAACTTTATTAATTGTTTAATTATTTGTTGCTTTAAGAACAACTTTATTATTAAAATAAATAAAATAATAACAATTGCATGATCGTTTACCAAATAACATTCAAATAGACTGGCTGAAGGCAACAATTCCATTTTTATTTTCATTTGAAAATCAATCCAGACATTTTTGCTTCCTGAGTTGTCACACTTATCACTGAATTAAACAGCAAATGTGATTTACATAGATGACTATTTAGAAATATTTATAGAAAAAAAAAAGATCATTTTAATTATAAACTAAATTTGTTAATATTGAGAGTTATTCAGTGAAATTATATTAATTTCTATTATGAAAAGAAGAATATTCAAATTCTGTGTACATGAAATCTTGTCAGGTTTTTATTATGAGATCCAGAAATGTAATATAATTTGAACCATTGTTTGTTAATTGCTGCAAGCACATTACATTTTTATTTAAAAAAAATAATAAGCAGTTTATATGCTGTCTTTAAGAGATGGATTAGTATACTGCGTTATGATCATAAAAATACTTGATAAACCTAATTAAACAATGCTTCAAATCAATGATGCAAGATTAAAGATTAGAAGATAATATTTTTTTAAAGAAAACAATATTTTAAACAGATATAATGTATTCTTATCTTCACAATGGCACAACAGTTCTCACATGATCTCAAAATGATTGATGAAGCAGGTTGAATACGAATTTTAGAAAAGTCTGTGAACAAAGTCTTCTGAAATTGTAAAGACCATGAATTGGTTCTCCTTGATCACACAAAAGGTGTTACCAATATTAGCACTTTTTGTTTTTGTCCTTTAAGCTTGCTCTAGGTAATATTAACAAATTTGTCATTTTATATTCATATTTTATATAAATGTGCATAGTGTAAAATATAAGGTAAGATTATATTTTTCTCAATCAATAGTATGAAATTTTTCTCACTTGATATCATCATTTGTATTTTTATCAACAATGATTTCCTATTTGTTTAATGAAAATTTAGAATCATAAATATTTTTAAAAGTTTTTAACAAAAATACTCTTTTTTAATTCTATGTTCAGAATCACTCACATTTAAGATATTATTTTTATCTTATATACATCTTTTAAATATATAATTTTTTTCTAAATCTATTTGGTTTTCAAAGATTGCTTCACATTTTGTTAGGATTAGTGATTAAATCTCTCAGACCAATTCTCTTTTCTTCATCTTTAGTGTTATGACTAACAGACTTTTTAAGTGAAAATATGATTTTTCTCCATTTTTCTTTAACTCTTACAATCTCTAGCCATTCTTCAACTGTTGTATTATTTTCTAATATCAAATAATATCGTAATATCATCTCTTATGAACATATTGCTAGAAAAGATGATAATAGATATGGACAGTTGAAATCTTATATATATATATATTGTAACCTTCCAAAAGATATTGAGACAAGTGCTAGACCAAAGGTTACTCAGCAGGAACCATAATATCTATGGATTTTTTTACAGAGTATAAGTCCTCTTATAGACAACATAATAACTAATTATAATTACTAAGATACAATATTATTTTATTAAATTAAATTTTATTTCAGGTTTTACTTTTACTTTACTTAAAATCTAGATTTTTTTCCAATTTTAAAATCTCATCTTAGGTTCTAAAATGTCTTTATCTCAGGGGTCAAATTCAAAGTGCACTTGGCACAAGAAAAATACTAACAGTAATATACTTCGAACTCTTAAAATATGATAATTGTTATTTAAGCTATACATTAAACATTATATATTCTTCTTATAGTTTTATCCTCAACATTAGTATTTTTAAAAAAGCAGAAATAAAATTACACAATAATAGTTTTCAAATGCTTAAATAATATATGGCTAGTAAATTGAAACATTTCTAAAGATTTTAAAGTTCTTCAAAAATAACTATTTCATTTCTACCAATTATAAAATACATAAATGTATATCTTCTGATGCAACTTTTAATAAGCAATTACGTGGAATAATGCACTACTTTATGCTTCCAATTGCATTACAAGTGCATTTGAAATAAAACAAACAATATAGTATTTATCTTCTGATATTGCAGGTAGAATAAATAATAAGCAAAATAAATAAATTAATTCTATGTGACCATTGAAGTGTACTTTTATAAAATAATTAATAATGAAAACTTTCTGAGTAACAAATGTGATAATGCAATAATGGCAATGAAACAGAAACATATTTAATTAATATTATACAGTAGAATATTTATTGACAATAAGTATTATTTATTTTAATAAATTTGATATATTGGAATAGGTACTTGAGTACTAAAGCTGCAATGTAGGGGAGATAGGAGATCTTTTCACACCCACAATAAATATGTGATGTCACGATGATGTAATATTGAAAGAAATCTACCTTTTTCAGTGGCGATGATGTCATAGTTGATGTCATATCATCATAGATGACATTATATTGAAAGAAATAATCGAAAATTTTTCAGTTATTGTCCAGATTTGTTTCTGACAACAGCTATTTTTTCCATTGTGATATTCTTATTATTTTCATTGTGTTTTTGGTTTAATTTCTTTTTTAACAAAATGATAGCAGTTTTATGAAAATCCCATCATACTTTGCAATCAAGTGGTTTCATTTTTGGTGTGAAAATTTTTACTGCAGATCTCCATTTTCTGTGGTAATATTTAATAGAAAAAGTTTGTTTTTAACATGTAAATTTCTGTTATATATTACATGGTAAATGTTGTAGGAATATACTTAATGTATTTTATCCAAATTATTTCAAAATCATAATCATTTACTGTTTGTTATGTGTATATTTAAATAACTATTTTTTTGATTAATGGCATCATTCTTAAAACTTAGTTGTTGTTCTTTTAAGTTGTTCAAAATGACTTAAAAGTTAAAATCATTTACTGTTCTGTTTGGAGTATGTGTCTTTTTTTTGTAGTTTTTGCTTTAATTTCTTTAAATATATATATATAAAGATGTTTATTAGCAGTTTTATGAAAATCCCAGTAGTTAGTATATTTTTATACAAATTACTTAAAAATCAAAATCGTTTATTGTTCATTTGGTGTATATTTAAACTATATCACATTTTATTATTTACTAATTTTATTATTCATTTATTTTTAATCCTGCAACATGGAGCATGTATTAGATCTACTGTGGCTGTTGACATTTGTATCAATCTCCCAATAACTTTGTAATTGTTGACTTTTGCCAAGAAAGATCCATGTACACATTATTTTGGTCAGATCACAAGATTATAAAGTTACCAGTGGCAGATTGATATGAATGTAACAGGCACATAAAGGTCTAATACATGCTCAGTGTTGCAGCTTTAGTACTCAAGTACTTTAGAATAATAAAATATTATTAAATTTTCCACAGAAATGTCCATTTCCATAATTCATCCCTAAAAAATTTGCAATACAAGCAATTATTATTACCCAAAAGTTCTCTCTCACTTTTATCTAATACAGTCTTTCATTAAAATATTATATACACAAAGTAAAACAATACATCTATATATCTATATTCAGGTCACCAGCAAAATATTAGATCCTTTACATAATTAAAACAAGTTTGAAAATCAGTATGGAGAGACTTTTGTAGGCTTTAGAAAGATAGCAAAAAAATATACTAATGCAAGATTATTACACTGCTATAACAATAATAATACATATGATAGGATGAGGAAATAAATATGCTTAACACAATATATTTAAAAATTAAATTATATCAGAGTAAATAATATATTATAGAAATAAATAGGCCTTCAGATATTATAACCTACCAAAATATACTTTATATTAAAGTCCAGGCAATGTTGGTAATAAGAAATATGAATAAGTAAAAATATGAATAGGCACCCAATAATACATGTGCAGGCAGTGCCAATAAATAATCAAGCCATGCTCTCATTCATGTAGTGGCTAACTGCACATAAAAAACAATATAATATCAACATAAAATTGCTTAAACTAATATATATTTCTATTTTGCATACAAATTATTAACTACTCAAGATATAAATTTGATAATAATGACAAGTAAGTAAGTAACATCTCACATGCACATACAAAAGCATACAATGCATCCATTCAGTCTAACAATAAGTATAAATTGACAAATCATTGCATAATGATAACAACATTCAATTTTATAAACTATCTAAATTCTTGCACACACTGACATTCACAACTCTTTCATTTATTAACTTTTATATCAGATATATAAAAAAGGCTGTTAAACCCTGCTACATTGATTTACTAAATTTGAAATAACAAATATAAAAACTCCAAATAATAACAAAAGGCTTATAAAATAAACCTTTTACCCTATCTTTTTTTACCCAACTCCTAATTTCTTGACTACAAGCCATCATAAACATATTTATAATACCATAAACAATATTAATCCTAATAATAAAGTACATAAATTATAACTACATAATATTAATAATAATTTAAAATGTACATAAAAAACATATATGCTAACTATTTGTATTACCATTTTTAGATTAATTATTAAAGTTTTTTCCATCTTATAATGAAAATTATCTCTTTTATTAAAGTCATTTTTTTCTTTTTTTAAAAATACAGCAACATAGTCTTTCTCCTAAGCAGACAAAGGATACATATATGAAGATTTATAGCAGAAATTCCTTGAGAAAAATGTTCGCAATATAACATTTAACAAACTTAAAGATGACTTAAGCTGATAGTAGCTACTTTAAATAATATACAGTTCCTTTATAATAATATTCCTAATTGTAATACAAATTGGAGAAGAAATGAGCAGAAAGAAGATATTAATTAATAACAGTTCTTTATAAAGTTCTATATTATGTTTATATATTTTATAATATGATGTCAGTCTAAATTTATTTTCTTTTTTTTTTTTAATATAAAATATATTTCAGAAAAACAATGATGCAGTTAGAAAAATATTCTCAATGAACAGACAGATGAATTTGGAACAGATAATTATATTAATCCAACATTAGTTTAATGTCTTAATATGAAAATAGCTGAATAAAATCTTGTCTCCAAAATATTCAAAAGGTTGATTTTTATAACTTTTTTTCAAAATCATTGTAATTTCTTTTATTTTTAATATAGTTAATATTTTTATAATAGTTCATCATTATCATACTTTTAGTTTTATATAAATATAATAACTTTTTCATATAGCTCCAAAACAAACTAAGAGTGACTGTCTTCATAAATGATTTATTAATTATTCATCTTTAGATAAGATTTCTATTAAACATATAATTACTTCATTAGTAATTAAAATTAGTATTAATAACTAATTAAAAGATTATTTAATTACAGCTAAAGTTCAAATTTAACTGTTTTAGTATAATAATAAAATAACATATTTCATAATGTGTTTTCCTCAATACTAGATGATGGAAATAGTCCAATTTATAAATACAACTTCCTAATATGCATTCAGTTTTCCATTGATTTAATTTAAAAATGACTAAAATTTTTATCATCTTTCCAGGATTTACTGTCTTATAAGCCAGTTAAACATATACTTTAGATGGAGTACTGTAATGGACAACTTTTTAAACTTTCTATTCAGACATTTGGAATGATAGAACAAAAAAATTAAACTTTTAAACTACTCAAAATAAAATATGAAAATAATAGTTAAACAACACCAATCAATTTAATTAAAATAAAGTGTGTTTTCCTTTTATATATACACACATCTGCACTAAATATAACCAAGATTTTAAAACTATGAAGCTAAATTAATGACTAATATTTAAAACTAATTTAAATTGAAGCTTATTCCAATTAGAGTTAAATTTAATATCTAAATTCTGACTTTAAACACTCTTACATAAACTAACACTTTATGAATTATTTTAAAACCATTTATTTTAAAAACTAACAAAGAATAACCATATTTTATACATAATAAAACAACTTTATCCATAGTATCTTCTTAAAACATGACAAGCTTTAAATTAACTCTTCTTTAGATTCAAATTATTAACTTTAGACTTTTAAGCAAATATTAAACAATCTAAGTATTTGCTAAGTAATTAAGAATTAAATAGGCCAAATAAATTATTTTAATCGATAATATAAAACATTTAACTTAAGATTTTAAAGTTTAATAATAAAAGAGAAATTATTTATTATAATCTAAAAAAAATTTTTTAAGACATTATAGAATATATCTTTAGCCCACAAGGCCAAATACATACATGTATATATATATGTTAATTTTAATATTCTCATAGATAAATGATAAAATCATAGTATTATTTCTGGAGCTTCTATGTAATAAAAATATAGTAGCTAAATAGCTGATGTTTCATACAATAACAGGTACGTTTCAGAACTTTTTATTTCTTACATCATAAGAATGTGTGTGGTGAAATTAAGTTATTTTTTGCTTTTGTTATTTCATTCTCATACTTAAATTCTATTGGTTGAGAAGTTTTATAAAATATTTTATTCTCCAATAGCTTTTGTCTAATTATTGTAATTTTCTTTAATTCACACTTAGCCCTTTTAAAAATCTCTATAGCTTCCTTAGTAATCTCTGGTTATATTGTTCAATTTTTGCCAGAATGTATGTTTTATTAACATTGATGTTATGGTTAGTTAATTTTATATGTGAATAAATGGCTGATGAATTAGATTCTTCTCTAACTGCCAAATCTGGTTTTTTTCTTATATTTATTCTATAATTGGTCTGTCCAAGTAAGAATGTGAACAAATTCCCCATGGAATTTCATATACACCATGATAGTCCAAAGGAATTTTATCTTTAGGACATGAAAATACTTCATTAATTTTTTTAAATAAAGTGTAAACTGTGTGGATATTATTTTTCTTTAAAACATTACCAATTTTATCAGTCAATTTCTTTATATATTGCAGAACTGTCTTAATTTCTGATGTATCAAAATTTTTTTTCTTATTACTTATAGTATATATATATATATATGCACATATGTGATAAATTAGGCAGCATATTCAAATGCATGATTTGTAAATATATATTGCAACAGTACAGCTTTAAAAACATATTTTCTAATAGCTAGAAATATATAACTTTTCACTCTTAATATAGTGTAAATAAATTATCATATTTAGATTTTCATATAGTTTTTGGGTTATTATTTAATGCAAGTATATGTATATAATTTATTTGACTTTTTATATATAAAAAAAAACATGTTATCTATAAATATTTTAATAATTTATTTTTTATTACCTTAATTTTCATAACTTGTTAATAAATTATTGAAATTATTTATTATTTCTATATTTGTTTTATTTTTAAATATGTATATATATTCCAATATAAAATCAAAGGCTGTGTTTGAAACTATTATACTGATAAGATATCGTTTTTAAAAAAATAAAAAATAATATATTTTGCTTATATTCATAATATTTTAATAAATAAATTCTGATTTGATATCATATATTTTTACTTGTATGTTATTTATTGTGATTAAAAATTTTAAACAGTACTTTCAAACTTAAATTTGATGATTTTTTATATAGCAGTTTAAAACTGTAGATGACTTTCAAGTGAAAAAGACTTTATGAATTGGAAGAAGAATTGTTCTAGTATTAAATGAAACATTGTCAGAAGATACCAAATATAGATAATTCTAAAGTATTCATTGTCTTTGAGTTCAGATGAAAAGGTGTAAATTAATAAACATGAACTAATTAATTGTACTGATCCAACCTTTAGAAAAACACTGCCAGAATCAAAGTGCTAAATAAAGTTATGCAGTACAGGTAAGCTTATATAATAGATATGATCATATTAATCATATAAGGATACCTGTACTCCATAACTTTATTCAGCATTATGATTCTGGCAGTGTTTTGTCAAAATCAGTGCAATTAATTGATGTTTATTAATTTATACCTTTTCATCTGAACTCAAAAGTCAAGGAGTTCTTCAGAATTACATATTTTCATGAAAAGAGTTAATACAGCGAGATTTACAAATATAGATAATTAAAATTTTTGATGGAAAAATAGAAGATTTTTATATAGATATACAAAATGCTTTTCAACACATCAAATAACATTTTAGAATTTTAATGATAGAATTTGAAAAGAATTAAAAGATGAAAACAGTTATGATTAAATTTGATTATGAAAACAGAAATGAGTGGATACAGGCTAGTGGAATTTGCATAAAAACAAATTTATATGTTATAAATTGATTTTTTTTATTTAAAAAAAATCATAACCAGAATAGTAATGTAAATTTTAAAAAATGTATTTCAAGATAGTAATTTTTTACTAGATTTAAAACAAGAAATGAGCATTGATTAGTGAAATGTAAGATATATTTTAATATAAAGTTAGAGATCGAGAGAGAGAGAGAGAGAGAGAGAGAGAGAGATCGAGAGAGAGAGAGAGAGAGAGAAACCAAGACAATATTAAAAGTTGATAACTATAAACTTTAAAAACTTTAGAAATAATATTTCAGTAAATTTAAACTAGAACTTGAAAACTATTTTAAAGTATTTAACAACCTTCAAACATAGCTCAGGTTTGGATGAGATCAATAAGAACATAACTAATACTCTACCAATAAAATAAAATATTTTAAAATGATATTTAAAAAATTCAATATCTGCTTATATACAATGATATGAAAATAGGAAAAAAATTAATGATAATATAAGAAAATATAACAGCTAAATAGTAATGATAACTATAGAAGAAAACAAAAATCTCAAAAGTATAAAATATCTTACTATTGGAAGCAAAGTTGTTGCAACAATGAAAACTAAAAAAGGAGTACTTATTAAAAAGAGGAATGATTTTATGAAGTGTGTGGAAAAAAACTATAAGTAGTTGTGCTATATAATAATAAAGAATAAGAAAACAAAATAACCTTTCAAAATTCTAATTATTTAAAATGAAGTGGTAATATTTGCAATTAAATCTACAAAGAATGAAAAAGGTCCATGAAATAATGGAATTGATATTTAAAAAGAAGCAGTGAAGAAATAGATAAACTGTGGGCAAAACTTTATATCAAATTTTTAAATAATAAAGATATGCACTCGATTGGAAAAATTCATTAGAAATATTGAAGAAAAGTGAAATATAAATATTAGAAATTACAGACCTATCGGTCTTTTGATAGTTTTATGTGAGAACTTTACTAAGATCATTATAACTCATCTACAGAAAACTTAGAATTTGGGTCAACTAAAAGACAAGCTGGATCTAAAAGTAGTTATATAGCTCAGGACATCATATACAATATTAATAGAAGTTATGCAAAAGATTTGTGAATATGACTTGTCATTACATTTTGGATTTATAGATTACAAAAAGTTATTTGATTCTATAAGGATTTCAGTAATTATTAAAGCTTTGAAACATCAAGACACAGGGACAGAATTTGAAAATAAAATAAAATGTAGCAGCAGCTATTAATAATGTATGATAGGGTAGTTCAATTTCTCCAAAACGTTTTACTAGATATTTTTTGGAAATATTTATTGAATTAAAATAAAAAGCTAAGGGAATAACAATAAATGGAGATTATTTAAATTACCTAGATTTTTTTCAGAAAGTGTGACAAGAGATCAAAGGTAAATAAAAAAATTGAACTAAAAATAAATGTTAAAATGACTAAAGTGATAGTCAATGGTTTTTTAAAAAGATAAAAATAAAGTTTGAGAGTAATGAATCAGAAAGATATGTTGATCCAATTATTAATGCAGATGAAAACATAATAGATGAAAATAATCACAGAATTAAATTTGAATGAAGTGTTTTGAAAGAAATAACTTAGTTTTAAAAGAATACCTTTATGCTTAAAAAGTATAATTTTAACAAATGTGTTTTGTTTTGTCAATGTTTACTTATGAATCTGAGATTTGGATACTTAAAGAGCAATGTTGACACTTCAGATTACATAGTAAAGTATAGCTAATAACAAAGAAGCATGGAAAGCAAAATACAGATATCAATAAAAATAATTATAGAGTAAAAAGAAGTGGGTTAGATATGTTATTAGAGAAGAGATGACAATAGATGAGCAACTGAATTCCTAAAAAATTATAAAATACTTAAAAAAAGATTGTATATGAAATGAATGTATAAGACAAAGAAGCTTTTTGGGAGTGAAGTTATGAATCCAATAACTTGGATTGATAATTATTGAAAACATTGGTGTATGTATATTGTTTACTAAATAATATATTTTAATGTTCAGAAATATTACCAAATTTACTACTTTCTTAATTTGTTGTAATGTCTTATATTAATCCAATTTATCCACTACTTTGAACACTTTTTAGCAAAAATCCTTTATTGCACCTATATGCAAACACAATCTTACTTTTTAATTGTCCTGTAGTCTTCTTCAGAACTATGATATAATGATAAACATAAAATAAAATACATAACTATATATATATATTATTTCATTAATTTTATTGTTTACATTTTTATGGTACTATTTATATAGTTATGTATTTTATTTCATGTTGTTCATTATATCATAGCTCTGAAGAAGACTGCAGGACAGTCAAAATGTAAGATTGCATATGCATATAGATACAATAAAATATTTTTGTTAAAAAGTGTTCAAAGTAGTGGATAAATTGGATATTTTAATGTTATATTTTATATGTATAATATTTTAGATTCATATTTTTATATATTTTTAATATTGATATAATTTTATCGCTTGCAATCTTTAATATATATTGTAAATAATAATTAAATCCCCCCCCCTTCTTATTCCAAATTAAATTTGACATTCTTTTCACTATATTTCTCTCTCTCTCTCTCATGCTTTCTAATTTGTTAGAAATTGTATATTTTTTTTAGATAAACAAAATCCTCCAGAATAAATTCTAAAATATTCAGAAAACCAATATATAAAAATAATTAATAGCTATAGGCAGATTATGGCATGTCTGTAATCTTGGGTAGCGTTTTCCAGTGTATGTAAAATTCTACTCATGATGGCAGACATGTCATAAGCAGGCTATGACTATTATTTATTTTTATATATTGGTAAATTATAGATTTTGTCTCAGTTTTTTGTTCATAATATTTTATCTGATTTTACATATATATGTATCTGTTATAAATAATATTGAAATGATTATTTCTCCTACACTTTATTATTGTTTTATTATTTGTAATAAGAGCAAATATATAGTGTTTTAATTAAGTAATTATATCTCATTTTAAAAACATTGAATGTATATATAACCAACAAACTTAAGCGACGATATACATTTTCAGGATTGACCATATCAATCTAATTTTGACTCATTATTTCAAAACAGTAGAATTTAAAAAATATTGTAAAAAATAGAAAGATATGTGGAATATTAGAATTATAAATAAGTCAAAGAAAATGTTAAATTCATAGTCAAAAAATAAGACAGATATTATTTAAAAAAAAAGTGAATGTTGAATTTTTGTATTCCAAAAGTAAAAGAAGATATAATGGAAGAGATATATTTTAGGCTGAAGAATAATAAAAAGTAATAGCACTCCTGTAACAACAAATATATGGTGGCAGAACTGATGGTATTTTCAAAAAAATCTGGTTATTATTTAAATACATATCAATCAATAGTTATAATGATGATGAAATAAAAAAAAAACTTGTATAATAAAATTTAAAAACATTTTTAAAATATAAAAAAACTAATTGTATTATAATAATAATAACAACAACAATGACAATAATAATAATGATGATGATGATGATGTTGAGAGAGATTTAATATGATAAAAGTTGTTAGAGATTTTGTTGAGGGAATGAAATAAGATAAGCAAAACTAAATTTGTATTTACACAGAATATAATATGATAATAAAGAACACATGCTTTAAAAATCATGCAAAAAAAGATTTATTAACATATTGAAAGCTTCAGCTGATACTAATATATTTCAATTAGATTATGTTTTGATTCAAAATAGATTTAAAAATAGTGTTAAGCAAAATAAATAAAGCTTAGAGTTGATATAGATTTGATTCTCAATTTAATAGTGATAGAATTGAAATTATCCTCTAAAAAAATAACCTAAACAAGAAAAAAAGAGCAGTTGTTAAATTAAAAGGGTATGTTTCTAAAAGAATTTCAGTGTGAATTTTTTAGAATAAGAAACCACAGCTATAACCTACGGACTATACCTGATCCACAAGATTTTATGTGATATTTATTCTTTATGATATTTACAACTATATACATATAATTTTGAAATAAAATTTTATAATAAATTATGTGAAAAATTCTAGTAGTAAATTTAAATATTTTTAAGAGATTTAAATATTATTTAGCAAATATCTCATTCATTGGATACTTCATTAAACAGTGCTCTCACATACTGTACTGGGAATCTTTGTATCAGTTCTACTACTGTGCATACTCAGTATTCAATAAAATGTATATATCAAACTTTGCATTGTAGGCTATCTGTAAAAAGACTAATAACAAAATGGGGGAAAAATAGCAATTGATTCTTGCTTTAATGAATAAACATTGACATCTAAATTTTCATAATGTGTGGTTCCACTGATAATTTATAAGATTGACATCAAAATTGCTTTTGCAGTAAACATCAATCACTTTCATCTATTATTTTTATGATGTGAATATCAAATTAAGAAATTTGTTATTCAAAGAAAACATGTTAATTAGTATTACAATAAGTATGATTGATATTTCAGTGAACCCTCAATACTGAATGTAAGAAAAATAGTGCCCAAGTATTGGGAAATCAATGATCTCTGGAAAATTAATTGTATTTTTAATTAACAACAGTATCAGGTATGTATATTTTGTATAAGTTGAAATTATATCAGTAAAAATATAATTTAAATAACGTTACATTACAAAACATGCTACAAATTATGACAACTATCAAAAATATTGACAAAAAAAAAGAAAATTAATTAGCAATAATAAAATGAGAATAATGACAAATGAAAAGCTTTATTATTCAAACTTTAAATATTGTTGCATTAAATTTATGAGCTCATCAAATAATTTCAGCAAAAGGAAGATGTTAGTAAATATAGCAAAAGTATCACAGAAGAGATGTGTCCAGATAAAATTAAGAATTTACTAATGCATGTTTATCTTTATCAATACTTACAAGAAGGATTGAAAAATTGGCAATAGATATAAAAAAACAATTAAAAGAAAAAAGTTAATGCTTTTAAAATATTTGTAAAAACATTAGAAAAGAATGAATATATAGCAAGTACTAAAAAAAGAGTAATAGGTAAAAATATAATTTTTTAATATCTTAAAAGTAATCAAGGATTTGAAATTTAAGCAGTAAAATTCTTATTGATAGTTACAACAGATGTTTTTAAAAAATGTGATGGTTTAAATATTGGGTTCTCTGGTTGACACAACAGAGGGAAACCTCTCCATACAGTAATGCCACAGTGCAAGCCAGAGTAATCAATGAATTCAAAAAGATTTGTATATAAAATCCTTATCTGGCTTGCACTGAGTGGCACTACACTATGGAGAGTTTTACCTCTGTTATAACAGCGTATGTTCTCTGATTGACTGAATAATTATTTAATATATGCAATAGTAAGTTTTTATTCATAAAACTGGCACGAACTATTATCAGTTCAAATCGTTTTTTTTTTTAAAAAATTGAAAATGAAGATGGAAATAAAAAAAATCTCTTCAAACATTTTGAAAAGGTTTAATGAACTAATGTAAAATAGATAATTTATGAATAAAAATTAAAAATTGAATCAAAACAATAGAATCCTCAATAGTTTTGGCAAATTGTTTTTTTGACAGGTATCTGTCAGCATTTTAATAATTTCAATAAGAAATTCCAAAATCATTAATTTATTATTGATTTGTATTTTAATGTTAAAGTTTTTGAACCAAAAAATATAGAAATATTGTTTAGAATATTTTAAATATGCTTTTATACAAGCTTCAAAAACTGTCAACTAGCAATATAAAACATTTATGAAAAAAAAAAAATTTCAAATGAGTTTTTGAGATCTTTTCAATTACTGAAATATTTAAAAGATATCCAGATAACATGAATAATAACAAGTATTATTTTGAAAAATTTGAACAAATGATAAACATTATCACATAGTTTTGAGTGCTCTTCACCACAAAGTAATGATAGTTTATATGCCTACCATTATATTTCATTGTTAATTGTCAAATCAGAAAAAAGCAACATATAATAGATGAAAATTAAATTTTATCTGCAATTTCTAAAATAATTAGTAAAATTTTATTTAAATTTTATTGCACAATGTAATAAATTAATTTTACTTAATAATGATATAGTTCAAATGTGAATATAAATGTAACTGTCAAAAACATAGTAAATATATGATTTGTCATTGATGTATAATGAAATTCACATTACAGCTAGATGAGTTAATGTTATCAAGTAATATAATTTTGCTTCTCATTAAGAAAAAAGTTAAACAAAGAATTATTATTTGCAAAATATTTGGAAAAAAATACTAAAGGTCTTTACTTCATATTATCAAACAATATTTCACAGACAAAAAAAAAACATTCACAAATTTAATTGGCTGTAGAATAGATGGAACAACATTCACCACCAACATTTAGTTAGGAAACAACTTAATAATCAATTTCACAGTTCTTTACAAACTGCAATTGCTTTTATGGACAATATTAAATTGCATCCCTACAATAAGTCTTTTTTGAAAACTTTGCTTGAAACAAGTTTATGAATTCTTTAATAGCAAGTTAATTTCAGTAGTAATCATATGTAAATGAGGCATTTATTTATATAGTGCTCTATGTTTATAAATTGTAATAAACTAAAGATTAGCCTTTCAAGCTAACGTTCATGTGCTTTATATGAATGTTAATAATAATAAATGAATACTTTCATTTCCAACACAAGATAAAGTCTTTGCAAATGAATAAATGAATGCTTATATATGGGCAAATCTTAAGTACTGGATATGAAAACGCGAGGATAAATCAATCACTTTAAATTACTGTTTACTATGTCTGAATGAATGATGTCAATGAAATTATCTAGAATTTATGAAACGTCACTCTTAAATGAAACTAAACATATGTAAATGAGGCATTTATTTATATAGTGCTATGTTTATAAATTGTAATAAACTAAAGATTAGCCTTTCAAGCTAACATATGCGCTTTATATGAATGTTAATAATAATAAATGAATATTTTCATTTCCAACACAAGATAAAGTCTTTGTGAACGAATAAATGAATCACTTATTCATTCAACCCAAATGCTTATATATGGGCAAATCTTAAGTACTGGATATGAAAGCATGAGGATAAATCAATCACTTTAAATTACTGCTTACTATGTCTGAATGAATGTCAACGAAATTATCTAGAATAGAAAAATTAAAGCAGATATTGCATTCTTATCAGATTTATTAAATTAAACAAAATTGAATTTGCAATAACAAAACATAACTGTTATTAAAACAAAGATTCAGACATTGACATTTATATCAGAATTAATGCTTTTTGAATACAGTATAGGATGAATTATATCATTTTCCAAATTTGTTATAATTATAAAAACAAAGTGAAATATATAATGATGCACTATTGATTTTTGTGAACCATTTAAGATATGAAGATCTTATTAATTTGGAAATTCCAGATTAAATGGTAAATCCATAAATATATTATGGAAAAAAAATCTATGAGTTACAAAATATTGAATTGAAACTCAATTTTAATAATTCTTATCAAGAAGTTGGGTTACAAAAACAATTTTTTTTAGAATATTATTTTATATTTTGGGCATTGTTAAGGAATTTCTAATATTTTTTCCAACATCATATATAGTTGAACACAGTTTTAATGCTACATCACAAATTTTATTCAATTAAACAAATCATATGTGAATTGCGACTTCAGTTAACACATATTGAATTTGACTATATTAAGTTAGTAAACCATCACCAAGCTAAAGTTTAAACATTAAATATTATAAAATGGCAGCAGTGAACAAAAATTGTTACTATAGAACAATGAGTTGAATTATCAAATTATGTTCACACTTTTTTTATATTTATTATAGTATTTAATTAGTTTATATATTCAAGTATTATTTAAATATATTGAATTTGTATTTTTTCTGTTTTTTTTTGTATTTGTATATAGTTTGTTATTATGTATTTATTTACAGTGTTTGTGTTGAAAATATAAACGATTACAGTAAAGGTGAATAAAGTTTTCTCCATAATTTTTTCCCCATTTATTTTTGTTTAAATTTCTTTTTAAATTGTATATTATGTTAAAATAAAATTTTATTTTTGATTACAAACATAGAATTTTTATAAATTCTATTATAAATATATAAACTTTAATCTTCAGAAAATACTTTGTGGAATAGAAATGGAATTAAAAGAGTTATATATTAAGAGTGGGAGTGTTAAAAATATTTTAGAATAACAACAAAAAAAGAGTTTCAGCATGAAAAAGATTGAGAATCATCACTCTAATATGTATTAAATTGGGGGAATAATATGATACATTGTTTAATGAATTAACTAATAATTAAGATCAATCATTGATAATAATTATTAAGATTTGTATTGCAATCAATAGTAGAGGCTCATGTTTTATAAATATTATACATTTTTTGAAAATTGATTATTTTATTCCTGACTAAAACCTTTTTGTTGTTATATTTTATATTATCAAACATGAATTTTCTCCAAACAAGTTTTATATGACACATGTAAAGAAATAACCTTAACTTCATGGGATTTTAAAAAAATTAAATTTTTTTATTAATATAGTCTTATGATGTAGTGTTATACATCTGACAGCTGCACTCATAATCTGGAATTTGAATTCCAATTAGATGTACTTTAAAAATTTTTCAAATAATAGACAAGCTTAAATGTTTTTTTTCTTTCAGGTTAATGATTCATAGCTACACCAGCTAATAATCAAATAGTAATTGGGAAATGGGTATCTGGCATTTTTAAAATCATATATTAAATGTACCAGGTGAATCTAAGTTGGTCAGTTAAATGTTGATGCACTGCCTATAGAGATAAAGATTAGGATTATAATATAATGCAGCATTCATTACTCATGAGAGAAACAGTATATATATATATGTAACAGATATAAATAAACAGTATATATATATATATGTAACAGAATAAATAAGAGGGTATGCTCTTCTTTTAATGCATCACAGATTTGGGAATCATTTCTAACTAAATGACTATAATGATCACAGGAAATTAAAACTTTAATATAATCTGAATTAAAATATACCCAATCATCGGACATCATTTGCAACTGAATAAAAATATACTCTGAAGTTGAATACCATTTATAACAGAATGAAATTATGGATCCCACTGTATCCTGAATCATAGTCAAATTATTGATGACCATTTGTAACATGATAAAAATATGAACCAAAGAAGAACAATCCTAATTTATTAATACCCATGAATTGTAACATCATTTGTGACAGAATGAAAATAATAAACTAAACTAAAATGAATACCAATCAATGAATAACAATCCAACACTTAAGTCAATAAAATAATAATAATAATAATCTTTGATGCAACCTCATAGATTCCAATAGCATTTAGAATAGATAGAAAACAAATAAAACATTACTTCAAACTATCCTAAAATATAACCATTATTTGTAATAAGTGAAAGATAAAGCAATAAAACTAAATATCACTATCTTATAAATAACAGCAGGTTCTTGTTATATAAATTCCTTATAACAGAAAGAAAATAATGACAAAAAATTGCAAAAATATACTTTAATATTCCTTATGAATCAACACTTTATAATAATACAAACTTGTACAAAAATCAAACATTATTTCTATTTACATTTAAATGAATATTTCATGCATAAATGAAATAATAATCTTAATATGCTCTATCAGTTTACAATATCATGATATCTAACAAAATATATAACTCAATAATTAATTTCTAATTACAACTAAATAAAATAAAAAATATTGCTATTCAACCTTACTATTTCACTAACATCAATATATACTTATTAACTAAGTCAATTATAATAAGATTAAATACTTAATAATAATAATAATAATAATAATAATAATAATAATAATAATAATAATAATAATAATAATAATAATAATAATAATAATAATAATAATACAAAATCAATTAACCCAATGAATCTTTCCATTTTTACCAACTTACTATATAAAATCATCCTATTAAAAAACCTTAAAATTTTCAATATCCAATCATAACAATACATAAAATAAATGATAAATTCATATTTGATGTTTATTCCAACAATTGACAAATCACATGTAATTACTCTTCAGTTTAATAAAACAAAGTTATTAAAACTTTAGACTATAACTGTCAAAGCATATGAAAGATTGTTAAATTTATTATAAACAAATATTAAAATGTAATATTTACACTAAATTTATATTCACAGTAATGAACTTTAAATATAATTAATGCAAATCACTCTTATTTGTAACAGAATAAAATACATTACTCTTACCAGCTCTATAACTAAATAATATTACAATCTTTGTGGATGTATATTGACTCACTATAACATCCACTCTAATCAATAAAGATTTAAAATAAAATATACAAACATTTAATTGCAACTACTTTTATTCAGCTTCAATATTTATCATATTTGAACCTTTACCAATCATCAAATCAATTCATATATAATTTCTATTTTAGTATATCTATTACTTGTTATTAACAAAATAATTACAATAAGCTTCCAGTTACCTATTAAATATTTAAAAATGTCAAATCAGTTAATTTATTGCTGTATAAAATCTATACCTGGTCAGATAATAAGCATTAAATTCAATGCAAAGAAAATGATATGTAATTACACTTTCCTACCCATCCTGTGATTTTGATTTCCAAATTATTTTTACAATTGCTTTTAATGAATTATGTGGTATAGTCAATTAGTGAATATTATTTCATCCAAATATAATTAATTAATAAATTTGCATTGTAAAATTGAATGACAATCAAGCAAGTTAATTTGTTTTAAATTAATTCAAAATTTATTAACAAATTGATATAAATTAAAATCAAACATTTAAAATATATGCATATAATCTGATTGTATTTTACACAATAGGTTTTCAGTTGACATTAACTGCATATTTAAATAGGTGATGGCACATTAATCTCCACTTATTGGATACTAAATACAAACACATATTTATGTAATGCAAAAAATATTGTAGAACATTACTTTCTGAAATATAAGAGTTCAAGTTTTACACTTCATAAAAATATATAATTGAAATATATATGTAAATATAGGGGATTTGAACACAGACTTTCAAGCACCATACACATGACCACATACATGTAGAAAAGATAAATAATCATCAATATACATATTACATGCTAAACCAGCATTCATCAGTTGGTCCAGATCAACATCTCTCATACACATATATAATCAGTGCTTAGTTTATATTAAGATAGCAAATCTTCATACTTTAATGAAGTCTTTAATCTACTCTAACTCTTCAACTATTCATACTACTGAAAATCTAATGATGGAATGCTTAAATCTCATGCTGATGCCAATATTGTTATGCCCATGTTGAGCTCAAGTCACTCTGACTCTTCATGTATAGGACCTTATCCATTTAAATACATAAAAGAGGGATGAGCAGGATGCAGGCTTAATGTGTAATATTTGAAATACAATCATTCTTCATATATCTGTAGCTTAATTGTAAATATAGAGAATTTGAACAGACTTTCAAGCAGCCTTCAACTATCCACACTATCTCATATCATTGATACACATGACCACACACATGTAGAAAAGATAAATAGTCATCAATATATGTATTTTGTGCTGAACCAGCACTCATCAGTTGGTTCACATCATCATATTTCACATATATACTGTGCGAGTGCGTAAACTTCTCACATACAGATTGTGATAATACATAAATTTTTCACATATGTATACATAATTAATAGATACATAATATTTTTTATACTATATATAGTAAATAAATACTTCTTTTAATAAAATTAAAACATTAAGATGATTATTTTTATTTTATTCATTTATATAAACTAATTATTTTACTAACCAGGAAGTAGACATTCAAACAATCTTAGGTCAATATCACATTGTAGCAACTAAATATAAAGGAAATGAATTTTTAGAATTCAATTATTAATTATAATAATTAATAATAGAATTTGAAATCGTGAAAAGCATATAGTATATTCAATACATACTACCAGAAGTAGATTCCACTATAAAAACTGGACCAAATAATTTAAAAATTAATCCTATCTTTTGCCATTGTACTAGATACTATGCTTAATTATTTTGCTATGTTCGAAGTCAGAACATACTAAAAGATGGATAAATAATTTGAACAAACTTCCTTATTGATATAAAATTTTCATTATAAAGAATTTTAATATCACTCAATAAAAAGAATGAATAAATTATTCTTAATTAACATTAATCATAATTTTAGAATGAAATTATATCTATTTTTCATTCATTAATTAAAGAAACTCTTAAGTTCATTCTAAACCAGTATTCTAAGAAGACAAATTTAGTCAAAAAACATTTGTATATTAAATTAAATATTTTACGATAAAAAAATAAGAATGCATCATGGGTAAATACCATTTGTCATGGGCTGACATGCTATTGTTTAACTGAAACTAATGTAACTTTCATATTCCTACTAAATGCCTAAAGTATATGTATATTACATCTATATAATTTTGAATAAAATTTCAATTGGTAGTGAAACAACCTGGAGATGTCAACTTTATATAATAGGAGGGATCCTAAACAACAGAATATTCTGATTGCCTCTTTGATGGTTGATGACCGAAGAACACAGACCTTTATCATTAAGGAACATTCCGAGTCTCATCATAAAAAGGAACAGAACAATACCATCAAACTTAATACAACTTATAATATTTGTGTGCTATAGGTTTTTGATATCTAAAAATTTATTTCCTTTGCTTCCAAGACCCATTTACATTGGAATACTCCATTTGAAAAAAATATTAGATGAAGAGGAATGGAAAGATTATTGTTTTAAACATTTAATTTTATTTAATAAAATGTAGGTCTTCCTATTCTTATTTTTTTAAAAGCAACATTGACTGAGGTAAATTTAAACCAAATTCAATATGAAGGTAAGATTTTATCTTTTATATTGAACTTATTCATGACAGAATAGTTTGTTTATTACTAACTCAATAACTTTATATTTGTTTATTATTCTTGTATATACAATTAATATCCTTGAATAAAATGTCTTTATTTCATAATCATGACTATACACAGAAGGGGTATTTATAAATTAGAATTCCCTCGCAAGGATTGCATAATCTAAATCATCATTGATATAAATATATATTGTTAAAATGAAACTTAATTAGTTAGTATAATTATAATTTTTAAAATTATAAAATTGCATTTATTATTTTATAAATTATTAAAATGTGTTTGTGCTATGATATATATATATATCTACTAAGGAGCTATGGGAAGGTAATATTTAATTTAAAGTCATAAATAGTAGAGGTATGCAAACACGTATAATTTTTTTTTCTTGTTATCTGAAATCCAGTTAAATTATTATTTATTAATAAACATGCTAAATTTTCTAATCTCAAGAAATTCTCTGATTTATTTGAACTATCTATTTATTTATTTTTTGAATTAAAATAATATTGAATATGCATAGCCATACATATGTACCACATTAACGTAAAATCCTGGCATCTGATTGAAGTAATTTTCAAAATTCCTTAGATCATATTAATTATTATTATGATTGTAGTACATTGATGGTAACCCCTGAAGAGGTAAAGTCTATCCTGAGTTTGAATTCTGAGCATAACAGAACAATCAACATAGGTGAAGATTGGATGAATTAATTTAGGTTGTGCTTGTATTGGATAGGTTAATACTAAATTATCCTGTTTGGGACAGAATCAGTTTTGTATTGAGATTAGATCAGATCATCCATAGCATCCTATATGAAGACCCTAAATCCGATTATTGTTAGATGTGACCTCGATTTCCTGAAGGGAATCGATATCGTTACAATATATATATAATCAGTGGTCAGATATTAAGATAACAAATCTTCATACTTTAATGGACAGAATTCAATCTACTCTAATGTCCAACTCTTCAGCCATCCATACTATTGAAAATCTGATGATGAAATGTCCAAATCCCATGCTGATGCCAATATTGTTATGCTCATGTTGACCTCAAGTCATCTGACCCCTCACGTATAGGACCTTATCCATTTAATTACATAGAATAGGGATAGGCAGGATGCAGGCTTAATGTATATTTGAAATACAGGCATGAGATTTGGGCATTCCACCATAAGATTTTCAATAGTATGGATGGCTGAAGAGTTGGAGTAGATTGAAGCCAGTCCATTAAAGTATGAAGATTTGCTATCTTAATATAAACCGAGCACTGATTATATATATATATATGTGTGGGAGATGATCTGACCGAACTGATGAGTGCTGGTTCAGTACGAAATATGTATACTCTGAATTATTTATCTTTTCTACATGTGTGTGGTCATGTGTATCAGTGATATGAGAAAGTGTGGATAGTTGAAGGGTGCTTGAAGGTCTGTATTCAAATCCCCTATAATTACAATTAAGCTACAGGTACATGAATAATGCCTGTATTTCAAATATTACACATTAAGCCTGCATTCTGTCTATTACTCTTCTATGGATTTAAATGGATAAGGTCTTATACATGAGGAGTCAGTGACTTGAGGTCAACATGGGCATAACAATATTGGTATCAGCATGGGATTTGGGCATTCCCCCATAAGATTTTCAATAATATAGATGGCTGATGATTTGGAGTAGATTGAAGCTTGTCCATTAAAGTATGAAGATTTGCTATCTTAATATAAACTGAGCACTGATTACATATATATGTGTGTAGGAGATGATGATCTGGATCAACTTATGAGTGCTAGTTTAGCACAAAATATGTATATTGATGATTATTTATCTTTTCTAAATGCATGTGGTCATGTGTATCAGTGATATGAGATAGTGTGGATAGTTGAAGGGTGCATGAAAGTCTGTGTTCAAATCCCCTATATTTACAGTTAAACTCCAGGTATATAAAAATACCTATATTTTAAATATTATATATATTTAGAAATAATCTACATTTGTTAATATAAATTTAACAAAAAATGAATATTTTAAATTACTATAATACAAAACATAAATTCAAATTTAGGAAAACATAAATCTCTATTTAGGTACATAAATAGATAATTACTTAACCTAAAATTATAGCATTATGTCACTATTTATATCAATAAATAGTACATATATTTAATGAATAGAAAAAAATATAGCAATAATAATGATAAATATAAGCAAATGACCTGAGTAATAGTCTTTAAATATGGCATTTCTAAAATAGTACCATAGTTCTAGTGTTTATTTTTTAAATTGCAATTTGATAATGTTTTGTTATTCCAGGGAAAGTAGAAATATCACCAAAACTATAAGATTCAAAACACATTTAGTTAATTCAAACATTTTTCAAATATTCAAATTATTTTTTCATTCAGCAAATATTTGACCTATATAATGTTATAAGTATGCAAACACTAATTTATATCCACAATGGTGGAATGTAGATATCCTTTCATTTAGCAAGTAATCAATTCATAAATCATTACAAATGAACAAATGCTAGTTTTATCCATATGATGTTATGAAATTGAACCACTTTTTATCTAGTGTATAAACTATTCATCAAGCTTATAAAATTATATTAGTAGGTGAACATAATCATTGTATACACTTTATATTGTTAGCTTTTTAGACTTCATCATTGAAAAGTAGGTAATATCCATTTTTTTTAAAGCAAAGAACATTTCAACATTTTTGAAATGCTACAAATTAATTTTCATATTTCAATGAATCATCATCTCACAAATTCAATGATTCTGTCAGGTCAACAGATGAACATTATTGCTTTCAGCCAATCATTCTATCTATTTTACAATCATATACTTGTAAAACTAAATAAAAAAAACATCAGAAAGAATTTAGATTCATTTCTATTGAAGTGAATGTGGAAATAGTTTTTTCTATTCAGTTCTATTTATAACTTTTCTCATTGATGTCAGAGTAATTATAGCAATATCCTTTTTTAACTATTTAGCCAATTCTAATCAGTCTCTCAAATAAAAAAAAATATTATGTAAAATAATGATAAATAAAAAAAAAATTCCACAATTATTGTATATAACAAACATTTAAGTTTTTAAGATACAAATAAGATCCTTTCATTCCAACATAAATTAAACAATTAAGACTACATTCTTTCATACTACAGTGAAAATAAACTTTTTACACATACCTTTCAAATATAATATTATGCAAATAAAACTACAAATATACTAGAGACGTTAATCATTTACTTGTATTGTTTGTAATTTATTATCATAAATGTAGTAACGAGGAAAATACGTGTAATAAAAAAACCCCAATAATTTTATCAAAACCATATGCTTTATTATTCACATATCCATTTTAAAATGAATAAAATCAATTCACAATCTTATACAATATAATTAATAATAAACATAGCAATACAGTTTCATACATTAATGTATCCATCATCAAAATGAAACAAGAAAGAAAAAAATTGACTGACATTTTACCACATATTGAAACTCATCTCAAACTTCAGTAGGATATATCATTTCTTATAGTCATTTTTCAGTAAATTATATGACCATAATATTGTCAAAAAATTATAAACCCTTAATCGAATTATAAATAAATCAAAATAATAGACAGCTCATTTGTATTCAATTTTATATCAAATCGATTTTCATTCACACATTGTCACATGATTAATTTTAAAAGTGGCATCTTGAAGAGGTTCATGTGTGAATGAAAATTGATTTGATGATATTGAAGTGAATACGAACAAGTTATCTATTATTCGACTTATTTATAATTCAATTAAGTATATATACATTATTCATACTTGTTTTGTTGATTCATATATTCCAAAATTTATTCAAACTCTTTAACACACTTTATTCCAATATTTATTTATTTTGAAGTATTCTTACAGTTTACAATAACTTGTAGGGTTCATTAGAAAAAGTATAAGTAAAATTCCTAATATTAAGATTATTAGTAAAATAATGTTAATATTAGATCACTTATTTAAATTTCACATTTGTTAAAGGGCATTTTTTTAATAATCTTAATATTATAACATTTAAATTATAGTTTCTTAAAATGGAGACTGAAAAATATTTTGAAATTATTATTGAGTAAAATGTCATAAAGAGTTTGAATAATTTTAACGAGGAAGGTTTGTATTTCTCTAACTACTGAATCTACGATTTATATTTTAACATAGCTCTTCAAACATGCTTAGAAATTGTTAAAGGTTTGTTGACTTAGTTTATCAAAGGGAGGTAGCTTCATTTTCTCATCATATTAAGTTAAATTCATCATTGAGAAGTACTTATAGCTGGAGCTGATCCATACATTGAATTAGGCATACATTTTAGATAGGGTATCATTATGCATTGATTTAGTGCAACAAGAAGGCAGAATACTAAATATTTTTGTTTAAAAATCAATGTACACTTATTTGACAAACCCAGGTTAATCTGGGATTTTCATTTACTTGTTATCTAAAAGATAAAGATTCTAGATTTAACTGCTGGTTTAATCAGATTAGGCACTGGTTGTAAAACAAAGAATATGGTGCAGACTTCATATAAATGGGGTAAGTCTATGTGTCTTACTACTATTAACACTGAATCCATGATTTAATTTCATATGACTAGCTAGATTCATTTTTGGATGATTGCCTAAAATCAATCCAGTTTTACTTAAAAATCTTCAGCTATATGAAAAATTCCCCAACTTCCACCAATATTTAAATCTCAGTCATAAATATAGTATATGGTTAAAGAAATTATGATACGATGAGGCTCTCTACTGTATAATATTTTTATTGATTTAATACGTTTACACAATATTTTATGTGTAAAAATTCATTGTAAAGATCCATTTAAATTATCTTTTACATTGGAGAATTTGTAGCATCTGTAGAATGTTATAATTTTGGACATTTGCCTCTGCAACATGGACTTTTTATTGTAATATCTATTATACAGCATTATCTTCATTAGTAACAGCCATTCCTAAATAAATGAATGTGACCATTCTAATTCCAAAAAAAATAAATAAAGGTAAACATTTTTTTTGTTAAAAAACAATTACTGATTGTATGTAATTCAAAAATAAAAATGTGGTTGTAAATATATAATTCCAAAAGTGCAAGGATGTGGTCGATTATACAAGAGACTCATGATGACTGATTCCTATTTTAATTAGACTGTAAGATAAGAAAAAATGGAGATAGGGGCAGAGAAGGAAATGAATCTATAAATAAAATGATTAATCATGTTAATTTATATACATATAAAAATCAAAAACAAGACATATTAGATTTAATCCATTAAAATTCAGTATTAAACTAATATTATTGATAGGATTCATAAGAAGTTATTCAAAACATATTATTTTGCCTTTGAATAAATTTTAACAATAGTTAGTAATGATAGGGATATCCATAGAGTTTAATAATTCAGTATACTCACTCTGTCTGCATTTACTATTGTGATTTTATAAAGATGAAGTGGTAAAATTTTTACTTTTTTTAAGAAAAAATTATATAGAATTAATTTATTGAAGTGTTGAATTAATTTTGATTGCACAAATTAAAAGATATCTGAGAATGCACAGAAGTTAAAAAAAAAAACAACTTCTATCCAGGAATTGACTTTGCCATTATACAGGGAACAATCAATTCTTTAAAATAACTTAAAATATCTATTAATGATTTTAGGATAAATTATATTTTCAAATATTTTATTTAATCAAATCACCAGATACATTAAAAATCAAAACAACTTTGCAGAATGTTTACAAGTTTTTATTTTATTTTATTAAAATGTCTACATAAATTGTTTATAGTGAGAAAGTGTTGAACTTTGAGAGATTTTGTAAAAAAGATGAAGCTAATAGAATCTTTACTGATAATTTCTTACTTTCTTTTTAATATTTATTAATCATTGTAATAAAATAATTCACATTATGCTATCATTTCTTTTAATATTGGTGTAAGGAAAAACTACAGATTTAAAATCAATTTATAAGAAATAGTAGGTGTAAGATTTGTTTCACATATATTACATGTCATAAAATATGATAACTGCATTTTAAGGTTCTCCATGATTTAGTATGTAATGATTTTTGCAACTAATAGCTTGATGGATTTTTGTCTTTAATTAAAATTATATTTATGAAAGTTTGGAGGTATATCTATTAGTGTAGTGGTTTTACAGTACCTAATGGAAATTAAGCATGGTTATATAATATATACATTTGTGATTAATTTTAAAAAATCTATGGTTGATGATGCATAAACAATTCATGACAATATATATTATATAATAGTTGCTTATAAATAAAAAAAGATATAAAATAGCACTAATAATGTAATTGTATTTGAGATAAACTCATGTATGATATGTACATTTGTTAAAAATATTGTTTTTAAGATATTTCTATATATATTGGTTGACTCATAAATTGTAGACTACTGGTTTGTAACTGCTGGAAAGCCACTTGTATGTGAGACTCAAGAATTTATATTTATTAATTATAAATGAATCTGTTTAAGCTAAAAATATATTAGGAATTACCTTTTTGATTCTATTTGTATAAATCCTCTATAGGAAAATTTAATACAAATACAAGTGTCTATATTCAGATTGGAGATTAATTTGGGTGAGATTTATAGTACTTAAGGTATCTAAAGTTTTTTGATTTTCAAGCAATATTTTGTAATTGTTTTTATAACAATTTTAATGATGACATAAGATTTTTCGTTTCCGAGCTTTTTAAAATTGCAGCAAGCAGTGATGGTGAAATCTTCATTTGAATGTGTTGACTGAATTAAAAACATTCACCTCAGTGTATAAGACCACCTAGAATCTTTGGACATAACAGAAATTTGTGGGGCTGTTTTGCTTACAATGTCCATCCAGATTATCAAACAGATGTTAAAACAAGTTGAGTACAGTGCACAAAAATAGCATTTATCACTAACTGCTTAACGTCAATACATAATGACATCACTGCTTCTTTCAACAACAGATATTATAAGATGGATTAGGGGTAGCCTATGGGGTTTCTTATATGTGGAATCTTTTCCAGTATTTTTTTCCAATAAATTTGAAAAAATGATCTTACCTAAGTACTTTATATTGACCCCTGCATTATTATACCTACAATATGTTGATGTTCTCATTTTTACTCCGCATTCTCTCATCATTCAAATGGACTTAAAAAAAATGAAGACAGCTATATGACATCAATTTTCCTGATTTGTATATTCAACAAGACAGGCTCATTTAACTACAAAATGCTCATCAAATCTCTCTAAATTGTTTCATACATCCAAAATCTGTTAAACTAACAATGCACAAACTTTCAGGGTTTAAGCCATTCTTATTTAGAAATGTTTGTGTAAATGCAAGTCCGACTATAAAAATAATATTAAAGGATACATATCTGACATGCACAACATTGAATTTAAGTTTTCATCTCTCATTCAAACTGACAAGAACTTTTACTGTAAAATGTGACACCCACCTCCAACAACCAATGATGAACCTTGACTGTCTTTTCCCTACATACCCAAAGTCATTCATTTGATTTATAAAATTATTGCTCCTACCTATTGAGTTAAATTCTGCACTCCTCCCCCTTTGTATTAGTTAATCAATAATTAAAAAATAGATTACCACCACATCTTCATTCTCAAATTGTATATAAAATCAAATGCCAAGATTCTTTCGACTCATCTGTTTACTAGAGTGAATCTTGGGCCAACCTGTCTACCCAATTGGCTCAAAATAAATACATGTATAACAGGGCAAAAACACATTCAACACTAAATCTATTTTTTTTAAGCATTTCACTAATTCCAGCTATTGATTCGAGCCCACGTTTCAATGTTGTTTGCTCGGAATGCAATGACACCATGCAAAAGATTGAGATTTGGAACATTTCCAAGAACAATTATGCCTTCAATAGGAAAGAATCATGTGCTCCTCTTTCCAAAAATTGTCTTGCTCTAACTAATTAATACACTATGCAAATTATATGCTAATTTTTTAGCTTTTAAACAAGATCATATTCCTCCATTTTTATAATTACCTGTCGAAAGCATGCTAAGCGTTACAATATTTTTATTGAAAAACTTTGCCTTTAATATTTGTATAATATTACATTCGCAGAGATAAAGTGTTCATAACATTTTACTCATTATTATACAAATTAGAAATAATTAATGATTTTAGAGCCTGATTATGTGAAATTTCTTTGTGAAGTTTTATTTATATGATAGATTAATATAAAAACATTGAGTTAATGTTATTTGAATTTTTAAATGATGTGAAATGAACATAAAATTGTGATGGTCTTGGCATATAGGTGTGGGGTTTGGAAAAAAAAATCTGTGATGTGGAATTGCTATTAAAAAGAACACAATAAAATGTGTTGATAATTCATATAATTTATTACAGAAGATTGATGTCATGTTGGCCAAGGGACTGAATATTTCTTCAACTTCAAAAATTACAATTCCTGGCTATTGAAATAGTTTTTTTTGTTAAGGTATAATACAAAAGATGTCAGATGCAGAATTTATACTGAATAAAATGGCTAACCTTGTGCAAATTTTAGATTTGTATAAAATTATTATTTTTCAAAATTAATGTTAAAATGTTTAGTTTGCTTTCTGTCCAAATTTAAGTATCACTAAGATGATTTTTTAAAATGTGAATATCATATTTATTTTTTCTATTGCATTTATTTCTTTAAAATTTGAGAATAGTTTTGCATTCCCTCATTTGATAGAATTATCACAGACTCTTATAAATTTGCTTCTATAATTAGTGATTATCTCTATCATAGATTCGTCTTTTAAAGTCTAAAATGATACAAAAATTCCAATCAAAGATTTTCATGCCTAGAAATCTCAATATTTTTTTCAGCCATGTAATTAATAACATTTTTTTAGAGTAAGTTGTTAAGAGAGGAATTTTTAGCCTCATATCCATATTTTTAGAATAACTTTCTAATAATTGGATGAGATTTCATATAGACATTAAGGGTTGGTACTCTTTGCAAAGTATGAATTTTATTTTATACTTTATTTTTATTTTTAAAGGCTACTCATAGTTACTAAAAAGTTGTTTTTTTTTTTTGGGCAATAATATAATCATTTATTTTGTAGCATTTAAATTATGGACTTAACATACAACAAAATTTTAATTTTGAATTTAACAAATTTTTTTTTCAAAAATAAACAAAAGAAGCATGATATTATCTAGAGTTACTTATATTCACTGAATCAGACACCGTCAAATATTACACTATGTCTTCTCCGAACAATACATTTCTTTCATCAAGATAATAAGCAACATAGATCTGCCCACTAAAAGCAATGTACAGGGAATGATACTAATGCTAGATCTTTTTACCATAAAGCTGGTCATTATTAGCAATGAATTTGATGTTTTTTGTATTGTACCTGGATGTGGACTTTATTGATCAACTTACTAATTTTATTGGCTTTAGACCCAAACACACTAAAAATGATTCTTGTATTTATTTAAATAAAATACAAGGATCTGATTGTCAAATGTTATGGATATAGGTTCTGTCATGTTTTTTTTTTTGACAGTTAATGCCTTCATTTTGTATTCCAGTTAAGACAGAATTAGACATTTAGAATTTTCATAGAGATTATTTTTGACATCATTAAATTCATAATTTAATTGTTCCTTAATTAACATTTAATTCACAATTTTTGAGATGTAATGATCAATGGAGTGCCTTCATAGTGATTATTATAACAATAATCTTGGGTGTTTAGAAATATAGTTTCTGAAACAAATAGACTTTGCTATTCATTTATTAAGTAATTCTTTTTTTTTTCTTTCCAAATTATGAAAATCCTTTAAAATTTGACTATCTTAATTATAAAAAACAAAAATGTTTATTCTATTTTCCAAATGTAATGAAAATTTATCATTATTATAAAATTTAGTTTTGTAATTCAATGATCAAATTTTATTATCTCAATAATTTCAAATTGTCATGAGGAAGGCAGAGAATTGAACATCTGATACAGTAAAAAAAAAAAATCAACTCTTGTATTTAATTTTAAGAAAACAAACATTCCCAATAGAGAAATATAAAGTTCAGAATTAATAATTATGAAATATATAGCAAAAGGAGGCAAAAATCTAGCAATAGAAATAATTTACCAAGTAATTAGATCATTTTGAACCACTAACAAATATTATTGACAAATTCTTTTATAATATAGTATTAACTATGAGATATTATTATTACAAGTATTTTGTTTGTTTGAATATAGGATGCTAAAAACATATGTTATTTACTTATTAACATTTAATATATGATAAAGCTTTTGGAATAATATCTTAATTAAAATGATAAATATCAGTTGTTGTTGTGTTTTTTTTTTTGATTTTAAATTGCAATATTTGATTTTTTAAAATTATATAGATGTGAAACAAACAAAAAGTTCATTGAGAACTAATATTTATCATTCCTATAATATTAATTCATATCATACTTTAGATAATAAATATTTAAAAAGTGCCAATTACTAACACTAATACAGTATTTATAATTTTATTTCATCTTTAAACAACATGGTAATTTATACAAATAAATAATTAATCCACAGGGATAGTTTTCTTTCTATTTTTCCACAACTATCAAGTTAAGATTAGAAGACAGATCTTTATTTAATACCATCCAATCTACTGGATATGTACCATATGTTAATTAAAGCTAGTTTAACACATTTAAACATACCCGAGATAAAGTAAGTTTAATTATACGAAAGAATCAAATTTATATGAGGTTAACTGTGGGACCAGGATCATTGTTTAAAAATGAAACTTGAACACAAAATGTTATATTATAGGTTTGGAGTTAGATAGAAGCAATGGCAAATATCGCTGCCATCAAATCATTTTTAAGAACAATATATTTCAAATAAATATAAAATTAAATTTACTATTAGACATTACATTTTAAAAGCAAATATTACTTAAAGGTTATAAAACACTTTAATTTTGATAGATGAAAATGTTTTACAATAATCATATCTTTAAAAGTTAAAATTTGAGATAATATTACATTTTTAAAGTGGGTATAAAAAAAAAAAGTTTAAATATCATAAGACCTCCGTTAGGTTGCGTCTAAATCAAAGTTGGGAGATTTGTATAAGACCCCTCCCCAGTCGTGCAATAAGCGTGAATTTAACCAAAAGACAAGATCTTTTCCCACTCTCTGTGACCGCGGTTTCAGTATGATCTGATAATCTTCTATTTTTAAAAAGACTGTCTATTACCGAAGCTTTAAAAAAAAAAAAAGAATTATTGAAATATTCAGAAGGCAAGATTTTTTTTTGCATGATATGAACATAAATAAATGTCTAAAACAAAACAAAATATAAAAACCACAAAGAATCTGCACTTTCTAGTGACTTTATCAATGATTTGTTTACTTTCCGCAAACCTCCTCTTTAGGTTACTCAACACCCAAGCTCGACGTCACGTGATAGTCTCGCTTTTCCAATAAACAGAAAGCGGGAGTAAGTTGCTGTCGTAAACGTTTACGTAATGAACTTATATTGATTAACCTTCAATTCTGCTTTAAAATTTATATGTATTTTTATAGAAATATTAATTGAAAATTAATTTAATTTAGTAGTGTGCTTATAATCAAATTTACAATTACTATTGTAAAAGTTTTGCGCCTCAGAATGTTGGCACCTTTTTAGTTGGGTGATAACGTTGCTTGGAAAGGCTAAATATTTATGCAAATGTAGATTGGTAAGGCAGCCAGACATGTTCATTTTTAAGAGAACGGACTTCAAGTTTTAGAGGTAATATGAAAGCAAATTTACTAGAATAAATGTGCGATTTTTTAATAAACTCATCGCACAAATGGATCAAATTCAAACAAAAACGTTTAATCCTCATTTGAGGAAGGTTTTAAAGAGTTTTCAAACAGCGGCGATGAGTAGTTTAAATGGACCTAGTAATTATATGTCTACGTGGGGAGATACATCAAAGTTTATCCCTACCGAAGAAGAAGAGCTCAAAAAGGCTGTAATGATTATGAAAAAAAACCCACCGGAAAAATGTGTTGAAATAGATCCTTTATTAGCGCCTCCACCATATCCCGTACAGCAGATGCCAATTCTTGCTCAACCTGATCAGGGCAGAAGTGAGAGATCAGAAACAATTTTGGAAGGGGAAACAATTTCGTGTTTTATTGTAGGGGGTGAAAAACGATTATGCCTTCCGCAAATTTTAAATAGTGTTTTGAGAGATTTTAGTTTACAACAGATTAACAGTGTGTGTGACGAATTGCATATTTTTTGTTCCCGATGCAACCACGAACAATTGGAAATTTTAAAAGTTATGGGCATACTACCTTTCACTGCCCCAAGTTGTGGACTAATAACTAAAACTGATGCCGAGAGGCTTTGTAATTCGTTATTACATAGTAATCCCCCTAAGATTAATCATGCTCATTCGCCTTCGGAAAAAAGTTTTTTAGTGTATCATGAATGTTTTGGTAAGTGTAAAGGAATTTTTGATCCAGAATTGTATGTCCATCCATATGTCAGATGTATACATTGCGCCGATTGTAATGGTTTATTTAGCCCCGAAAAATTCGTCTGCCATGCTCATAAGGCTTTAGAAAATCGTATATGCCATTGGGGGTTTGATTCACATAACTGGCGCGCTTATCTTTTGTTGGCTAAAGATCAACAAAATACCCAAGAATTACAGGAACGATTGGAGGAAATTAAATCAAGATTTGATTATTCAAATAGTTATAAAAGAAAACAGGTAAGAAACTATTTATTTATATATGTGATTGAATTGTTTCTAGTTACGTTGAATTGAGCCTAAGTATTGTCCTAAGTTTTTTATAACATTAGGAATTTTTTAGATTAGTGCAAAAAATTAAAATAAGTGAATATAGAATATCAAATTTTTATTTATGGAGTTTGGTGTTAAATTTATTAGCTGATAAGATATAAAAAAGTATTCTGTTGATTTCTTTTTCTGATAACGTTATATTGATTTCTTCTCAAGTCAGACTTTAGTAAATGCCAACGTTGACATGCCGCTATTGGATGAAGTACTGAAAAATATTTATTTCGGCTTAATTGGAATCGCTTACTTGTATAAATTAAATTTATAAATAAAATAATTTTTTTTATATGCATTATTTAAAATACGTAATGTTTTTGGTTTGATATATATATTTTTTAAGAGAATACACTTAAGTTTAGTTCAGTAAAGGTATTTATCTTTGAATTTGCGTTTCCATGTACTGTATATTGTATATCGAAGTCTAGAATTACATCATCCAAAATTAATGAATGCATATATTTTTTCGACTTCGTATTTCTTTTTTTAATGTAATATTCAAAATATTAATCGTGATTCTTAACCATAAATTTATATTTATAAATATCGTATAATAGTTTTACAAATGCATTTATTTATTTAAATAATAATTTTTTATTTTTTACGGATTTTTTTTGTCTTTGTAAAGTGGATTTAAAACTGGCGTAAGAGGAGGTGGTCATGTGAAGTTTATTGGCTTAAAGTGGATTTGTTGAATTTACGGTATCTGTTGCCTGATAATTTAAATTAGTAATGAAATGAAAATTTAGATATGTAAGATTAAAAAGAAAATTAAATAGAATATAATAGTATAAAGTATTTAATTCTTATTATAGATATATGTAGTAATATTTCCCTTTTTATTTGCCAAAGCTTCAAAAGTGATGTTATTCTTTGGGAATTATTTGTTTGCGGTGGACTTTGTAAAAAAAAACAGTTGGTTTATTAATAATGCAAACTATCAAAACTTTTTTTTTTATCATTTATAATTTTAGTAAACAATTATTTAGATAATTAAATTAAAATTTAACTACGTAGTTGACTACTATACTACTTGGGGAGATTATTTATCATTCTTCTTTAGTAGTCACTTCTGAAAAATATTACCTACATTTTTTACTCCCTATTTTTCTTTAGCTTCTATTTAATTTTAAAATACTAAGACTTGCATCAAATCAATAATTAAGATCTCATTACTGCACTATCTTTACGAAATAAGAAAAGGCTAGACAGGTATTTGGTTAATTTGAGATTTTATTTATGTACTGAAAATGATTTTTTTTTCTTTCTATGGATGCATGCACCTATTTTATTTTGATAAAATGTTCATTTAGTAGTCATTAATAATTTATCTTTGAAAAATGCTTTACTTTTGTAGCGTTTTTATTAATGCTATTAATTATCATATAGAATTATAACAAAATTCTACTGAAAATTAAGTTAACATTACATTCATTGCAAGTATGTACAACATCGTATCTTGCACGATTGCAAAATGCCAAGGTTTTTTTTTAAATTTATTAATATGCTAGTTTTAAAACATTTTGAAAACAAAATGTAATATCTACTTTAAATACAATATAATTAATTTTATGTATTGTAAATCATGCAGTTTATAATTATATGATACTTGTTTATTTTTTTGGTAAATGCAAAAACAGTTTATGTACAATTTTCAAGGAGAACAATAATGAAAATTACGCCAAACTAATTTTCTTGATATTAAAGTAATATATACACATATACGACTAATACATATATGAAGGTTGTTTATTGTATTTATTAAAAATTGCAAATATATAAAATTTGGATTATTTGTCCGTCCCCCCCCCACAAATAAAATTTTTTTTAATAACCTATCGTTTTATTTCTTATTTGTAGCACATTTTACTTTGAAAAACTTCCTCAATTATAATTAACTAATATGTTTATAGAAAGAGTTCTCAGAAAGAAATAGGTTGATTGATTGTATGAAGAAAATTGAAAAAGGGCCATTTATTTTTAAAGTAAACATTGAAAAAAAATTAAAAAATTAGTTGAATTTCATTTTAGATATATAAAAACAAATAAATAGTTTTTATGTGATATATGCATTTTAAGACAATTTTCATGGATTATTTTCCAAATCTGTGTCAAATGCAAATGAATTATTATAGTACAGAAATGTGGATTTTTTTTTTTAAATCCAAGATTGCAAGATTATATAATATGAAGTAAATCTTAACTATTTTTATTTAAAAGAAAAAAAAAATGTTGTTGCTAGTATAATGTATAGTCTACCTATTGGATAGAGCTACATAATGACTTATTAATGTCCCAAATAATATCCATAAAAAGTAAAATATTAGCATTTGTTCTTGAATTTACAGCTACTACTAGTCTGTATTAAATTAAATAAATAAAATAAAAGTATGTTTAGCAATGAATATAATTTATTTACAAAAAAAAAATGTTTAGTAAAGATACTGATAAAAAAAAATATGCAGAAAATACAAACCCATTAAGAAATGAAAATCTTTTAAAAAACTGCAGCAAATCTCTCACATAAAAGCTAACATTTAATATTACATATAAAAATATAAAGGTAGCCAATTGCAATAGATGTTTTAAGGAAAAGTAATCCATAACAAATATATTTTAAGTGAAAGCAATCAAAACAAATGTAGAGAATATTGAAAAATGTATATGTTATAAAATGCACATAAGTCAAAATATACATTTTTAAAATTGCAGTCAGCCATAATTTTTTTTCTTCATTATTTTCACATTATACCATTGGTTGATAATGTTTTATGTTTACTTTGACAGATGACATAGCTTCATAATTTTTTTCCATCCTGCAAATGTTGATTGGGAATTATTGTTGTTAAGTAGTATGCAATGAGAGAAAGCATTGGCTTTTTTCTGCCAGTACAATCTCTTGTATGTTTGTGCTAGTATGTAGCCTTAATTGCTGAAGGAAAAACTTCAAAGGAGAATTTATTCCAATTTTATAGTGTCCATACAAAGAATGTCATTCAACTTGTTTAGTTAAGATTTATCTATTACAGAGTGCTTTTCATTTAAAATATCTATTGCTATTGCACAGACTACTTTTTGTTTTCTTTTATTAAATATATATTTTATGCTTGTTTTTACTAGATAGACTTGCTACTATAAGTGGTTTTATTTTTGGAATTTAATTTATTATGGATTTGCATGTTTGTTTACATTTTATTTCTTATTGATATATTTTTTTATTTTATTGGTAAATAAATTATTTTCATTGCTATATATATTATTTTCTTGATTTTATTTAATATATACTTGGAAGTCTAAATGAACTCAAGAATAAATGTGTACATTTTATTTTTAAATGATTATTTTTTGTTTGAGATGTGATGCACTATGGCTTCTCTTTTCTCAGAGTAAGGAGACCTGTTAGCCACCTTAAGTTTTCCCCATATTCTTCTCTATTCTGCTCCATCCCATTTCCACAATATTATCTTTGTCCAGTCTGTGGCCTTTATATCTAAATCCCTCTTATCTTTTTCCAAACCTAGCATAAATACCAAGAACCCACTTTCTGTATAATCACTTTGTTTATATTTATTTTCCCACAACTTCATGTTTCATTGATAAGTAATATGTAGCTCCATCTAATGGATACAAGTTCACTATATACTAAGATTGGTTGTTACTTCTCTTTATTTTCATCTTGAAATTTATAATTGTAAAATTTAAATCTGTGAATAATTTTTTTTATTTTTCTTCAATGTATCAAACTGTAGGTTTCATTATCATCATGAATTTTCTTTTAAAAACAAACTAAATCTGAACAAATTAAATCCAAATTTTTCTTTTTTTCACTCTATATTTTTTAAATATTTTTAATTACATTATATGTCAACTTTTTTATCCTAGCCATCTTTTTTTAAAATTTTTATAGTCTCAGCATATTGAGAATTACATGCCCAATACAACTCTTTTTTTGTCTTCATAATTGAGTAGTAAATAACCTTTATCATTGTAAAATTTTTCAACATTAATTTCTTATCTTATTTTTCCTGTTTATATCATTCACTATCCAATTCTAGATCTCTAAAACTTCCAATTCTTTTCTGTTTGTTCATATATGCCTTCATATAAAGTGATGTTCTAAAAGAAATATTTAACAAGCTTTTTTAAAATCTAATTTCAGAATGGTCCATTAAATTAAAAATCTCTTTAGCCATTATAATTTTTTGTATTATTTTTTATTTATCATCATTTATCAAATTTTTTAAATATTTAAAAGTTTTAATCTGCTATATACTTCTTATATAACATTTTGTAAACTTATACTCATTATCCACAAGAACTGCCATATCATTAATTAACTGATAACACATTCACTTTCAATGCTAATTCCATTTTTATCAGAACTACATTTAACTATATTTTTTATATTAACAGAAGACAGAAGTAGGACGGTGTAAGACAGGATTTATATTAAGAAAATATTGACCTATATCTTATACACTGCTTTATATCTTTAATTTTCTGTAAGAAGGCAATTAAATATCAAATATTTTCCAATATATATATATTTCTTAGTAAATATATCTTCTTCCAGTTTATATTTTTTTCAAAACTTTGACTAAAATAAATAATTTATTCTATCACATGACTTTTTCCTAATTGTAAAAGTAGATTTCTTTGTATTTATGCCTCAACAATAGTTCTCCACACTCATATTACATCTATAGTTTCACTAACATTTTAAAATCCAAACTGCCCTTCAGATATTACAAATATGTCTAATCCTATAAAAGTCATTTTATTCCTAACTTTCTAATGAGAAATTAAATTAATTATTGTATCTTTACATCTCATTGTATTATTTAGATCTTTTTCTCTACCAAAACCATAACCTATATGTTTAATGACCATTCTACTATTTGTAAATTTCCAACTAATTCTCATTTCCTTGTGCTTTGCCATTTTTTTGTATATTTGTCATAACCGCTTCATATTGCATAATTTTTTTTTTATACATTACTGCATAATCTGTTTTATATATATTTTCAATTAACCTAGATGAAAAGTCATTATTTTTTATATAGAAATCATCTTTTATTTCCATCTTTTTTAACAATTTTCTATTTTTATTTTCATTTAGTTTCTTTCCTGTGATTCTTCTTTATCTTTGACATTTTTTTTCTCTCTGTCTAGTTTAACCACTCATTATTAATTATATTAATATCTTCTAAATTTATCTATATTCTGAAAATGAAAACTATTATTTCTATAAGTTTTGAGATTTAAAATGTTTTTATAAAAAGAAATCAACTAAAACTTGTAGAATGACAACTGTCATATTATAAATACTTCAGTGCATATATTAATTTTATTAATTATATTGTCATGGCATAGTTTTGTATTTATATTTTTTTGTGATGAGATAGTCTTTATTGTTGTGTTTTAACTGTTTTCTTTCTTTAATTATAGATATCTGCCAGTATAAAGTATTCTGTTAAACTTAAAAATAAAATTACATATTAGTTTCTAATAACATTGTGCTGATTATTTGTCAATATTGTATCATATATATACATGGGTGCAGGTATACATACATATTCATGTTACTGTTTTATAATACATACACTATAACAGTTTATTTTTATAGTTGTTTTGTTTTGTAGTATACAATGTGTTAATATATTTTCTTATTAATTAACTAAATAGACAGTAAATTAGTACACTATAGGCTAAAAGAAGTCCTGAAAAGTTGAAATAATAAAACCATTCCTACTTAAATGTAAAAACTTCAGTGCTACTTGACTTAATGATTAAAAAAAACAACATTTCAGAGTTACATTAGTTAATGTAATCAGTCTACCATTAACAAATAAGATTTATAAATAATACCATTAGAAAGGAAATTTAACATTGTGTTTAAATTTCTAATCTTTACAATGTTTTAAAAATAATGAAATTATTTATAGATCATACCATTTTATAAAAACTTGTACACCATTGATTAACTATGATATTATAGTCATATTAATTTGTCAATAGAAATAAAAGAATACAGATTAAATGGGGTATCATTTGGGAGCTCATAATAAGTTTGCCTATCAGAAGTGATAAAGCTGAAACAGCAATCCATGCATCTTGAACTCCAAAGTTTGCTACTGCTATCACTGTACTAAATCACACAGTAACAATTTTAAATTAAAAAAACCCTGTATGAGCATTATTTGTGTTTATATATATATATATTGTAGGCATTTTAAAATAGTTAAGCATTTATACATTTTTTTATTTTTTATGATGGTTTTCATTGTCATGTTGTAGTTAGTTACTTTCTCAATCCATTTAGAGTTAGCATTAATATTTGGCAGTAAAATTTCAAGGATAATATTTGTGAAATTGCTTATACCTATTTCAGGAATTTTGCCTTTTCATAAATAAATTAGAAAATTCTGTTTGATCAAATTTTAGAATGATTAAGTAATTTATTGCAGTTTAGTTTTTATCAACATTTTTGTATAGAACATAAAATTTGTCAGCATTTCATTATATGAAATAAATTCATGGATACATGTATATACATTCAGATATATATGATTGTGATTGTACCTACATTTATTTCTGTATATGATTGAATATTTATATAAAATAGAAATTCATACAACCCTACAATATTAGCCAAAACAACAAAATTTTACTAAAATTCTTCCACAACTATGGTTTCATCTGTTAACAAATAGACCATTTATTTGTTCATAGGTGAAACCATGTTGTGGAAGAATTTGTTAAATTTTGTGATTTGACTAGTATTATAGTGTTATATGAATTTCTATTTTATTTATAATTGCTAGTATAGCATTAGGCAGTATTTAATTTTAGTATTATTTATATGTATAAATAATTCTGTTCTTTTTATAAATTTTGTGTGCATCTGTTTATTTTGCATGATTTTTACACACATCTATTTTCTTTCTATAATTATCTAAAGTATATCATTTTCATTTTGATCCTTTTTTTTTTCAAATATCAGAATGGAAACTTGAATTAACAAAATTGAATGTAAAATTTACTAGTATTTCAAATTAAATAACACTCTTTTAAGAAAAATAAGATGAATCAAAGTTATTTAATCTATATTCTTCAAAATTTATTTATAAACTGATCTAAATACTGAAACTTGATACTAAAAAAATATTATTTAATATATAGAAACATTAGTGCATTTATATACTGAAACAGTAACGTCTTCTTTTCAGATCTTCGTTTCACCTTTTCTCACCTATTTCCTACCCTCATACCTTAGTTTGCACCCCAATCTATCGTAGTGTGTCTGCAATACGCTTATATACCGAAAATCCTGCCCAATTTTAAACCACGAGTACAACACTTTATTATATATATAAGTATAACTCATTCCCAAATAAATAAAATGTTATGAATTGTGTATGTTCACATAATTTAGATTTATTTAAAAAGTAGGTTATATAAGTTGTAATTGCGCACACACTATGATATGCATTTTAAAACTTATATCAAAATTATAAATTGTTAATTAAGATTATTTCGTTTGAATCTATTTACAAAAATATATTACAGTCATAATATATTTTTGATTTAAAATAAAATTCATATTCGTTTAGTAAATAGATTCAAATATTGCAATTTAAAAAGTAAAATCATTTTCTTTTAATTTAATAAAAGTCATTCCAAATATTTCTGTTAAAGTAAATGAGGGACAATAGCTTAATTATTTAATGTTATAGAAGCTTATCTAAAAATACAGCAGATGTCCACTTAAGGTTTTCTTTAATTAGTAAAAGTAATTTTTAATTAAATCTAGTTTGTAATTCGAATGTCGACAAAGAAATTAACAATAGAAATTAATTAAAATTTTGTTAAATTCCTTTAGACATTCGGATAGGTTTAATTACAGCTGATAAGTCCGATATATTTTTGTAATGCTCCAGGGCAGTTCTATTGTTCAATTCCACCATAAAAAGGAGGGTTTTCTTTTGTTCTCCATTCTGGTCATTTGCTGATGAAATGTTTCTAACCAAAATTTTTCTAGTTTTTGCTGATGAAATGTTTCTAACCAAAATTATTCTGGTGTTGCTAATGAAATGATTCGAGTGATATTCTAGTAAAATATTCTTCAAAATATATTTTCCTGAGATTTTAGCTACGTGCCTGCGAACTTATATTTGAAGCCGAGTTTTCGTCTCCAAATTAATTTACCATGTTTACCACACCTATTGCTAACCGTGACATGACTGAGTAGAGCCGGCGAAGGCTATTTCCCTCAGGAATGGCCGGCTGCTGCTCTAGACCATCGGAAGCTATCACGTAAGGAACCCCGGAACTGCTGCTGCCAAAAATATGAACAATTCCAGATTTTGCTGCTGAGTTATATAAAACCTGCCGACCATCAATCTACCTGCAAATGCTTCTCCAGAGGTAATCTAAATTAATCCAAGAGCTCTTGTGATTCCTAACTAACATGCTATAGCTATTTTAAATTTTTTCTTTTATTTCACTTGACTTATTATGTACTTCTTTAACGTGTTCAAATATAATCAACAGTTTTGCTCTCTATCCTTGGGTTAATATTTTCTATTTATTAAGCTTTCTTTTATTTCATTATGATAATGTGTCAGAATCGTCTTTGACCGAGTGAATTATTCCCTTTGTTGAAAGTAAGACACCGCTATTAAGGCATATTTTTAAATTTATAATAATTCCCAATCTTATTATCTTGCAAATCACTCGTTCGAGGGCAATTCTAATCTTCTTTAATATATATAATAATCACATAGTTTAAAATCTACATATTATTGATTTTAACCTAATATGAGAGTATGTGCGAGGTCAATGATTTAAATGTGTCCCCAAATGCATGATTGTGTAAATAAACCTATGCTTTCTTTTCAAACCCGCAAGCATGCATTTTCCTATTTTTAAATACTGTGTTCTACGTTAATTACAAAGTTCATTATTGACATCGAGAATGTGCAGACCCTTTTAAATGAATTTCTGGGAATTTGATTGGGCATTTCTCTTAATCCAAGTAAAACCCATTTAGTATGTTTTATATACACTAGTCTAGTATTGCTGGTAAATGAATTGGTTGTTGAGACCGCTTTGTTTTGCTTTTCCAAGGATTTTTACATGGCCAAGTCCGCTCTCTTCGCTTCCTATGGTTTCCAGGCAGAGTGTGTCCACAAATGACACACCTGGGAATTAAACGCAGTCGTCACCCAGTCGCTAAGTTTCGGCTGTTCATGACAACACTTTCCTACGGATTAGCGGCGAGCTGCCCTCCGTAGTCATTCCAAATATTTCACTATTGTTTTATTTATATATTTATTTTTACAAAGCATCCGTGACTTAAACGTGTCGCACCCTCCATCCTTTAATAAATTCATTACTAGCAATACTGACCTCCCCTCTGCTTTAATTATTATTATCAAATAAATGTCTTGATCACATCCCCACTTTATTGCTTAGTAAGCTTTTGTCCGTGCTATTCTCTAAATCAATAAATATTTTATAACACTTAATTTTCAAATATTTTATTAACTTGTATAACTACTCAAAGCACCTCGCATATGTTCCTATCTCTTTAAGCACATTATCTTAATACTATTAGCCCGAGGGATAGAATATATAATTTTGCTTTAAAACCTTTTGTCATTTATTGGAATGTAATGCCAACAATTATTTAATAAGCGTCCCTGTCTCATATAAGCAGATAGTGGCATTATATATATATAAATAAATTTTATGAAATCATTTAAAATTAATTTTGATCTTTTATTTTATTGATTCCTATCACTGTCTCGGTCTATATATATCTATTTTCTCCATGTCTTTTGTACATCCATAGACGTTAATTAGCAACCCAAACTTATCTTAGTATAGAGTCTTTTTGTTTCTCCCTGACCACCAGGCACCGGTAAAAGGTTATACTAGTAGTAGCATCAGATGCGCTATCACATAGGTGGCGCTGTGAAATTTGGACTTTAGATTCGAACTTAGTATATCTAGAAGGCAACCCCTCATAGAATGTTCAGTTTTGTGTTTGGGGTTTGAATTCTGCAGTGTGTTAGCGAGATAGACGATTCTGACTGTTACAATACTTTATATTATATAGTTTAACATTCATCTTATTTCTCTTAAATCTGGAGAAAAAACATAATGGATTAACAAAATTGTTAAAATAAAAAAGAGGAATATAAGTTGTAAATTACAATTGATGTATTGTTGACAATTTTTCAAAACATTTCTAAACTTTTCAAATTTTTTCAACACTTTTCACTTTTTAAAATTGTCCTGAAATGATTTATCCCATAGATATAGATAATTTAACATTAATATGATACTAAACAAGTGATTAACATAAGGCATCTTAAATCTCAGTTACAATTATATTTTCTAACAGTTTACTTTATGCATTCAGTCACAATCTAGCTATTATTGATTAAAGACAAATTTTATGCTGATAATAAAAAAAAAATTTTAGATACAGAAAAAAAAATGATTGTACAAAATTTTACATAAAACTTAATTGGAGAAATTAAGATGAGAGTTTATTTTTTCAAAAGGATTTACAGTATTTAGGATTTTTTTAAGCAGTTATATATACATTATTTTTGCTAATAGTAAGTACTTAATTTTATTTCTAATATTTATCATTTTTAAAATTCTAACTATACTGGGCAAAACAAATTTTCTCTCTATTCTCTTCAAGTTAATAATAATTATCATCAAGAGGGGGAAAAAATACACTAGAGATGAATTTTATATTGACTATACAAATCAATCTATGAATTCCTCATACATTTTCATATAGAACATGCCAATTATGTCCTATTTATTTGATATTTTGTGATGCTGTTATTCAGCTAATTCTCCAACAAACTTTTTCTGAAAGACTTCCAATATCATGTCTAATTGTAGTTTAATATTGTATTCTATCCTGTCCTAGAAAACAATCAATAGTGCGCTTCTTGATAACATCTTTGAGATAATTTTTATAAATGTAACTACGAATACCATGTTCAAGAAAATTATTTTTTAAAAAAGTCGTGTATTATTTATTTTTTCACATGTCCAAACCAACAAATAATGGCTTCTATAGTACAACATTCAGAAAGTTAAAGAACATTGATTTTATGATCTTGCTATTATATTTTAAAAGTTTTACAAAGCAACCTTAAATGAAATGCCTTTATATTATGTTGATAGTGCAACCTAGTCTCAATTTTTTTTCAATAAATTAGGTAATATAATAATAGCTCTATATATGCTTGGTTGTTTCGTATGATGAATAACCTATCATTTAATATGTTAAAAGCAGCAGCAGCTCATTGGAGCCTGTATTTTATCTCAAAATCTAAATCTTTCCGTTTCTTTATAAAACTTATCAAGGTATTTAAACTAATTTACATTTTCAAGTTGAAAACTTATCAATCTAAAAGTTGCTGAGGATTCTTCATTCATCACTGACTGATAAAGAACTTGAGAGCATTAATTATTATACCGAAGTTTTTATTTGATAAATTTAAGTAAATGCATTCTATAGATTATTTTTTGATCACTATGATGGTCAAATATCCAATATAAGTTATTTGGCCATAATGTCACAAACAAATAAATAATCAATCAAACAAGATTGAAATAATAAGTATAATTAAATGTATAATTAATAAGTATAATTAAATTGCTAGAGAAGGTCTCAATGGAGATGAAAGCCGGTTTGATAAACATTTAATTATACTTATTAATAATTGTTTATTTCAATCTTGTTTGATTGATTATTTATTTATCATTTTTTGAATTGGCAAAAATAGCACAATCATATTCAGAAGCCAAGAAGATGAAGTTTTTGTTTTTGATCTATTAAAATTAAAAATTCTATGATCAAACCTGAAACAATTCCAGTAATCGCTAATATAAAAATCAAAAATCAAGTTAGAGCTAACATACATCCTTGAAAATACTTTTTTTTATTTAAATGTTTCAGATTTTCCATCTGTAAATAATATTTCTTTTTATTCTATCATGTAGAAGCTGTACAATAGTAATAGACTTTGATAACTAATTAATTTCAACAGTGGCACAGATCTGTTTGACCAATCGATCAAATCCCATGACCAATTAAATATATATACATAGATCACGTTATTCCCAACATTTCTTGAATTTACCTGGCAATAATGCTTTTTGATTTTCTAAAACCCGATCAAATATCTGGTAATTATTCATCTATGATTGGAAGCAGTGTATTCAACAAAGTCCTTGAAAATATCTTTACTGTATTGGATAACAGTGATATTCCTTGATAATTACTGTACTCTTGAGTATTCTTTTTACTTTTTAAAAAATAGAATAAAAGCATCTTTAAAATCAGGTAGCATCCCAAAGGGCCAACATTATTTATAATATTACTGTTTAAAAATATTAATTTTAAATTAAAAATTTCCCATAATGACTCTTAAAATTACTAAATCATTTAAAAAAAAAAAGAAAGATAAATATAAACAATAATGACATAGAATAATGTATTAGTTTAAATTTTGAAATATTTTTATCAATTATTGTTAAAAATTATATTTATAATTATTTTTGATGAATGGGATTTTTTAAAAAAATATAGTTAAGTATTTTTAACAATACAATAAAAAAAAACAAAAAACAAATAAAATTGAATGTTCATTCATTTTTAGAATATTATTTTGTAAAATCATATACTTTAGTGCAGTGGAGGCAAGAACTAAATATTCGTAATTTGATTGCCAGCTGAGCAAAAAAAAAAAAATAGTTCATTGATTATTTAAATAAATATGAAAGGTTTATTATTGTTATGATACATACAAACAGTCATAAATAAATAAATTATTCTACCTTGATCACACTTTTTTTTTACTTGGATTTAAATTACATTGTATATATTAATTGATAAAAATATTTTTGAACATTATCGCATAAAAAATGGTTATATAATGCAGGCTATTAAAAAATGTAGACTTGATTCTCATTTAGCTTTATTATTTTTAATTAATTATGTTAAAAATAATACTTTTGAAAGCTAAAAATTACTTAGTTAAATGTTACTCTTATAGTGACATTTTTTTTATTGAATACTTATTAAAAAAAAACATGTACATTTTAATACTATTAGAATAGCATGGATATTTAGAAATGGGTATTAAATAGAAATGTATTCTAGATCAGGAATCCCATATTACAGTCTTTTAGGCCATATCTGCTTGCATAAAGATTTTATCTGGTTTGTTTTATGCATAAAACATTGAAAGAGATTAAATAATTAAAAAATACACACACAAAAAATTTATAAATATTTTCAGTATTCATTTCCTAAATTTTTTAATGTATGAAATTATATAAGAATTTATCTGTATCATAAATACAGTTAATTTTAGTTTACCAATAATTATTTAGAAATCAAATTAAACTCCACTATTTTTTTATCCACTAGCTTGTGCTTTGATTTCTCTCAATTATATTCAAGCATCATATCAGACAAGTGTTTTGTTACTCAATTTTTTTATTTGTATTTTTGTTCAATTTGAATGAAATTAAGTATGATTTTGCAATTTTTATTTGTAAGTATTTAAGGATATATATTTTTTAAAAAAACTTCAACCAGTTTTTTTTTTTTTTTGCAATTTATTATTAATTAAATTTCAGCAACTTTGCATATGTAGAAAAAAGGAAAAATGCCTGCTGAGTGCCGAATATTTAATGAACTCTAATCATTAAACTATTACATTTATAGCAACAATAAATTATACATTTCTCATATACACTGAAATTGAAGTAATATTAAAAGAATATAGTTAAATGATATCTTACTGCAAGATATGTTAAGATAAATTTCAATAACAGTATCATATTAAATTTTTTCATTTTATTTTATAATATGAATTTTTCTGAATTTGTTTAAGAAAAAGTAATAAATTAAAAAAAAAAAATTGTTTATTGTTCTGGAATTTATAAGAAATATGAGCAACAGAAATGATAGGACTGAGTTGTGATCTGTGAATATTGAGATCTACAAACTGCCAAGTCACTTAAGTGACTAACTTATAATGAAATCTTGATCTATCAGATATATATATACTGTTTTTCTATACCCACTATCTTTTTTTTTTTTTTTTATTTACTATTGACAAATCATATCCTGATATAATATTTTTCTGTAGGGAGTTTTTTTTTTTTAAAATTTGAATGGAACATTATTATATTATTAAAAATAATAACAATCATATTTTTTATTTCTTTTAATTCCTTCAATTCAGAGATATAGTAATTATGACATTTATATATTGTTTTTGCTGTAAAAAAGATTAAAATATTACCCTCTAATATTTTCTTATTTTGATGCAAATTAAAAAAAAGTTTTTGCTTTGTTTGCAATTTTATATTAATATTTTCATAGATAATTGAAAAATTTGTTGTAAACAAATGTCTTTTTTTAAAATTTGGATAATAAATTAATGATTAAAAAAAATCTAATAACTGTACATATTTAATATTAACATTGATTTTTTTAAACATGAATAATTATTATATTGAAGTTATATATATATAAATTGTATTTTATATATATGCAAACATTTAAATTTACAAATATCTGAATTGAATTTAAGGGGCCAAATTGTACTCTGCACACTATATGTCAATTAATATTCACTAAATGACTGTTTTGTTGTTTTTCAATATTTTTATCATTTATTTTATATCAGTTCTTCAAAATCAATGGATCAAAAGTTCTATGTATTTAATGTTTTTATTGTGAGTTCAGATCATATTTACTCTTTGGAAAGGGATTGGGGGGTGAGGGTTTTTTATAAAATTTATTTTTTCTTGCCCAACAACCTGTAGAAAGCATTTACCACATTTGGTGGATCTATCATTTTCATACCAAGTAGACAGAAATATAAATTAATAAGTTTTAAAAACATGAAAATAATGAATTTGAAAACAAATCTGAAATTATCTTTAGTGATCTGGAAAAAATTAAATTAGCAAGGAGAGTAAAATTATTTAATGAGCAAATGTTGGAAAAATAAAATATTTTCAATAAGTAAGTTTAATGCAAACATTCAGTGAAAAATTATATTAATGATGATGGCAAACTGCTTAAGTGAAGGCAAGGCAAAAAAAAAAAAAAAAACCTTGAAAATTAATATAAAGTGTTTGAAAACATGAAAATAATATTATTTAGAAAGCAAACTTGAAAATAATAAATTTAGTAAACATGTAATGAAGTGTAATGGATGCAAAGATTACACAAGAAATTAAATTATTTATGATAACACTTCTTCTGTAATGTTTGCATTGAGAACACTTAATGAAAATATTTGTTTTTTAATCATTGGTTGTTTGCTAAATATGTTTTTTTTATTTAATATTTTCATGTTTTTAAATTTATTTTTGATTTTTTATATATGAATAAAACATCTTTTAAATCGTGTATACATTGGTCATAGATGGTCAACAGGAAAATCTACCTAAATCCAATTAGCATTAAAAATTATGTGTGGCCTTTTTCTAAAAAAAGTTTGCAAATTCTAATTTACAGGGCAAGATTATGCAAAAAGCAAAGCCAATAAATGTATCTTCAGATGCCTGTGTAAATGATTTCTTCAGTATGGAGTTGAATGAACAAGTTAATGTTATCTATATTAAATTTTCTGACCTGAAACAGCTTAAAAGAACTCTGGCAATGTGATATTGTGACCAAATGATCATTAGAAGGTTCCCATTGATTTTTAACACTTAATACAGTTTATTTAACGATATTTAAATTTTATCATAGATTTTAATAAGCCTTAATATATATTAATTAGAACAATTAGAAAGTTTAGTTCTTAAAAAGATGGGTATTTTAGTCATAAGAAATGAATGAATAATTAAAGCATTAATAAAAGGTATTTGTAAAGTTCAACCCTCTCATTCTTTTTTTAATGCATAGAATTATCAGCTATTAGATTTAACATAATTATAAGAACATCAACAGTCAAGCAATTGAAAAAAGAATAGATTAGCAAGAAACCACTTACCAAATACAAATTCTTTTTGAGCTGCTTAATTTGTAAACAATTAAATTACTTGTTTAATTTCTAAAGTAGAATAACATTAATAAATTTGTCTCTGGTAAATTGATATTTATAAAATGAATAATATTTTTATAGTAAATATATTATACTTGAGTTTGCTTATAGTATAACGTTTTGTTTACTATTACTAAATACAATATTTTAGAATTTGTTTCATGCTATTAATTTGAAACTAAATGTTAAAAAAATATTTATGGAAGAAAAACAATGGTAAGACAAAGTTATTGTATAATTAGTCATGAGATAACTAAGAATATTGATTAGAGAGATTTGAACAATTTCATATTTAAAAAACACATAACATATTCTAACAGGAATTTATCAATTTATACCAATATTGTCAAGTTGGAAAATTGTTTTAACTGCAAAAACTAAAAAACTGATCTTTAATAATTTAATAATTCTAATTTTTCATTATGGATTCTCTCAAAGACAATCTAAAGTAGTATAATGATTATTATTTGTGAAGGTATGTCAGAAAACAGAAAAGTTTTCTGATTAAGAAATTAAAAGACAGCAACATAAAATATCAAATAAAAAACTAGTTCAGTAAATTTTATATATAAATGTATTTTGTGATTTACAGATATATTTGTATAGTCATTACAAAACTCATTTCAAAAACATTTTCTTTCTCCCTTTTTTTTTTTTTTGAGTTACAATGACCATATTCATATATATATAATTATAAGAATATATCTTAAGACAAAGCATTACAATCAAATGCATTAATAAAAGATTATTGACTAATATATGCATTTATATTATAAATGGTACTTGATTATTTAGTAACATATATAAAATATCAGATGCAGAAAGGAATTTGCTTGTTAACTATTGAAAGGTGACTGAATCTTCTTTGAGGCCTTAAAGGAACCGAGCAGGGCAAATTTCTAATGCCCATTCCATACTTTCTTGTCATTGCATTATTATTACTATATGATTATTTATTTAGTATATGAACATTAATCACACATGAGTCAGGGTGGTGAATTTATTTTGCTTTTTACCTCTGAGTTGAAGATTAACAAAACATCATAGTCTTTTTTCTCAGTTGCCTGACAGTTCTTAACTGAAATATCAGTTGAGTTTTCTTGAAGGTAGAATGAATGTGTGTGTGAATGAATTTTTTTTTAAATAGATATTTACAATGATTTCAGACAAAACTAAATTATAGCCCTTATTCTTGGAAGCTGTAATATCATCACCAATTGCAAAGTCGGGTTACCATTTGATGCAAACTCAAGTTACCATTTGATAATGACTTTATTTGGATACTTACAACTGCAAATCTCTTTCAAATGAAGGAATATTGCATAAATTGAAAGAACTATCTAATATTAAATAGGTCATTGTTGGATTTTGTGAAGTTAGAAGAAAAGATGAAGAGACAAATGGATTAAAAAGTGGACAATACCATAAAGACACAAATATTGGAAGCACAAGCGGAGTTGGAGCCATTATAAATAAAAATTGGAAGAACAACATTGTAGAGATTGATGGTATATCAGACAGAGTGGCAAGATTAATTATTCAAGTTAATGGAAGATATTAGATGCAGATAATTCAAGTTTATGCCTCAACAAGTTTGCATTCTGATGAAAAGTAGAGGATTTTTATATGGATGTACAAAAGACTTGATCAGTCTAAACATTTTAAAATTGTCATGGAAATCTTTAATGCTAGAATTAGTAAATAATTAATAGATGAAAGTGCTGTGGGTAAATTTGGTTATAGTTATAAAAATGAATGAAAACACAGACTTGCAGAGTTTGCAAAAAAAAAAAAAAAGAAAAGAAAAACTATATTATGAATTCTTTTTTTGGGAAAAATACTAAATGGAAATGGACATGGAAGCATCCAAATAAAGGTACAGCAGAATTGGATTATATTTTGATAAGCAATAAATATTTATAGTTTTAAATAAATTTTATTGTGACTAATACACTTGTTTAAGCCATGTAAGGCCAATGGATACAGTCTGCTGTTTTAGTTGGGGTTCATATGAATTCCATTGAAACGCTTGTCATCTAAGTTGTTAGGTGTCCCATTTATGGGGCAATCCTTCTATATAGGCCCCATGTGTTTTTGAATAAGAATTTAGTGGCCAGTAATAAGTCCTTTGCCTGCAACTTTTCCAGCTGGAGGTTGAATATTCCAAATGGATCAGGTCTGGGTGTTGTGAATTTGGAACCGCATCTGGCCATCCATAGGGCAATAAATATTTATTTTAAGACAATAACTTCGTTAATAAGTTCAACACAGGAAGTGATTTTGATTATTGAGATGTAAGATACATGATAATGCAAAACTAGAGAGCCAAAAATTATTAAGAAAACAATATTCACAATTGATATTCCTAATAGAAGCATTCCAATAAATTTAAATTAGAATTTGCAAATCATTTTCAAATATTAACAAATTTTGAATATGATTTAAATTTGAATGAAATCAATAGGAAGATAACTGATATACTTTTCAAAACTGCAACAAAGATGGCTGACTTAAAAAAAGCAGTAATTGACCGGTAAACTTGCTACTGAGACAAGTCAATGTATGTAAAAAAAGAAATATGAAAAAATATAATAAAGATCCATTAAGAAGAATTGAATATCTAAAGTTTTGTAAAATAATATGAAAAAAAAGCTAATAAATGGCATAAGACAACAGTTGTGAATTAGCACGGAAAGCCATAGAAGAGAATATCTAAAAATGTAAAACATCTTGGAATTGGTAGAAAATTTATTTCTGTAATAAAAAGAAAAGATGGAACTATTACAAGAAAAGAGAGATGACATCATGAAACATGTGGAAGAGTTCTGTGAAGAATTATATAGCAATACAGAGCAAGAAAACGACATTCTATACAATTATTACATATTCTGAATTGCTCAGTATTTTAGATGAAGTGAGACATAATCAATTTATGAAAAAGGGAAAAATTCCAATTAGTGATGGAATTATAATCGATATCTTAAAAGAAGTAAGTGAAGAAATAGAAAAGTTGTTGGCCAAGTAATATACCAAATGTCTGAATGATAAAGATGTACCAGATGATTGGAAGAATGCAGTAGTAATTTTGATATTTAAAAAAAGGTGATAAAGAAGATATTAGAAATTACAAACCTATCGATCTTTTATCACTTCTCTACAAAATTTTTTATGAAGGTAATTACAATTCATCTACAGTGAATTTTTGGATTTTAACAAACCAAAAGAACAAACAGCATTTAAAAGTGATTTTAGAACACTGAATAACATCCACATATTGAGAGATGTTCTAGGAAATGACCAATGAATATGAGTTATATTATAGTATTAATTTGTGGATTATGAAAAGGCATTTCATTCTATAATTTTTATATAGTGATTAAAGCATTGGAAAATAGTCATATTTTGAAGAATATTTATCAAAATGTACTTGCATGATTAAATTACCTAGTTATACTAAAACAATAAACATTGAGAAAGAAATGTAATATTTCAGAATGATTCCATATCTCCAAAACTTTTACAGTAGTTTTATAAAATATTTTGTGGATTAAAATGGGAAGTTAAGGGATTAAAAGTAAATGGACATTATTTAAGTCACCAATATTTTGTAGATCTAATTGTTTTTGCAAATAATGTTTCAGAGCTTCAGGAAATGTTGCAAGAGTTATCAGATGAATGTAAAAAAGGAAGTCTAAAGATAAATGCTCAATATCTAAAGCAATATTCAATGGAAATATATTAATAATTTTTATTAGTTATTCATTAGACTGCAGATTATACACTTAATGAATAATATTTCTGTAATATAATTTTCACTACACCATTCTCATGCAAGGTAGGATTGGTTTCTATCTGCTTTTAACATCTTTAGCGGTATAATCATGAACATATAACCAGACATGAAAAAGATGTATGATTCCTAAGATACACATTTTGTGCTGAATCAGCATTCCTCAGTTGGCCCAGATCATCATCTCTTATACATATGTTTATCATTGTTTATTATATGTAGACAGTCAATTACAGCAGTTTAATTGATGTCAAACACACAATTTTACTGAAACCATTTAATGGAAGTATATTATTAATTTTTATTAGTCATTCATTAGATGAGAGATTATCTACTTAATGAATAATCACTATACCACTCATGCACAGTAGGGACTGGTTTCAATCCACTTTTAGCACCTTCTACAGGGATGTAATCATAAACATAAGATATGTGAAAAAGATATGATACCCAAGATGCATATTTTGTGTTGGCCCAGATCACAATCTCTTATACATATCCATCATTACTTGGTATATATAGGTAGCCAATTACTACAGTTTAATTGATAAGTATTAAACTTATTACCCTTGATCAATGATAAAGATATGTGTAAGAAATTGTGATATGGGTGAACTGATGAGTACTGGTTCAACACAAAATGTACATCTTGGGATCATACATCTTTTTCACACATCTTTGGTTATATGTTTATGATTACACTTTTCCGGAAGATGCTAAAAGCCGATAGAAACCAATTCTTATCTTGCATAAGAGTATGTAGTTAAAATTACACTACAGAAATATTCATTAAGTGGATAATCTCTAATCTAATGAATGATTAATAAAAATTAATACACTTCCATTAAAGTGGATTGTGTCAAAGTTGTGAGGGTGATAAGCTTGACACATCAATTAAACTAATTATTGGCTATTTATACATACTGAACAATGATAAAGATATGTGTAAAAGATTGTGATCTGGGTCAAATGATGAGTGCCAGTTTAGCAAGAAATGTGCATCTTAGGGATCATACATCTTTTTCACATATTTGTTCACATGGTTATTTTTATATCCATCCAGAAGGTGTTAAAGCAGATAGAAACCAATCCCTACCTTGCATAAGAGTGGTGTAGTGAAAATTACATTACAGAAATATTATTCATTAATCTTTAATGGATTTTCTCAAAAGAAAATAAAGTTTGATAATGAGGAATTTGAAATTAACAATTACAAATACCTTGATCAAATTATTAATTCAGATGGAAAAATAATGGATGAAATTAATCAAAATTAAACTTGCATGGAGTGCTTTTGATAAAAATAGCTTAATATTTAATAGAAATGCCTATGTGTTTGAAAAGGAAGGTTTTTAATAAGTGTTATTACTTTTTACTTATGGATCTGAGACTTGTATCCTTAACAGAAAAACAATATAGTGACTTGAGACCATTCAATGAAGTATGGAAATATGTATATTAGGAGTAACAAGAACGGATTGAAAATAAAATACGTGGGTGATTGAGAGAACAAATAAGTTTATTACTGACATCACTGAAAGAATCAAGAGACTGAAGTAGAGTTGTTTGGACATATTACTAAAAGAAATGATACTAGAGGGACAATTGAAATCTTAAACTGGATTCCAAGAGTGTAAAGGACCTAGAGATCACATGAGATGGTGGATGAAATAAGGAGTTTACTGATGTGATGTGGAAGAGAAAGAGAGGCTTTGAAATCTGAGAAAATGGTTTAAACTTGGAGAGACTTTAATACTGCAGTGGATAGATAATGGCTGAAAATGATGATATAAAATATTAAATTTCCATAACAGCAAAAATGATTTTTTTCTTATTACTTTTAATAATAGCTTTTCATAGTATATAGTATGTTTCAAGTGTTTGATGATGATGACATAACCTGAAATTTTAATGAATTAAAAAAAAAATAATTAAAAGCATTATATTGAAGCAGCCAATCTTAGCCCAAGATTGAGCTTCATGGTTCTATCTACTAACCTATGTTTAAACCCTATATCCCATTCCGCTCCTTTAGTCATATATATATATTATGTATATATTTGAGATGCGCGCCTAAAAGTTATAAATTTTAACTTTCAATAACATTTTATGATTATTCTTTTTTATTAAAATACATAGGTGCGGCACAAATATGATGTGATGCACTGTGACTTCTCCTTATACGGAGTCAGGAATCTCTCAGCAACTATGCCCAGAGAAACCTGTTAGCCACTTTACTTTCCCTTTCCATTCTCCACCCTAAGTTTTCCCATAATCTGCTTCATCTCCACAACATAATTTTTGTCAACTCCATGACCTTCATATCTAAATCCTCCTTATCCTTTCCCAAACTTAGCATAAAAACCAATAACTCACCTTCTGTATAATCTCTGCTCCTATTTAATCTTCCATAACTTCATTATTTGTACCCTTTCTGGTTCCAAGCATTTACATTGAAATAACAGATGCCTAATATTTTCTATAGCTTCCTTACACAACTTGCAGACTAAATCACCCATATTTTTCCATTTACGTGTATATTCCTTTGTTGCTAAAGATCCCAACGAGCCTTAAATAAACTACTTTCCTTACAATTATCATAAATTAACTCAGACCCAATGTTCCATTTACTTCTATATATATTTAAACTTGTTTTACTCTCCATACTAGTTCTCAATCTCTCCAACTCCCTATTCTTTATTAATGCTGCATCTATTCTTCTATCCCTCTCCTTACCACTTTAACACTCAAAAATCCTCCTAACACAATCATCCCCCTTTTGTACAAGTATACTGACAAATTTTTTATTCAAATCTTATGCATATCACATTACTTTTCTCACCCATCTTGTTACCTGCCCTTTACTTGTAACCCAATTAAATACTATTTTGGCTATTCTTTTATTATCCATAAACTGCAATCTACCGAACATTTTCAATTTGCTTTTTGCATCCCTCATGTAAAAACTTGACTATCCCATTTCTCTTTGAATTGCCTTCTTTGCTGTCCACACCTCTGCATCTAATGCATGTCTTCCTACTTCCCTTTGTACTTTTTCTAAGTAAGCTAATACCCCTTTACTAACACAACGCATCATTGCCGTATGTCAACCCTGCTACTGCCACTCCCTTCCATACAATTCTAGCTACATCATATTTATTATCTGAAAATGCTGTTAATTTCTTTATCAGCCCCTTTCTTTTCTTTGATATATATATATTACAGGAGCAAACATACTAACAAAATACACCCTGGTCTCGTTTTATGCGGATTTATTTAATGCAATTTTGAAGTTATGCGATTCATAATATCTTTGTATGCGGGTTTTCTTTTATCGATAAAATTATTAGATCAGAATTTGAACTCCGATAATGCGCTATTACTTTAAATATTATAAATTTTGCGTACTCATGTCATATTTAAAGTAATAGCGCATTATCGGAGTTCGACTTCCATTTAATAATTTCAATATTTTCAGCACTTTATAATAGTAGATATAATAGATTTTATGCAATAAAGAAGTTCATAATTCACGTAAAATCAGAATTTCCTCATTTTGTATACACACATTAAATTTTACAATACTATAATATAAATCTGTTCAAAGGTTATAGATGAAAAATACTATTGTACCGGTTCGTTTTATACACACCCGATCACATAGGGATTGTGATTCCGAAACAAACATGACATAGCGTAAAGCTTTATTTATTTTCTTCTATCGATAACTGTTCACTATCAATACAAGGGGGCGCCAGATACGATGATTTAATTATAATTTAACTTCTCGCATCACCTTACGTCATGTCAAAACGATTTCGAAGTCTAATCCCGCCCACAAGCTCAAACTCCCAGCATGGACCAATAGGGTCACTCAGGGTCGCGATGTAATTGTTTCAAAATTACTATTATGGTAAAGGACGCTATGATAACCAATGGAGAAGACGCTTGATTAACTAACTGATCGATCCAAGCATTGGACCATGTCATTGGTTATTTGGGACCAATGCGATTATTTGTCTATATCTCTAAACAATTAGAAGCTTATAAGATCATCCCCCCTATATTATACCGTCCGGTAGAATTATTTACTCCAGCTATATTTACAACTCATTGACATTTATTTATATTTTATAATAGGCCCTCCCAATTCTTAAATCTATCTTAACTACGGAATAAGTAAATAAATAAATAAATAAATAAATAAACATCGTGACTTACGGCACGATGTTTTAAAGCAACAAGGTTTAAGAAAGATAAATCTAAAGTAATATAATTAACTATATGCATAAATGCTAACTTTATTAATAATCAAGACGACAAATAGAATAAAGATTTAATTATAGGAAATGACTTGAGAAATGCTCGACTTGTTTAAATACTGAACAAATTTATTTAATATAAAAAAAACACATTGGTTAAAAGTTTTATTTACACGCCACACACGCATTTACGCACTCGCACAGAAAAGAACATATTATATATCGTAAAATATGGATGATAGAATATAAATTTCTTTTTTTACATTTTTTTTTATATTACATTTTGAAGGTAAGTGTTATAAATTATAAGATAATAATTAGGGTCAAAGTTCATGTTTGAAAAGTCCTGAGATTTAAATTTTAGGAATTGCATAGTGTTTGATTTTACGAAGGTTGAGATTACACTAATAAGTTACAATAATAATTTTTAAATATAATGAATTACGGAATATTTTATAGCTTAATCTGCGAAATCAAAGTTAGTTAATTATGAGATTGCCTCTTTTTTAAAAGTTTACGTATGGAATGAATGAAAGCATAAAAAAAATAAAGTGTTTACCTAGGATTTTGGCTTATTCTTCCGCTGCTTCTAACTAAGTGGAGATTTGAACATGGGAGATGATGTTTTCCATAAGGAGATTGTTCATTTCTTTTAAAGTTGAGCGTAATAAATCAGGATGATTCATGTGTTTCACGGAACATTATTGAACTGGTTGGAGCACTAATTTTAGATGGTAATATTATTAAGTATTCATAGCGACGGAGATGTTCTGGTGGCGGAGCGTCGATCAATCACTGAAGGGTTTCCTAGCCCCTCATGACAGTCGACGCTCTAAATATTAATTTCATATCGATCATCTTGAAAACGGGTAGCACAAACGAAGTAATTTAAATTAAATTGAATTTTGAGAAAGTTGAACAAAAATTTGATAATTTGACTTAGCTTCTCTTAATTAATTTTTTCAATTCATTTTTTTTTTTAGATTTTGCTTGATATTTATATGGGTTGGATCTTATCTGAGGATCGAATCTCCCCCCAGAGTTCCATGTTCTTAGAGTTGTCATTGGGGTCCGTGTCCTACTCAATCCATGTGCTTAAGGCAATCTTATGTTTAGGCAATCTCATATTGCAATCTCAGTTAACAAACTTATATTCATTCACACCTTGAATGCATACGTGTGTGCGTGTCTTACGAGAACAATGTAATTTACATTAGCTAAAGTCGAGCATTTAATCTTTCTCAAAATCATTTCTATAAGCTTTTACTTTTACTACAATTATAATTTTAAAATATCCCTTTTTAGTTACCCCCGCGGCATAACAAGTATAAATTATTTATTGATATTTATAATGGCATATTATTTTTCATTTTAGAGAATATTATTTTAGTAAATTATGTTAAAGCCTTAAACTATTTAATTAGACATATTAATATTTTATTTTACAAGTGTATTTTTAGAAAGTATGGAAAGAAAACTATATCTATTTTTATCATAAGTTGTAAGAAAATAAAAATAGAGTATTTTACATTGCTTGAGTGTGTGTGTGTTTACATATACCGACTTTGTCTCGGTATACTATGTATGTTGTTTTTGCATTTTAAATCACGTTCTATTTTTGCTTTTTATAAAAAGAGTACATAATCAATTAATCATTTAGTCCGCAAGTAATAAATTTTACAAGACTAATGTAAATCTGTTCAAACGTTATAAATGAAAAATACTATGTATGTGATTGTTTTTGCATTTTAAATCACATTCTATTTTTGTTTTTTATAAAAAGAGTATGTAATCAATTAATCATTTAGTGTCCCCAAGTTTATTTTTAAAAGGTGAGTAACAGCAGAGGGCACAATTAAATTTGACAATTTAAATCTGATTTTTAATTGTAATTAACAATTTAAAAATTACGTAACGTGATCTGAAATTAAGATCATGTGAAACGAAATTTTATTTTTAAACGGAATTGAAAATTAAAAAAATAAAGACAAATAAGAATTTAATTTTTAATTGTTAGTTTTAATTAAATTTGGCCCAACAGTGGTAAGTCAGTGTCTTTTTTATTTTTATTTTAAACTTTTAGTTTACTCTAACGGAGATTAAAAAAACATCCAAGAAAATGAATTTCTTTGGAAACAAAAATTTCAATTTTAGATTGCTTAGCGAAATGAGAAGGATCAACAGCGATTGAAAATATATCATGATGAATCTGATGTCTCAAATAGTGATAATGATTAAAATTCCTTACATGTATGAAAAAAATGTAAATTACGCATAAAAATATATTGTTTTGAATAAAATTAAATACTGTAGTTAATAAAAAAAAGTAAAAAAAGTTTGTCTTGTATCAATTTTTTTCAAATTTGAAATTTTTTATTAGTCATATTTAATTTCTTATTTTTTTACGCGAATTTTAAAATAATTTTGCGTTGTTGCATTGCTTTTATGCGATTTTTGGAAAAATACAGTACATATCCCCCATTTTTCAAGGTAAGTTAAGTCTATTTTTGTGCGTATTTTCTGAGGAACCTATCTACCGCATAAAACGAGACCCAGGTGTACTGAGTTTTTTTAAAAATATTTTATTATACATCATTTTACATTTTATTATACATCATTTTAAAACTTTCTTTTTAAATTTTTTCTATTAAACTGTATATTTTTATAAAATTCAAGATGGAAGATGCAACCGTTAATTGTCCAAAAATAATTAAAGGGTGGAAATATAATATTGTTTTAATCTTGGGAAGGAATTTTTAATTAAAGTTTTTACTTAAAATAAAATGGGGATTAAGATTAACGATTGTACCTTGTTTGTCAAATCTATTTTCAATCTGGAAATAGATTTGAATATATTTTGGAATGTTATCTAATGTTTGCATCTTCCAAAAACAATGGACAAAGAAATATAAAATTTCTGTTAGATTAAAGATTACATTTAAGCTAGAGATAAGAAATTGAAAGCATTCTTCAAATACCTGAACAGGAATATAAAATGGGCTAATTTTGACTGCCAGCAGATTAGCTACTATTGAGAGAACTGATTGCTACTAAACTTCACGCTGCTTTGAAATCTTAAAAATGATAATCTTCCACTGCCATAATATCCTGCTGCCCTGAAATGAAGGAAAGCCTAAAAAAAGAACTTTGGAATGCTGAATGGAAGCTTGCTGTCATATAAGAACTCACATGGATCCATTAAATACTGTATTTTGAAAATGTACTCTTAAATTGTGCAAAGTAATGATTTGCATACTGTCTAAAAGTAAATCTAGCTGACTAATCTCGAACCCTACTATCAATTTCGCCAAATGTATGATTTAACTTTGTAACTTTTCTAATATATAAATTGTTCTCAAATAATTTCTATAAATTTAATTCTCTCATATGCTCTAACTTTCTTTAATGTTGGTATGGTCATTTATTTATATGTATTTATTACTTAATTTTATATGTCTATTCTTTATTATTAATATGCCAATATCAAACAACCTGACAAGCTGAATGTCTTAGAATTTTCTCTTTCCTCTTAAGTAAACCTTCATGAATTAAGGTTATTAATGTCCCCTTAAAACATAATGCATTATTAATTAATATGCTTGCCAGATTGTTTTTATGAGTCAACATTTTGTTTATGTTTTAGTGTAAAAATTTATTTGTTTAACTCTGGATTCTATCCGGGTGAATTTAGAACTCAAGCTAATTAGTACTCTGAAATCGTTTAAAATATTATTTATTTAATTTTGAAAGGGTGACTTAGTAATTATTTTCTATATATAACTGCTAGTTATTTTCTTTTTCCATACTCTTAAAATATCATGATCTTAAATATTCAGTTGTTGTAAAATCCATGAAGGTGGGATTGAATTATTTTAAATAGAAGAAAAGGAGGGGGTCAAATCTTAACATATTTTATTAAATGAAATCTAAATCTATGTATATTCTAGTGGCATAGCATATTATTTATATATTTATGGCATTCAAACAAGGGTCATTTATTTTCAAGCAGTAAATCATATTCAATGTCATTAGTGACATCTTTCCATACTGCAGTACTGACATTCGGCATATCTTCATGAATATATATATATTTTTCTCATGCCCTGCCCTGTGAATAGTTGATCTTCCCAGGATTTATTTTGTATAAAAGGCCTCTGGCAGTGATTCCAGTGCGCCTGGCACACGCTATGCATATCCACTTCATATAAAAGTCCTGCACATTTGTGACGTCCATTTTTCTCTAAGCACTGCCTAAGAAGGGGGTATTACACTTTGTCTGTCATCCAGAAGCATGACTTTACTTGATGTTTCTGCGCCATTGTCAGTACTGCCATTTTTTCATATTATTTCTTTTGCTTATGATCTAATTTTAATGCTGTAATATTAAAATTGTGCTCTGCTCAATATATATATATATAAATGCCAAATATTACTAGTTTTGTTAATTAAAATATTTCAGTTGTATTATATAATCCCATCATAATTTGTTAGTTCTGTATTTAACTGTATATGCCTTGGGGAAAATAAAGCATTCTTCTTACTATTGTTAATTAAAAGAATTTTCAATAAATATTTTGTCATATAACTAAATGTAATTTTCAAATGTGTTTTACTTATTTTCATGACCGTAATGGCATAAAAATTGTTTATATTGTATCTGTAATGAATCTCGGAAGGCTCCCCGAAATATGTTAGTCACCAAGTTTCAGAACTATAAATCAAAGCGTTAATGGCATCCACCAAAGATGTGTGTTTATTTATAGTATATGTCATTTAATTATTAATAGACCTTATGAGAAATAATAGCGTGAATGACAATATGTAATTATCTATTGTTTGGTATACCCCTTGATATTTTTTTATTATCTAACTTATTTGAGTTGTTCAAATTCCTGTTTCTCCAATTCCACATGTACAACTACATATATGCATATTTTAATTTAGTTAATATTGAGTCTCATTGTCTTCTCTGCTCTGCTAGTGGGCCGGATTTGAAATGAATTCTCATGTGCCATCATTATATGTTATTCATTAGGTGTTTGATCTGGGGCTTAGGTAATGGGTTCGAATTCAGGTTGGTCCCTGACCTAAATCTCAGGCTTGACTGGGTTTGAAGTACATTTTGTGAGTTCCAGCTAATGTTAGATGGATAAACCTGTTTTGACCGTTACAATATTAGATTGCTTTATTAATGTTTTTACTAATGTAGTATAATCCTAACATTTGATGAACATTTATGGTTTTCTTAGCTATAGATCACTAATGGAATTGAAGTAATCATCTATTGATGTTGCAATTACTAAATATAAGTATATCTTAATTAACAAAATAAATCACATCCTGAATGTTATTTACAATTTTATTATGAAGACAGAAGTAATGTAGAATTATTTAAAATTGATTCATTTAAAAAAGTAAAAAAGTGTCTTTCAAAATATGTATATTTCTTTGAAATAAATAAATAGTATAGTAGCAAACTTATATCAAGTGTTGAGTAACCCTTTTTAAAATATGTTTTATGTGAATTTTTGAAATGTCTTCCTATATCAATTTTTAACCTGCAATAGCTACAATGCAGTATAGTAACTAAGTACTACAACCAGTATCTCATACTACTTCTAAGAAGGATATTTCTTTTATATTAATATTTTCAATTTTTTTTTATAAGCATTAATTAGAATAAATATTACTATATTTGTATAAAATATATATATATTGTAACCCTCTCCCAACACCTCTTCTACCTTTCCTAACAACAAATACCCGGGGCGCCAATTCTATTGATCATAGAATAAACTATTAGTCTGATTTTGCCTTAAAATTATTAATGAGGCTCTTAAATGATGTTCTACCTTAGCTTAGCTCTGTTGGGGGCTACTGAGGTCTATAAGGTGTAAAATGTATATTAGATGTGGGAGGAAACGTTTTGATTAATAGGAACAAAACATCTATTAAGTTCCAAAATAAATAAAGAATTAAAATTTGTAAAATTCTAACATTTAAATTGACAAGTTATAGTCTATATCTCACCTCCTCCCATTATCCACATGCATTGAACAATCTCTCCTATGTGAGAAAATTAAGTTAATAAATAAAAATGTAATGCTGATTAACTATACTGCCTTGTAAGTTAGAGTTAAATATAAAATAAATATAACAGTACTTAACCTTTAATTGTACAGTAATTTAAACTAAGTAACTGACTCAATGTCTAATCTAAATAATAAGTGAATATCTCAGGGAATTAATTTATTGCACGGCTTAATTCTAAATCTATACTTTCCAACAACTACTAATTACGATTATAAAGTAATGATACAAATTAAGCATTATTCTGATAAAATGGGTGCATTTTGATTTCAATTCATCATCTAAATAATAACTAAATGATACAATTTTCAGATAATTATTAAATAATCAACATTTCATACAGTGTTTGAATCAAAAAAAGCAACATCATCAGATCTGAACATGTTCATCATTAAATTAAATGGAATAGTGCAATCATATTATATTAGATATGTAAATGTGTGTGCATGTGTGGAAATATGAAATACGAATGCATGTCAAAGAATTCTGAACACAACTTTAAATAAATAAAACATTTATTTACAAGCATAACTTAAATAAACATTTGGTTTAACAATTGACACACCTACATGTTTTGATTCCGACAGTAATGGTTAAATGGTCTATATGAGAGCAAGTAACATAAAGATAACTTTCTATATTTTATTTTAAACATATGCCAGCTATCAGTGCATTCTGATAGATTCACAAAAGAAACAATATTTTCAGTACTAAACAATAACACAAGCTAAACTTTTTATCTTGCTTGCAAAATTGGCTTAAGCTATCAGTCAATTCTGATAAACATACGACATGGAAACATTATGATACTACATTAAGATAATTAAATATAAAATTAATTTTGGTATTTTATTTTCAATATGCTCCAGCTATCAATCACTTATGATATGCTCATGAAAACAAAACTCTATTAAATACTGACACTAAATCAAAAGATGAAATTAAAGTTCTTGGCATTTTACTCCAAATGCACATCAACAAAATGAGAGGGGTTTAAATCTAAGAGTAAGAATAAAATTAAGAATAAGATCAAACTATACTTTATAAGTTAAATGAATAATTCTATTAATTAACCATCCTTTGTCTTCTCTTGCTTGCTCATTCAAATGAAGATGGAACCTTATGAGAGTTGATGATATGAAATCTAAATAATTAATATAAAATAATTTAATAATGGATTTCTCCATACTTTCTAAATTAATAATTTATGCATGTGTCTGAATTATGCTATCTGTCATAAATAATTAATATTACTAAATCCAATCGGTTTACTTATGTAATTGGGATAAAAATCATAATACGGATGATGACAATGGCCAAACAAGCTTTAACACTAATTCTAGTTCAGCTGTTGTGTGAGAAAAATCAATTCTACTTTTATTTTCCTTTTTTATAAGCAAATTATCTTACACTTGGCTATGAGTAACAGATGAAAACATTCCATATGGCACATGGGGATAAAAGACTTTCATAATTCTAATCATCTAAATAACAATACAATAGCTCCCAAGTCTAACTTCTGAGACTTAAAATAAACTGATGGGAACAAGTTCTCAACACCAAAAATAACTACTAAATCTGGAGGATATAATCCTAACAAATACTTAACAAGCTAAGGGGAGAGTTTTTTCAATCGCATACAATATAATCCACCCATGTCAAATACTCAAATAAATTGGGAGATTTCATCTCAATATAACAAATAACTTCATTCTGCATAGCCACTAAATACATTTCAAACTAAGCATAATAAAGAAATAATAAATTCACACTTAAATAAATCTCTAATCTTTCAGTTTCTATTGGCTCATTCTCATCGTCCGAAACCGATGGCATTAAATCATTTCTACTTTCAAATCAAACATTTTATCATAGCTAGATTAAATAACAGACACGTATATATGAGCATAAAATGCACAAACAATTTCAAATCATTTTGGTAAGAAATATTGCAACAATATTAATTAATAAACTGTAAAGATAATAATGAATAAATCTCTCATTTCTGATAAGTATAATATTTTTAGCTTGGAAATATACTAATTATGGTTGAAGAAGCAAGGCAAAATAACTTCGATAAGCAAAGACAAAATAACATTTTTAAGATGTATTTTGCATTAGCACAAAATTGAAATAAAAGTTTGGCTTAAGATAAACGACAAATCTTTAAATTTTGAGTTAAATAATTATGGAAAATAATTATTTTATAATCAATTGAAAAACGCAAAGATAAACTATGAAATTTATAACGAGCTCTCTTCAAAAGAGCTGTTCACCCCTTCAACAGTAAATGGATGTTTTCATTTCTAACACGCACGTATACTAATAATACGAGCACACAATAAAACTTATACTAAAATAATAAAAAGTACCCAGTATAATAGTTTTTTTCCATATTATACCTTGTGAGACATTCACAGAGAAAGCAATAATAATATAAAATAAATCATAAGACAACTTTTAAACTATCTATCTACTAAAATGCTAACAAATAACAATAATCACTAAAGCTTTTCTTTCCTTGGTTGAAAACGAAAGTTATTTATAATCTGTAAATGACATCTTTTGATCACGTACTAAATAAACGATAATAATTGGTATAAAGATAAATATTAACAAACACAACAAATTCCTGCAGGAAGACAAGTAATATTATTTTGGATCTAGAATAGCAGCATTCAATGTTCTTAGCAAGGCTAATGAAACCGCTGGTAATATCATCTGAGAATTCTTCATTAATCAATAGACATATTTTTTTACAACGTAGGTATAGCAATAATTTATTATTTCATTCATTAGATATCCCTAAACATTTGTTTTAAATTTTCAAAGGCCATTCATTAAAGCACATAACTAGTTAGTTTATAAAATCCACTTAAATTCCTGTAAGTTTGTTGATAATATATTTTAAATAAGAAAATCCCACTGCAAATGAGAACATTGAATAAAAGAAATTCATATTCAGTCCTTTGCTATTTTATATGTTCGTTCCTCAGAGTATTTGGAGATAATTAAATAAACAATCCATTAAATCACGCATTTGTTCTTATTTTTCAAATACAAATAGTCAGATAAGTGTTTTAACGATAATGATAATAAAATGTGAAAATAAATTATTTGCACGCATATCCATCCGTCTAAACTTTCTTCTGTCATAGCTCGCAAAATTTATTACTAAGAGTTCCTGATGTCTAATGAGATAGTTCACACATTTTCCAAAGCAATAAAAGAGTTCACACATTTCAGCCACTTCATTAATATTAGAATTACATTTTAAGGAAAATAATTTTGAAATATAAACATGCATTTTTCTTACTTCTTCAAAATTATAATTAAGATTTAAATAAAGCAATTTTGAAGTACAAATACGCATTTCCATTCCTTCAATATTAGCAATTAAATTTAAATGATTTATAATGTAGACACATACGCATTTTAAATAATGATTTGAGAATTTAAATAGTCAATTAAAAGCAAAGATTAATGACCTTGTTATGGTCGTTTTACGTTCTCATTTTCCAAAAACTAATAGTATTTTTTTTACTTCAAACTTGGGTCTTGGAAGAATCAGTTTGTAATACAAAATTGTACTACTAAAACTTTTGTTCAAAAAGCAAATTGGAATTCAGTCAGCAGCAGAAAAAAAAATTCAGTCAGGCCAATTAAAAAATGAAGTACTCTTCCTTTTTATAGATCCCAGACTATTACCCAAGCATCTATTCTTCCAATAATACAAGGTTATTTGAAAGTTCAAAGGTCTCTAGACACAGAATTGCTCCACCATTTGCACTGAAATTTTAATTTATGCAAGAAACACTTATGTCTTGAAAAAGAAAGAGAGCAAGAAAAAAATCATTTTGTCTGTTAATAAAAAAAAAAATTAAATTGAACTAAGAATAAAATATTTTACATTTCTAAAACCACAGAATAAAATTAATGATAATTATTTTAGCAAATAAAATATTTAATAGTATAATTGTTGTTTAATAAATCACCATTCCAGTGATCCATTAATTCATTTAAAATGTAACCAAGCTGGTTTTTCAAACTATTGGTTATGAAATCAAATATTTTGCTGTGAGACATGATATTTGGTGGTTTAATGAAGTACATGAATGGAAAATGAAGTTGAAACAGCACAAGTATACATGAACATTTACAAATAATGTACTACAGGCACTAAACTGATATGATTGAAATGACAGTTTCAATGATGATAAGCCAAACATATAGCACTACTTACACTATTGATTAAAATATAAGGAAATAAACCAGAGAATTATCTAACAAATATCAATACTGTTCTGCAGACAAATAAAACAAATTAGTATCAACTCAAACTAAACTGTCAACTTCTGTGACAAGCCACCCTTTTTCTATTATTAACTACTCACTAAAGAAAATATATTAAACATCTAAAACTATCAACTCACATCTATAAGTGAAACTTTTAACATAATCTTTTAGGTCAGTAATAAAAATTTAAAAAATTTCAGGTTATTTCATTTTTTTTTTTTAGTAAGATGCCATCAGATGTTACTGATGCAGTGCCACAATTATAATCAATATTTCTGGTGCTAATCCAGAAGGTTACAATATATAGCCATAAAATTCTGAAAATGGAGAAATAAAATTAGTAATTGGATTCAGTTGATTGTTTTCCTACAATCAGTTTAAATGAATAAATTTTCTTTTTATTATAGTAAGCATTAGTTACAATAAGTTTTATAATATTTGTCTTAAAAAATAGAAGAAAAAAAAAGCTATCATTTGCAAAAAGAATGAAGAAAATTTACAGTTGCTTAACTGCAAGCTGTATAATATATGCAAAAAGGAGGCATAAAATGTATCCTATGCTAGAAATAAAACAAACTCCTTTTTAAAACTTGCTTTTATATGACTATAATAATGATAAAGAAATCCAACGTTTCGACTATTTCATATAGTCTTCTTCAAGGTACACTAAAATAATATATATAATAATAAATATCACATATTCCAAAAAAAAAATATTAAAATAAAAATTACAAAATATAATCATAACCAAAAATTTACCTTATCTCCCACTCCTCTTTTCTATTACAAACAATCACAACACAAACATTTCATTTAATTTTTTTTTTTTTTAAAAAAAAAAAATCTATGTCCTTTAAAACATTTAATTAAAAATCTATTATTTTCTTTTCTTTTTTTCCATTAACATCCTATTTAATTCTGGTTTTATTTCATTAATGTTATAGTCATATAAAAAGCAAGTTTTAAAAAGGAGTTTGTTTTATTTCTATATTGGATATTTATGAACTATTTTGGGAAGAAGAACTATGTGATTGATATATTAAATTATTTTATACTATGCTAGCTAAATTAAAACTATTTTGATTTTTTAAATAGAGATGTACTCAAGGTACTGACGTAGACACCTGTTTAATTAAAAAAAAAAAATGAAATTAAGGCATTTGAAAATTTAAACCACTTCCACATACTAGTTATAGTCTTTGCAGGTTAAAATTGTTCATTTTAAATGCTTTACATTCTTTTTAAAGTAATTAAATTAATTAGAAATTTATAATTAAAGTATTTAAAACAATTAAAAAAAACATTTAAAAAAAAAATCTTTTACAAAATATAAAATTCATTAAAAAAAAAAAATTTAAAGTTCTGTTTATTTTGTAGCAAATTTATATCAAATATAGTTTCAGACAAAATTTTTTAAAAACTTTCCATTATGCTGATTTTATAGTAAATATATATTTCAAACAATAAATTAATTATTTGGAATACATAATAAATTTATAATAGTGAATTTATATGATGGTAATAGCACTATGATATTAATTTTGTGGTAAGTTAAATAAGTTAAGTATTCCTTAAATAAACAAACTTTAACATATAAAATGATTATTTAGTTTTTAATCTTTATAACATTGTTCTAAATCACTAAGCTTTCATGAAATGATTGATATCAAAATTGAGAATGCAGAAAATTTGACACTTTGAAATCAAATTATAATAATTAAGCATTTGTAAATTGTTTAAAAAATACACATAATGCACAAATAAAGTAATTATTGAACTTAACTATTTTATAATAATATTGAAACATTTAAAAATTTAGTTATTTAATTAAAAAAAAAAAAAAATATTTAATAAATTATAAAAGAAATTTAATTATCTATCATTATTGATTATAAGTTTATAATTAAAACTGTATTGTTTAACAAAAATGCTAGTAAAGTGATACCATAGGCTTAATTATTTAATATTTATAATTTTCTAAATATGGATAAATTGTTTAATGTTACATCATTCAGATATTTCATTAATTAAAGAAAGGGATAAAAACACGTTTTTTATATTTCCAAAAATTATTCTTAATTTATTATGTTAAATATATATATTGAAATTTTATTTTTTAATTAAAACAAAAGTTCATGCCATAAAAATTAAATTTATTCCTAGTTATCTATGTTCGTATATAAAATTTTATATATAAAAAGTCTGATTATGATTAAAGTGTTTTCTACATATTGAGGAAAAAAAAAATTTTTAAACCACATTATGTTGTATATATATATAAAACAAAATTATCTAAAATTATAGTCTTTAGAATATCGAGATAATGGAAACTATAACTGATTGCAATTGAAAGCAAATGTAATAAACATTAAGTTCTTAATCATAATAGCATGAAAGAAGCTTAATATTAATTAAATTTATTATACTCTATTTACTTAATAAAAGATTTATAAAATGAGAAAAGTATATAGGAAATAAAAAGAACTCATAAGGAAGTAAAGACAAACAAACTATGAAGTCAAAGCCAGCAGTATATGATATCTTTTATCAATAATGACGATAACATTATGTTGCATTGCATCAACAATCATCTGACCAATCCGATTAACTTTGGATCATTACTCTCTAGCTGATAATAGCTAGATAATCCTTAGCCAAACAATAACTGTTTGACTGGATTGTGATATGATAAAAAATATGCGAAATTATGAACACATGTATGTTTACTTCTTAGATATTTAAAAATAAGTATTTACGATATCAATAAGGAATATAGATTACTAAATATATCAGCTTAATTACAAGCAGTGAGAAGTATTTGGTTTTTATAACTAAGCATTTTTATAAAACTCTTAACATTTTTATTAAGCATTTACTTTAAGTTTATATAAAGCAACACAAATGTTTGGGATAAAAAAAATACAATTTTGTATATTAAAAGAATTAGAACATAATAGAGATGGAAGCTATTATGGTTACATGGTGTTTTCTTGGTAATAATATAAAGTCAGGTTGATATTTTAAGAAAGCATTGTCTGAAGAATATTTAATTTGATATGAAAATATATATAAGATAATAATTAAAAAAAACATAGGTCATTTATTGATTGCAAGAGATATTTGAAAGATTGTCTAGTGTTCAGATAGAGCTTAATATATGATAAATTTTCATAAACCGATTACTATGAAAGATTTCTTTGCTAGTTAAAACCATTTCTAGTTTGTGAAGGAAGTGAAATCTGTTCAGGAAAGCTGACAGTGATGGTATTCAAGAATTAATTGTAATACAAAATAGGCCTAATTTAAAAGAGCAAAATGTAAGAGAACATAAAATATTTGAAGAGTGTAAAAATGTTATTAAGAAAAACTAGGCAAACCCAACTCTATTAGCTCTAAAAGAAGTTTTAAAAAGAAATTGTTTAAAAGTTATAGGATGCTTGCCTAAAACATTAAAGTGAAAATAAGATATAAAAAAATATTTCTAATTAAAAACTGAATCTGAAATCATTGGAATACTGAAACAGAATAAATAAATAAATTTCTACACATAGATGATGGCAAATAATTTAGAATTATATGTTAAACTTATGTGGTAACGTATGTTCTTTTTTTGTTTTTCAGACTAATAAAATGTATATATTTTATTGTTGTAAAGTGCTCATTAAAGTTTATTATCTAATTAAATATTGAAATGGTAGAAAAAGTATATTTAAGGAAGTGGCAAACAATATGAAACTACTATTATTGTCTTGTTCAGAATGTTACTGCTAATGATCCAAATCTATTCTCATGAAGATATGTGTATAACAGTATTAAATGTAATTAAAATTAAGAAATTCATGAGAATAATGCAAGTCATAGATATTTATTATTAAATAATGAAATGTGATAGAAAGGGAAATGTATTATCTGTTATTTAATAAACATAAATGTCTGGTAAGCTCTACTTGCAAGAAGAGAGGAAAATATTTGAATAAAGAATTATAGAGGTATCAAACTACTATTAGAATATAGTGGTAATAATCAGATCATGAAAAGGTGTGGCGGTTATTTATAAGAAAATTTACATATACTTTTTAGGTAATAATGTTCATTCATTATATAAAATTGAATTTTTAAATATAATTTTATCTACAAAATATAATTTATTTTAAGAGTATTGGTAGAGCATTTTTAATTTATGAAAAATTAATTTTAAATAAAGAGAAAGGGAAAAAAAATGTAAAAATTTAATTTATTGAAGTTTCTAGATTTACTATTATTAAAGTGTTATTGTCTGACTGAAACTTTTTTTTTTTTTTTTATTATTTCATCTTTTATTTTAAAATTAGATATCAGTGTTTCTAATATTTTATTATTTGATCATTCAATATTTATGTCTTATTTATATGATTTTTATTTTTTTAAAAAAAAATTATACAAAATTATATTCTTAACATAATAGTCTAGTCTATTTTGAATCTACACAATGATATTTTCTTCTAGTAAAACTTGGTTAATCATATAATTTTTATTTTTTTGCACTATCCATAATCATTTAATTATTTATCTACATGATCCACTATTTTAATTTTCTGCTTTACTGTCATTCTTTACTTTAATTACTTATACTTTCATTTTATTTTTATTTCAAATCCATTAAAAATTATATTAGTCTTGATTAATATTATTTGCTAAAGATATAGTAAGCATTATCATATTATTAAGCAAATGAGATGATGCAATACTATTTCTTTTCTCTAATACACTTTTTTTCATTATTAAATTTAAGTGACAAGCATGCTCAAACATTTGTTTTTATTTCATTGTAACTTTTAATCTTTAAATATTTTCCATATATGAATATTTCTTGATACAACCCCCCCTCCCAATGTATGTATACCTTTCTTTAAGTTATTCAAGATCAACAAAATTCCTAGTTTTTTTTTAAGCACCTCGCTCAATAATTCATATAATTTACATGGGATCTTTTATTCTTTCAAAACTCAAATTTATTTATTTAAAATATGATAAGTCAATAGAAATCTGTCACAAAACATTTCATTTACAAGTTAAAATTAAAATTTATTTTTCTAAAAAAAAATTTAATGTCATTGCATTTAAATTTATTATTTTTTATATTATCTTAACTTTGTAAGAAAATTTAATGGCTATTTATTAGAGCTAACAAATCTTGTTTTATCAGTAATTTATTTTTTTACCAATTTTTTTGCATGACTATACTTTTTCAGTGGACATAGATGTAGACTTCTTTTTACCATCATATAAATCATTCTTTTCATTATATCAAATTATCTATTTTTCTAATTTATATATTACATTTTTTTCCTGTTCATTTTTAAACTTCATTTTATTGTAGTTTAGATGTATCATGTCTTTATAAAAACAACATACAAATAATTTTACTTTTTTAAAAATCATCCCTACTTTTTTTTTATTATCTTATTATATTTTGACTGATTACCAACTGAAGAAGACTGCTAGACAGTCAAAAATGTAGGAAAAAGATAAATAACATTGATTACAAAAAAGTGTTAAATTATTTGTGTATTGGGTTTATTGAAATTATACCAAATTTATAATTTTGTATATGAGTTATAAATAAAATGTGAAATACATAATGAAGATATTCTTAGTTTAGAACTTGTATAATATAGCATACGATATTTTAGTTTCTGAAATATTTTGTACCTTGTATAAAAATGTCTTTAATTTTAATTTTTTTTTCCAATTTGAAGTTTATATGTTTTGATCCTTAAATTCTCTAGATTTGTAAATTTTGTGATCATTCAATTTTTTTTCCAGAATTTTATTATATCAAAATAATTTCACATGGTCCTAACACTATTGTAAACAATTTTGAAATAATTAAGTAATAGAATATTATATTACAGTGAAACAGTAATATTTGATAATTGATACTTTACCTCCTTGATACCTCCATAACCAGTTTATTATAGCAGCTTAATATTTAAAGATAAAATATAAACTTTAATAATCCATTTACATCTTAAATTGTAAAATAAAGTTGCTTCTAATAGTGTTAAATCATGGGAAATTATTTTGATATATTAAAATTCTATTAAAAAAAAAAAATCATGATTATAAAATGTATAAATGTAGAGAATTTAAGGATCAAAACATAAATGTTTCAAATGGGGCAGAAAAAATAAAAAGTTTTTATATAGAGTACAAAATATTTCAGAAATTAAAATATCTTACTGTATACTATATGTAAACCATTTTGTAAGACTAATTATTTAAGGATCAAAACTTAAATGTTTCAAATGGGGGGAAAAATAAAAATCAAGAAGTTTTTATATGGAGTACAAAATATTTCAAAAAATAAAATATCTTATTGTATACTATATTACACAAGTGGTAAATCATTTTGTAAGACTAATTAATCACCAACAATACTCTTTATTATAGATTTCACATTTTCTTTGTAACTCATAAAAATTACAAGTTTGGTAACCCCAATACACAAATAATTTTAACTTTTTTTAAATCAATATTATTTATCTTTTTCCTACATTTTGACTGACTAGCAGTCTTCTTCAGTTGGTAATAGGTCAAAATATAATATGAAAATAAAAAAAAGGGATGATTTTAAAAAAGTAAAATTAAAATTAAAAGAAAAATTGTTTGTATGCAATCTCCAGTATAGATAATTTTAAGCTTAATCATTTCTTATGTAGTAATACTTAATTTCTATTTTTAGAAATATAGTTTTTGCATTAAATTAAAAAAAAATTAAATAAATTTTGTGTAACTATTTATTAAGTGAATACTTATTGTATCATGATAGCAAATATGTGGAAAAATTGTTGTTTTTTTCTTCCAATTCTATTTTTATTTTAGACTTATGAAAAGCTAAAAAAAATTGAGAATGTATTATCAAAATGATTTAGCAAATATTCTGCTTGTTTTAATTTGAAAAAAAAAAAAAGAAAAAGATTATTTTATATTTCATAACACAAAATTAATTTATTTTAAATAATCCAGAGTGAGTTGAATTTTTATACTTTAAAACAACCATATATTCTTAGGTATTAAAAATAAATTTATGTGTATATTACATTTATAATATAATAATTGAAATACAAACTTATTATATACTTGTATCAATATATGTAATATATAGAGTATATGAGCACAGACTTTCACACAACTCACTACTCTAACACATAGATGTTGAGAAGATAAATAATGACCAATATTGGTATTTCATGCTAAACCAGAAATCATCAGTTCGTCCAGATTATCATTCTCTACACGTATATGCAACAAGTGCTCAGTTATATATTAAAATAGCCAATCTTTATACTTTAATGGACAGGTTTCAATCCATATATTGGTGATTATTTATCTTTTCAACATATGTGTTCAAGTGTATCAGTGTTATGAGATAGAGTGGTGAGTTGTGTGAAAGTCTGTGCTCATATACCCTATATATTACAAAGCCTGTATTTCAGTTATTACATAGTAGAGAGGTCTGCCCATCCCTCGTATATGTATTAAATGGATTATGTCCTGTACATGAGGGGTCAGTTCCATCATCGGATTTTCAATTGGATGGGCGGTTGAAGAGTTGGAGTGTGGAGTGGATTGAAGCCTATCCATTAAAATTTAAAGATTGGCTATCTTAATATATATCTGAGCACTCATTGCATATATGTGTAGAGATGATAATCTGGACCAACTGATGATTGCTGGTTTAGCATGAAATATGTATATTGGTGATTATTTATCTTTTCAACATATATGTGCAAGTGTATGAGTGTTATGAGATAGAGTGGTGCATTGTGGGTTGTGTGAAAGTCTGTACTCATATACCATATACATTATATATAATATACTAGAGGAGGCACAAAACATGCTCTGTCGGCTTTGATGACAATCCATCCTTTTAGTGGAGTTTATGGAAAATATTTATTTCTAACATTTGTTTCTGTATTATATATGTAAGGATTTTTTGAAATTCTAACAGTATTATATTAAAGTTTGATAAAATTAGAAAAGAATAATACCAAACACATATATGTAGGATTTAAAATAACTCTAATTTAATGCATTACATTTTACAAAACATTCTTGCAGAAATTCTATTTCTGAAAGCAGATTATTTATGACAAAGAAAAGAAACATTGAAAAAATTCAATAAAAAAGTATATATTAGTGATGTTTTCAAATTATTATTTTTGATTAGGGGGGGGGCCCCCCCCCCAAAAAAAAAAAAAAAAAAACCCCTGAAAGATTCAAATATCTTAAACTTTTCCTAACTTTCAATTTCAGTAATGAAAACTCTAGAAGAACATTTAATTTAAAGAAATTAAAAAAAAACTATAAGTCACATTTATATATTTTAACAAACACTATAAAATTACTTACAAAGTAACCAATCTAAGGTTATATAAAATTATCATTTTCTTTATCTACTTCCATTATTTATGATTATATATATATATATAGGGTAAATTAGCCTTAAAAAAACAATTTTTTTATTAACTCTAGTTAAAAAATATAAATAACATCCAAAATTAATTGTTTAAAATAATTTGATTAATGAATTTTATTCTGGCAATATTTTCTATTTTATAAATTAGATTGTAAAAAACTATTAATTAATCAAGTTTACTGACAAAAATATATAATAGCATTAAAATCAACTTTTAAATATAGTAATAATAACGAAAATATAAAAAGCTTGGAACAAATTTTTGGAATACCTACAATCTGGGATTTAAATCTAGATAAGTCATGGAAATTTTTTCAGATTCCAGTCAGACAGGAATTTTTATATTTTTTAGGTGACATTCTTAACAAGTTAAGTTTAACCATTCAGTATTGATAGCTAAATGAAATATTTTAAGTTTTTTTAATATCTAGCAGTTAAGCCTAATAATGGCTTTGCTTTACCATTTTTTAGATGAGATAGGGCCTTTGAAGAAGCCCTTCTCTTGCAGTGGGTTATTTAAAGACTATCTACCTATAGTTTGAAATATTTCATTATTTTATAATTTAACTTAAAACATCTCATTAAACTTCAAAACTTGGCTTAAATTAATGAATTGCCTTAAAGTTGTGTCAAGCAATTTAATTATTACCAGTGATAATCTCATAATTTATATTGCCTGGCAATTATCTAATACTATTAATATATGAATTAAATACCAGTTAAAATATATAAATATAAAACCTTGTTTAATTGCTTGTGTTAACCGAAACTTAAATATTCAGAAGTTAAACTGTCATATTCAAGTATTAATTTTTTAGAGTTTTATATCAGTTTAGCCTTATAAGGTGCAAACTAATATTATATATCTTTTAATTGTTAATAACAGTTCAAATTGTACAGTAATTAAAAATCTTAAACTTCAAAACTTGGCTTAAATTAATGAATTGCCTTAAAGTTGTGTCAAGCAATTTAATTATTACCGGTGATAATCTCATAATTTATATTGCCTGGCAATTGTCTAATACTACTAATATATGAATTAAATACCAGTTAAAATATATAAATATAAAACCTTGTTTAATTGCTTGTTTAACCGAAACTTAAATATTCAGAAGTTAAACTGTCATATTCAAGTATTAATTGAATTTGTTTTATTAAATAGATAATAGAATAAAATATTTGTTTATTAATGTATTATTGTTATTAGATTTAATTAATTATTATTAGACACTAAAATAAACTATTATTATACTGAGTTTCCAATTTGCTCTAAAAATGTATATTATTTATTTAAATATTCAATAACTGAAATGCAGGCTTATTATATACCTGTATCAATATGTGTAATATATGGGGTAAGACTTTCACATGATCCACCACTCTCCATTCTATCTCATAACACTGAGTCACTTGAGCACATATATGTTGTAAAGATAAATAATGACCAATATAAGTATTTCATGCTAAACTAGCAATCATCAGTTGGTCCAGATTATTATCTCTACACATATATGCAATAAGTGCTCAGATATATATTAAGATAGCCAATCCTCATACTTTAATGGACAGGCTTCAATCCACTCCACACTCTTAACTCTTCAACTGTCCATCCAATTGAAAATCTGATGATGGAATACTCAAAGGCCACCCTGAGGTTGAGATTCTTGTCACACCCATGTTGACTGAGGCCACCCTGAGGTTGAGATTCTTGTCACACCCATGTTGACCCAAAGTCAATCTCATATACCCCATATATTAAATATTCAATATAGGTTATTTATTTGATTTTTAAATCACAATGCCATAAATTGAGTTACTCTTTTAAATGATTTTATTCCCTGTGAAAATTATGGATAATGATGGATTCAAGAACAAAAAATTATAAATTGAAGCTCACTGTGATATTTTAATGTTAGAACATTATCAGAGCTTCTGAATAATTAATCATTTCATTATTAATGATTTTAATAAGAAACTAACATTACTTTTTAAAGTAGACTACAAAATATTGCATGATGCAAATTATAAATTAAATGTTAAAAAAAAAATTATTACTATTATTTGAAAATTAGTTGGTATTTATGTTGTTGAATAACTCCTTTAAGTTATTCTTCTGATAAATTTATTTTTAGTTATTTTTTTAGACTTTTTTTTTTTTAAATAAAATATTTGTCAATTTCAAGGTAACTATTATTTTTAGTATGTACTTTAATAGATTTTTTTTTAATGTAATACTTGTTTTTTTTTTATATTTAATAAATATTATTTTTTTAAAAAAATATAGTGGGAAATTAAAGGGTTGAATAATCATGTCTATTATATTGCAGATCAATTTTTTTTTTAGATGATATATATACACAGACACATAGAAACAAGTAAAATTCATTAATATTCTTGCTAAGTAACAACAAATTATATTTACTTGACATCTTATTATTTTTCATCCTTTCTAAATTCTATTGGATTATTTCCATATCATGATTCAGCCTTCATCCAATAATTGAAAGATATCATAAAACTTGTCTTTTTTTTATTTTTGTTAAAATATATTGTATATAGTTGATAATCATCATGTAGTACTTAGATCTAAAGCTAAATATAACCTTAAGCTAATTATACTTTAAAAAAAAAAAAAGTTTTCACTTCAATAATGTTTATTCTTAGAAAAAAAAAAAGAACAAAAACAAGAGCTTGATATATTAAATATACATTACATTAAAAAATAAAATTGTAATGACTTTGATAATGAAAATATTTCAGTTAATTTATTATTAATGGTTTTTTTTATTTCATGCTCAAGTATTATTAAATTTCTGCAACTAAACTTACCTTTTTACTAAGTGTTCACTTTTTTGTCATTAAGCCTATTGGATTGGCTTATCATAAACATATTTATGACATTTTTAATAATTTATTTATTTACATTTGTAAAATTTATTAGTTTTTTCAAATTATAGTTTATTTGTCCAGTTTTTGATTATAAGCAACTCACTTAGCTCCTATGCATTCATGCTCAGCAATAAACTTCAGAGAATAAATTTAATTGACTGATTAAAAATGATGTCTGTTTCTTTTAAAGTCATTATTATTTTTAAAAAGTAATAAATAATATAGGGGGAAAAACTGCTTACATTTTTTTGGTAAAAATCATCTACCAAATAAAAAGATAAAAATATGCAGCAGTGTTTTTGTTGTAATAATGTAAAATAAGAAATTTATATTTAATGTCCCAAAATGATATTTAAATTGCCATTTATTGCAAAAATAAAGAAAATTAAATTGCCATACATTTAAAGAAGAAACAAAAAGGATGATGGATTATGGAAATTTGTATTGAATATATCTTAATATAAATATTTCTGTATCATTTCATTGCACTTTTGAAAGAGAAAGCAAAGCTTTAATCAGAATATTCAAAATGTTGGCAGCAAGATCTTATGACTTATTTACATGATATATTAATTTAATTAATCTGTTAGCTATCAGTAATCATTTATTTTTCAGTTTTATTTTTTTAAAATGAAAAAAGTTGAGATACTGAATTTTTTATGTACAGTTTTACATTTAGGATTGCCTTTAATTTAAAAAATAAAAGTTTAATTAAAAAACTAATTCATTCTTTTCGTTATATTTGCTGATCTCTGATCAACATCTGTGTTTCTATTACAAATTTGTGAAACATATCCATGATTATATGTTTTTAAAAAGGTATTTTATTTTTTATTTGAAGTGTAATTTAAAAATATATTTATAAAGAATGAATTTATCAAAAAAAAAAAAAAAATTGGCAATACATACATTCCCTTATATATATGACAAACATGAATGCATGTCTTATAATTTAAATAATACTTGAAAGCTTCAGCATATATATATATATTGATAGATATCACTTTTCAAAACAAACAAAAATCTTTTAGATGTATAGCAGCACATAGAAGGCAGATCTAATTATTTTAAAATGCTAGTTGAACCCAATGGAGAAATGAAATTATTTTACTTGCATTTAAAGTATTGTGTAATTTGACGAAAATTATTACATTATTAATGAAATACTATGTTGGGAAGATAAATGATTGGAATTTCACAGACTACTGTATAGCATAAAAATCTGCTTACACTTAAAGCATTATTTAAATTTTATAAAACTTATTTATATAACTATTATTAATTAATTTTTTAACTTTATTATTAATTTAATGTATGATTTTTTTTTTTTGTTAATACAGTAATAATATACAACCAGAAAAAAATGAAATTTATAGTAGTGATATTAGCTTTTATGTCTGTCTAGTCTATTGCAATATTTTTTTTTCTAAATCTCTGCTCACAACTTGCATTACTTAGAGTCTGTGGTTGAATAAATGATTTAAATTCATCTTAATTGCATTATTTACTGGGCTGTGTGGGAGTGTTGAGAGTTCCCCCTTTATATGCCATATTTTTAGATTCAAAATTTAAATCTTTTTTTATTTAATGTTTCCATGGAAACACCTACATCACAATTTCTATGGCAGCAATTCTTTTTCAAATGTTAAATGCATAATATACATGTCTACCATTAATTTATAAGTACTATATTTATAGATATGTGGTTTAGCAGTTGGGATTTTTTTTCCTTGGGATTGTGTAAATTAAAAATTCTAGGTCTCATTTTTGTAATGAAAAAACTATTTTTTTATCTTCTCTAAGATGAAAAAAAAAAGTGTACAGTAATCAGTTATAGTAGATAATGAACAGATTAAGTACAGAATTTAATTTTAAATTTAGTTTCATCACTAAATATATATATACACTCATAAAACTATTTTCACATAAATTATTTATATTTGCTTTTAAAAATCAGTATATTCTTTATATATAATTTAAAAATTTATTACTAATATAAATAAAGTGAATTAACTTAAAAAAAAACAACTTAGATTATTCTTATTCATAAAAAAAAAAAAAAATGGAAGTAAAATAATTTTATAAAATACAATATGTATCTTAAGTTCTTTAAATTACAATATTATATGTGGAGTTAGTATTTAAATATGAAAATATTGTTAGTTCTTGTCATTTAAATATTCACTAAAATATAATCTAAATTCCAATAGCTTTACATTTTTCTCAAAAAATGTAATTCAATATAAACAATACCTACATGTTTTAAGAAAAAGCTTGTTTAATAATTTAAAGTACATCAACATAGACTACTGGATGAACTGGTAAATATAAGTAGTCAAAAGCATGCCTTGCATACTATGTTGATGTGTTTTGAAGTATTAAACAAGCTTTTCTTAGTATATTTGTTGTACATATTATTTATATTGAATTAAAATATAATTTATAGGATTTACATTTTTTTAATATAAATTCATTTTCATATCAATTATAAATGCCAGTCAAATACAAATGCAATAATTTTTTTTACTAAATCTTTTACAAGTTTTATCACATAAAATATAAAAAATCAATTTGAAATAAATGTTTACCTATGTTTATGCCAATCTTGGGTATCAATAATCATACTATTTTCTCAATAATCAGCAGCATGATTTAATTGCAAATCAGTTGTTATTTTTAGATGTTATTAGACTATTGTTAGCCATGTATTGTTTGTTACCATAATAATTTTGTGTAAGAAGAAAGAATATGTATCTTAGATTAGTAATTAATTGTATTTTGATCTTTTTAAACATTTGGGAAATTTTGTTTATATAGATATTTAGGTGCTGATATTGTATGTACTCGGTGGCCATTTTGATTTTTAAAACACCCAAAAACACTGCTAACACATACAAGCGATAAATGACATCAAGTAGAAACACTGTTTCAAAAAATTAAATAGCCTAAGGCACCACAATAAAAAAGGGGAGAAGAAGTAGCATGGAAATTAAATAGCCCAAGGCTCTACACTTAAAGAAATGTGGGAAAAGACATGGGCAATTAAATAGCCTAAGGTGCTACAATTAAAAAAAAGTGCCAGAAAAGAAAAAAAAGCGGGAAAAGAAAGTAACGTTGAAAATTTAAAAAATTACAAAAACCTTTAAAATAAATCAAAAATGCTAATTTATATAGTGATAATCAAACATTGTAATAGTAAATCTCAAAAAATTAACGTACGTTAAGGCAAAGTATTCACATGAATTGCAGTACATTAAAAAAAACATAGCGATGATAATCAAATGCTATTTACTTAGCGATAATTAGAAAAATAATAAATGCTACTTTCAAAAGCCTATTCCTGTCTTTCAACAGTATATACTAAATCAGTAGTATAAATTAAAAAAATATTTAAAAAGTATAATGCTAAATATCAAATGGCGGGAAAAATGAATTGCACTACATGAAATTAGAAAAATAGAAAACACTATAAATCAAACATTGTAATAGTAAATCTCAAAATATTAAAAAAAAATCTGGAAAAGAAAGTAACGTGGAAAATTAAATAGCCTAAGATGCTACAATGGAAAAAAGTGCGGGAAAAGAAAAAAACGAAAAAAGAAAGTAATATTGAAAATTAAAAAAATTACAAAAACCTTTAAAATAAATCAAAAATGCCAATTTATATAGTGATAATCAAACATTGTAATAGTAAATTTCAAAAAATTAACATATATTAAGGCATTAAAAAAAAAAAATCATAAATGCTATTTACAAAACCCTTTATATAGTGATAATTAGAAAAATAATAAATGCTACTTTCAAAATTATTCCTGTCTTTCAACAGTATATACTAAATCTCAAAAATCAGTATTATAAATTAAAAAGATAATATTTAAAACGTATATTGCTAAATCTCAAATGGCGGGAAAAATGAATTGCACTACATGTAAAAAAAACTCCTGACTTTCAACACTATTTCGTGGAGTATCAATAAATAAAAAACCTAATTAACTTATTTTTAAAAATATATAATATTTTACATTTGGCTTTGGGATTATCCCTCTAACTAAGAGTTATAATAATAATTCACAAACCTTAATAATAGACATTATAATACATATTACAATTATCATTTATTTAAGTAATTTTTTACCAATATTTTAAGAATTTTAAAAATATTACCAACTTTCTGGATTAGTTGTTCATCCATGCAGGCTGAATTTGGTTCTTCCTAGATCTCTCCATTAGTGTATAACCATAAAGCCATTAACAAAGATTTAAGTTTATTACTTTAAAGAAGATGCCAGTAAAATTAATTTATTCAGGAAATATTGCAGCTTGACATCTCTTTCAAATGTATTTTTAAAACTTTGTGCTTGGGTCTCACACAAATTAAACCGGGTATATGTGACATAAGATAATTTCCAAGAATCAGGCTCGGGGATCGCCTTTTGTTTTAGTAAGATAAAAAAAGTGCTAAGTTAAGAAATTTAACAATAGAAAGCTAAACTTTCAAATTATAAAAAACAGCTGTAAACAAGCTAATGGACTTTTATGCCTCAAACCTAACTTTAAGCAAATGCAATAGAGGGGTAAAATTTATTATAAAAAAATTTATAATAAATTAATGATTTAAAAATATAATCACACTAACATATTACATGTCACAATTTGTATTCGCATATATATGTGTGCTGATACATGTATTAGTTTTAAGATTTAAGTTTTAACACTTTAAAGAAGATGCAAATAGAATTAATTGGTAATTTATTCTGAAAATATTACAAAAACAAAAACATAATTTACCTACTTTTCATTAATATTTAAAAAATAAAAAAACTGAAATATAAAGGGTATGTATTCATGTGATCATATGATTTGAAAATGGGTATAAAAGACGAGTTTCGATACAAACACAAAATCTTTGGTCTTTAGTTTTTTTATTTTTAAATATTAATGAAAAGCAATATTTTTGGAATAAATTACCAATTAATTTTACTTGCGTCTTCTTTAAAGTATTAAAACTTAAACCTTAAAACTAATACATGTATCGGCACACATACATATGCGAGTACAAATTGTGATGTGTAATATGTAACAGTGCGATTATATTTTTAAATCTTTAATTTATTATAAATTTTTTATAATAAATTTTACCCTCTATTGCATTTGCTTACAAGTTAGGTTTGAGGCATAAAAGTCCATTAGTTTATTTACAGCTCTTTTTTATAATTTGTAAGTTTAGCTTTCTATTGTTAACTTTCTTAACTTAGACAAAAGGCAATCCCCAAGCCTGATTCTTGGAAATTATCTTACATCACACATATTTGGTTTAATTTGTGAGAGAACCAAGCACAGAGTTTTAAAAATAAATTCTAAAGAGATGCTGTCAAATTAATTTTACTGGCATCTTCTTAAAAGTAATAAACTTAAATCTTAAAACTAAAATTTGTTAATGGCTTTTTGGTTTTGCACAAATGGAAAGATCTAGGAAGACCCAAATTCAGCGACTGATCCAGAAAGTTTTCGACATATTGTTGTTAAATGATTCTTCAACCTGCAATCATTCAGTTCTCTTCATTACATATGCAATTATGAGCTCTAGTCCAGTTTACCGCAGGAAACTGCATTTTTGTTTTATTCTTTTATTCAGACATTTTTTGAATGGTATGATACTGTTTTATAGTTGGGTTGATGTCTAAATACATTTTGGTCTGATCAAGCACCAATTCATGTGTGATACTTTTTTTAATATTTCTTTGTATGTTAGGTCCATATCTCCAAATAGTTGATCTCTAAATTTTTTCCTGATATTATCCAAAGCAATTGTTCTAAAAGGGCCTCTTCCAGAAATTAATCATAGGCACAATTCTTTATCAAATCTCTAAGTGCCATATATTCTTTGAAATGCTTACTTTTTGTTTGATGCTCATTTCTGAAGTGTAAATTTTGCAATATGTGTAGAGGGAGGAGGACAAAATAAACTTTGGTGGCCTAGTGGTTAGCATAGCTGCCTTCAAAGCAGCTGGCCCGTATTCACTTCCCGTCATAGCTTTGACATATAAAAAAAAATATTCAGACAACTTTTCTATTATTTCATTATAGGGAAAGCTTTCCCATTAGCGGGTTCATATAAACAATTTGCAATTTTTATTACTTTTAATCTGGTGAACCTCTACAGTGTGACTTTTTTTTAATGATCTTTAATATTGTTGACTAGAAAAACTTTTCTTTGTTTTTAATATACAATGACTAATTAGCAGGGATATCATACTCCCTGAACCTTATTAAGGCCATTATTAATAATAAATACAAAATTGAAATATTCAAATACAATTAGGTTTTAGATTTTTGACTGCACTAATTGTATTAATCTACCAAATGAGAAAAGCTATGAAATTCAGGTCAGGCAAACACTTCATAAATTTAATAAATGGTTAGCCACTTAATGAAATATATATTTTTATAATAATTGTTATAAATAAAAATATGCAGAGAAAATTATTACATCATTACAATTTGGATAATAACAAAAATATGTTTACAATTATTTATCCAAAAGCATATACAAATAATACGACAGATGAGGCCCTTAAATAATCCTAAATTTATTTTGTTACTTTTGGAGATCTATCCAATTCCTGAAGACTTTCAATGAGTACCAACCACTTCAAAAAACCAAAAGTTAATAACAGAAAAGTGATATGTAAAATGAATGGAAATGCTTTTCTATTTTGTTACTTCTCTAACTTTAAAAGACCAAAACATTAAATTAATAACAGAAAAGTGATATGTAAAATGAGAGGAAATCTCTGTTTGCTTTTCTATTTTGTTACTTCTAACTTCTATTTTATTTCTAAATCTTTTGTTCAGTACAGTTAATTATAATCTCCCAGGGGAAAAAAGATTAATTAATCATAGTTAAGAAGTTTTAATTTTCTCTCTTATTATATAGCAGTGGGTATATAATGATAGGTGAGTCTTAGAAAAGAAAAAAGAAAATGGATTTTAAAGCCACATTAGAAGATAATAATTACAGAAAAGGCATGCAGTGTGACAAAAGGCTTTTAAATAGTACTCTAACAACACATCTGCAATTCATACTAGAGAGAAATTTGGAATAACAGATTATAATTAGATTTTTAGCTGCTTGAAATGTTTATGTTAAATATTCTTGGAACTATCCCCTGCACTGGCACACAAACACAATATCTAGATAAGGTGAATGTTGGTAAATCCTTGTATAATCAGTTTGCCCAAAAATTTTGCTCAGTATGGTTAAGCAATTGTTTTCATCTTCATTTGTATCAAAAAAAAAGTTCCCCAATGACAAATTACTATACAGTTCTATTCTATGCAGTGGCTCCTGGCTGGTTCAATTCAGTTATGATAGTCTTACAATTATACCAGTTCACATAGCCTGACAACTTGCAATTAATGAGTACATTGCATCAAATTTATCTCTGATATAAAAATTGTCAAGCATGTTGAATAATCAGTATCAAATGCTTTTTTATTGTACCAATATTGTTTCAGAATCCATTTTTTTATTGTTTACTCAACTCCCTGCCATCATTGTCAATACCTGTAAAAGAAAAGGTAATAATGATGAATAAAAATAAGTATACAGTATTTGTATACCTATTTTTAACTTACCTTGTATATTATATATATTTAATTTTTAAATTCAATATACTTGTTAATTTTATTTGTAAAGAAACATATTTAAATTATTCAAATTTAAAAATTGTTAGGTAACTGAAATTTTTTTAATAGAGCTCAGTCCTTTTTTTTATTTAATTAGTTAATAGCCAATCTATTTAGCTAAATGCATGAATGTTGTCTTTTTCTTTGTACTATAATATGACTTTCTTAATATAAGAAAATATCATCATCATCATCATCAACCATTATCAATCCACTGCAGGATGAAGGTCTCTCCAAGTTTAATCCATCTTCTCCGATCTTTAGATTCTCTTTTCCACAACACCCCTGCACATTTTCTTATTTCATCCATCCATCTCGCATGTGGTCTCTTTCTGGGTCTTTTACAATCTCTTGGAATCCAGTTTAAAATTTCAATTGTCCATCTATTATCATTTCTTCTAGCAATATGTTCAGCCCAACTCCATTTCAATCTTTTAATTTTTTCAATAAGATCAGTAACACCTGTTTGTTGTCTTACCCATACATTGCGTTTTCGATCTCTTCTTGTTACTCCCAACATACATCTCTCCATACTCCTTTGAGTGGTCTGAAGTCTCTGTATTGCTCTTCTATTAAGTGTCCAAGTCTCAGATCCATAAGTAAGAACTGGTAAAACACATTTGTTAAAAACCATTCTTTTCAAACACATAGGCATATTTCCTTTTAGTATCAAGTTATTTCTACCAAAAGCACTCCAACCAAGTTTAATTCTATGATTAATTTCCTCCATTATGTTTCCATCTGTATTAATAATCTGACCTAGGTATTTGTAACTGTTAACTTCTTCTAATTCTTCATAATCAATCTTTATTTTCATATTTTGAGCAAATCGATTAAACATTACTTTAGTCTTTTTAACATTTATCTTTAGTCCTACTTTTCTACTTTCATCTGCTAACTCCTGCAACATTTCCTGCAGCTCTGAAGCATTATTTGCAAAAACAATTACATCATCTGCAAAATCTAAATGACTTAAATACTCTCCATTTACTTTCATTCCTTTAGTTTCCCATTTTAATCCACAAAATACTTCTTGCAGCACTGCTGTAAAAAGTTTTGGAGATATGGAGTCACCTTGCCTTACACCTTTCTAATTGTTGCTGTTGCATTTTTATAAATATTCTTTAAAATATGACAATATTCTGGATCTATACCTTGATGATCCAATGCTTTAATCACTGAAGAAATGTGTATAGAATTGAATGCCTTTTCATAATCTACAAATCCAAAACATAATGACAACTCATATTCATTTGTCCTTTCTATGACTTCTCTCAATACCTGGATATGATCTATTGTACTAAAACCACTTTTAAATCCAGCTTGTTCTCTTGGTTGGTGGAAATCCAAAGTTCTCTGTAGACGAGTTGTAATTATCTTGGTAAAAATTTTACATAAAACTGATAAAAGGCTGATACGTCTATAATTTCTAATATCTTCTTTATCACCTTTTTTAAATATTAATATTATTACTGCATTCTTCCAATCTTCCGGTACATCTTTATCATTTAGACATTTGGTATATAACTTTGCTAAAATTGTTTCTATTTCTTCACCTCCTTCTTTTAATATATCAATTATAATTCCATCATTTCCTGGAGCCTTTCCTTTCTTCATACATTTAATTGCATGTCTCACTTCTTCATTTAAAATTCTGGGCAATTCGGAAGATGTAATAGATATAGGAGGTACTTGTTCTTTATTACTATATAATTCTTGATAAAAATCTTCTACCAATTTCATGATGTCATCTCTCTTTTTAGTAATAATTCCATCTTTTTTTCTTATTGCAGATATAAATTTCCTACCAATACCAAAATGTTGTTTAACATTCTTGAGACTTTTATTTTCTTCTACAGCTTTCCTTGCTATTTCACAGTTATACTTTCTTATATCATTTTCAACTCTTTTCCGTACCATTTTACAAAATTCGAGATATTCAATTCTTTTTAATACATCATTTTTGTATATCTTCATATTCCTTCTTTTCTTCATAAATTCTCTAGTCTCAGTAGAAATTTTATTAGTCAATTGCTGCTTTTTTCTACCAGCTATCTTTGTTGCAGTTTTTAAAAGTGTATCAGTTATTTTCATATTAATTTCATTCAAATCTGAATCATGTTCAAAATCTACTAACACTTGAAACCTATTTGTAGGTTCTAATTTAAATTCATTAGAATGTTTCTGAAGATTAGGAATATCAACTGTAAATATTGTTTTTCTCAATAATTTTTGTCTCTCTAGTTTTACATTAATACGTAACTTACACCTTACTAATCGATGATCACTTCCTGTGTTAAATTTATTAAGAACATTACAATCTTGAAATATGTATTTCCTGTTAGTGAAAATATAATCCAATTCTGCTGTACCTTCATTTGGATGCTTCCATGTCCATTTTCTTTTAACATTTTTTTCAAAAAATGAATTCATAATATAAAGTTTTTCTTTTTCTGCAAACTCCACAAGTCTATGTCCTCTCTCATTTCTATTACCATAACCAAAATTACCTACAGCAATTTCATCTTTTATTTGTCTACCAATTCTAGCATTAAAGTCTCCCATAACAAATTTAAAATGTTGTTTACTCTGATCAAAAGCCTTTTGTACATCCACATAAAAATCTTCTACTACTTCATCACTATGAGAACTTGTTGGGGCATAAACCTGAATTATCTGCATTTGATATCTGCTATTAAGTTGTATAACTAATCTTGCAACTCTGTCCGATACACCATCAATCTCCACAATATTGTTCTTCCACTTTTTATTTATAATGAATCCTACTCCACTTGTATTTCCAATATGTGTGCCTTTATAATAGAGTATATGTCCACTTTTTAAATCAATTGTTCCTTCACCTTTTCTTCTAACTTCACAAAGTCCAATAATGTCCCATTTAATATAAGACAATTCTTCTTCTAATTCTTGCAATCTTTCTTCACTTGAAAGTGATCTGCAGTTGTAAGTACCTAAATAAAAAGTCGTCATCAAATGAAAAAAAAAAATAAAAAATTGATTAATTAGAGAATTTGCAAAAAATTTGTCACACAAATACCTATATCTCTTGATTATTGCTTCTTACAGGTTACTAGCTATAATATCTAGATACTCTGAAAGTCCAGCTAAGAATATATTCTTAGCTGTTTTTGATAATTATTGGTGAACATGATTCAGGAGAATTCGTATACATGATTGCTTGTTTCTAATAAGTTGATTATTGGGCATTTTATTTCTGTCACAAATCGTAAGGGAAGCTTTTAGCATGGACTGATTTAAAAGTTAATTGTCTTTAGATTATTATTTTTGTAGATTGACTTCCACCCATCGATAATATTATAACTGAATTCTTTAAAATATATAGAAATTGATCTGGTATCATATATAATAATGGTAAGCATGTCATTTTTCAAAAGCCAGGGTTTTTTGAATTTCAGAATATTAGCTTAAATAGGATAAAGGAGTAAAATGTGGCTATTTGATGCATTAATGCATTAGTATTGATTTTTAATTCTAATCGTCCCAGATTAAGTCAACAGTCACAAACCCAATTTGGAATGAGATTATTGTATTATATTAGCTGCTGTCTTGATTATTTAATCTTATTTATACTTGATGATTCTAAAGTAGAGTGTTGAGAACCACTTTTTACAATCATTTCTAATTGTTCTCTGGAAAAGTAATAGCTTATCGTTTTCCTGAAGGTTTGTGATGATGGTGTTCTAGTTGTATTTTTATATTGGACTATTTCCATCATCTAATATATGTATTGAATGTCTTTAGAAAAATTTAACTTTATTTAAATATTCCAAATACATTCATAGCACCTGTTTGATGTGCTATTACTAACAGTTGAATGTATTTGGAATATTTAAATAAAGTTTAAATTTTCTAAAGACGTTCAATACATATATTAGTTGATGGAAATAGTCCAATATAAAAATATAATAGGCTATCTTTTGGATTCAATTGCTGGAGCTAACAATTCTGTTTGACCCTAATGATAAAATGACATCATTTAAAAATAAATTACCATTGCTTAAAAAACAAATTGAGAAAAGGAATTTCAGTGTGTTTTTCACCTTATATAATTTTTCAGTAGAAAACAATTCATCAATAAGTCTGTGTCATTAATGATATGCAGGACCCTTTAAAATCTTTGTATGATTGTTTTCAAAAATATTTTACTGAAGATTTTACTGCTCAAAATTGGATTCGTAATCCCTTTGCATTTACAGATGAGATTCCAGATAATGTAATTGCGAAAGAATCTTTTATAGATGTTATCAGTAATGATGGATTGAAATTGAAATTTCAGAGTGACTGCTTGTTTTCATTTTGACTGTCTATCCGGGTAGAATATTATATATTTGTGTGAGAGTGGATTTTCTGCTATGATTACAATAATCTTCCTCTTAAGCTGAGCAAAATTAAGCCATATATTTCTTATCTTGTTAAAAATAAACAAGTGCAAACCCTAAAGAATATTAACCAATTACACTTTTGTGATATTTATGTTCAAAAATATTTTTCCATTTTTATATCTTATAATTTTTATTTTGTGATATTGTAATTGAATAAGGAATAAGTACATGCCGTTACATCACTTTCATATAAATGTGGAGAAAATATAAAATCACCCTAAAGTAGAAATATATATAAAAAAAGAATTTAATAATTTTATTTAAATTAATATATATAACACACAGATTGTTTTAATATAAAAGAATGAAAAAAAAAGTTGTTAATTAGTTATTTTTAATATTAGAATGGAAATGATTTTCTATATTGATGTAATTGCAAACAGGTCATTGGACATAAAACCAGATAAGAGATAAATTAAAAAAATACTAGTGGCAAGTCCTGCTCTAAAAGAAGCTGACTAATAATGATGGATATAAACACACGGCCCACAGAAAAAAGTCAAGCCAGGCAAGATCAATCCTGGAATTTGATAAGAATTCACAAAGAAATAAAAAGAAAACTGAAGTTGAGATTTAGATTTGGATTGCTCTTGCTGATTGCATGTTATTTAAATTTATTTATAAGTGTATTGTGGATCACCAAAATGTATTGGTCAGCAATAATTTAAGTTTCCTATGTTTGCACCAGCTGAGACGGCCTCCAGAGTACGATGGTTTCCGGAAACTGTCTAGCAACGGACTTGTCTCCACCTAGAACAATATGAAATGGAAAGAACTTTGAATTGTGTCAAGGCCTGCAAAGACGGACTTTACCTACATCATTGGAAAGTGTAAACGTTTGTTTTAAATGAAATATGAACATTAACTGTATAATATGGACTTTTTCAAGTAGTAATTTGAAATGTCATTTAATTTTAAAAGAAATCTTTTATTTGACTAAAATTTTAAATTATTTATTATATTTTTATATATGTGTTTGATATCATTTCCATTCTCATAAATTTCTTTTAAATTAATAATTTAAAATAAACGTAAATGCTGCATAGATTCATAAGTTTATGTTAGTTTAAGGTGTGTTAATTTTGGGCTAATTATTTCGTAGTTAAATTGATGCTGGTGGATAGATGTACTGATGTTTTATGTCAATGTAATCTGAGTAGATGCATTGGGTACTCATTTCCTTGTATTGCGTTAGCATACAGGGCATAATACTCACCTGAACGTATGACCCAAAAGTGTAGCCATCATGTTATCAATGGTCATAGACGCATTTCCTATGCCATTGATTTTCTTATGCTCTGATTGGGTCAGTAAGCTGGCAAAGACCACTATCCTTTTTTACAGAGCATCTCTTCTATATGTATTTCAATAATTTCATTTTTGTATCATCAATTGGGCAGTGGATTGTTCCTGTCTGTTGGTGAAATTTATTAATGATCATGGGGAAAATGCTCATTCCTTCCCACCATGATTTTTTATTTTTCAAATTATGCTACAGATGTAAATTTCTGTTAGCATGATTGTGTTATGCTAATAATCTCATTTTGCATTGGTCACATCAGTATATTAGTAAACTAGTGTTGGTTTATATGCGAGATTTTAACCTAAGGTTAAAAGGGATTGGGCTGGTTATATGCATAATCATTCATTCTTAATAAAATATAAAATTGTAATAAATCAATTAAATACTTCATCTGTGCTTATAATTCAAATTAAATATATTCACTAGTTAATTTAATTTTCAAAATTTTCTTTTTTATGTGTGTGTGCATTATAATAAAATATTTTGTTGAATGAATTTTGGCAATAATTTATTTATATATTTTATTAATATTTAAAATTAAGAATGAAAAATTTGAATATACAGTGTGACATTTTAAGCTCAGCTTCTCCTTGAGCTAGTGATTGGGGCTTTCGGTTCGATAAACGAGTAACCTCTCCTGTGCGTATTTTCCTACTATATAAAATTTCTAGGTTCCAATAGCCTAGTGGGACCTGGTATGGCAGATTAGGTTAGGTAGGTTCCGTTGACCGTTATAATATATATGTTCAAATTTTTTTCTTTAATTTTTTATATCATATAATTATACTTAAAGCACCTGGTATGGCAGATTAGGTTAGGTAGGTTCCGTTGACCGTTATAATATATATGTTCAAATTTTTTTCTTTAATTTTTTATATCGTATAATTATACTTAAAGTATATCTCTCACTAAATGTGTTGCAGTCTTTTATGTTTTACATTTATATATATATATATATTGTTATAAAATGCTATATACTTAAAAAAAAAAAAAAAACCAAATACATAGTTTGTATTAAATTCTATTACATTCCATCATATACAAATTTGAAAAATTTTAACTACCAGTACACCATCCTCCTGCCTAATATTCACCAGTACTTTATCCCAAAAAGGTTGGGAACCACTGATCTAGAGCAATAGTATGCAATCTGTAGATCATGACTCCTGTAGAATTTGCAGAAGAATTTTTGGAACTCTATATTTATGTGCACAATAAATATATATATATTCAAAGTAAAAATGAAATAAAAATATAATATGCACTAAAACAGTAATACATTGGGGGAAATCGATAACAAATCAAATGACACATTTACCTACCATAAAATTAGCAGTATTGTAGTGAGTGAAATTTACCAAATGAAAAATATTACTTTTATTTCATTATATTTCTTAATTAGTGAAAAAGTTTTATAGATATTTTCTAAGTAAAAGTGGATGTAGAGCACATAATTTCAAATGTGTTTATCGTAAACATGTCTATATTATTTTTTCTTCAATTTAACATCAATACATGCTTGTATGTATATATATAATTATTTGAAACAAATTATTAAAGTTGAGTGGAAGATAATGGTTGAGACATCAAAGTCTCTATTAATCAAAGAGCAATACCACTTTGAAACAAATTATTAAAGTTGTATAAGAGATAATGGTTGAGACACTGTGATCTTTATTGAACAAAGAGCCCTAAATAGCATCATTAAAATTATTGTATTTAAGGTAATCAGTGATTAATAATTTATAATAATTAAAAAAAAATCTACATGTCAATACTTTTATTTGTTGCATATAATCATTTATATACAAATAATAATTTTAATTAGCAAATTTTTGTTTTATTATAAGTCTTGGATTAATGTTTTTTTTTCTCCCAAAATATTGTCAGGATTTAAGAAAAAATTCTGATAATGATTATCTTTAAAAGTATTAGATTGTTGACAGACAAGTCTTATCTTTATTTGAGATAATAATAAAATAATGCCTAATCTTTGGGAACATTTTATCATTGTGTAACATTATTCAAAGTGACAAAATGGCATATTTATAGAAATTAAATTATTCCAATATTTAAGGACTTGGTTTTATTTTGTTATTTAAGAATGCATATTTTTCAATTTATGCTACTTATTATTCAGTTTTTTCATCAAAAGTCAACACGGTTATGTGTATATAGACTATATTAAAAAATTAATTAATTCATGATTGAACATTGTTTATTAAATACTGAAAATAATTTCATTTTGAATGCTAAAGTAGTAAAATCCATAATCAGATAGTAATTTTAATATCATAGACAATTTTATTTAATAATGTGTTAAAACTATAGTTTCATTGATAACCAGTGGTAAATATTGTATCACAACTAGATTGACTGAGATTTAGTTAATTACTATCAAACTGACATTACTCATTTATTGATAAAAATTGATAAACTAATTGTATTGGCTGTAAGTTGGATTCTTTTGAAAAAATCATTCTGTATTTCAGGTTTTAGATATATCAGATTAATGAATTAATCACTATTCCTATTATTAACCTTCCTAATACTTTTTGTCATGCTTTATTTTGATGATAATTATTTCATTTGGAATTGTGATTTTAATTTTAATTTCTGAATTGCATAATTTATTTGAGACAGTGTACTAAAGCCTAAAATGTGCTATAAAATGTTTATAATTACCATTTTTTATTTGTAAAGAGAAAAAATTGTAAAATTTTATATTGCAGGAATATTGCTTAATATAAAAATAAATAAAGAGCTTTTCCAATTTGCTCTAACAAGCTTTATTGATAAATGCCAGCTAAACAGAGCATTTAAAAATCTATTTTGAAAACCATTCCATAGCCTCAGACCAATGGTTTCATGCTTTGGCACTAGGCTAGTTTCAGACACTAGATCTAAAAATACCAAGCCAAAAACAGCATTTATTTTAACTATTAAGTAGAAAATCAGAATTTTTTAGACACCTAAATGTCTTCAAACCCAGCTATCTAACTTAAATAGCTGCATGGGGCTGAGAGATCTTCAGCCAAACCATATATTAACAGTCCTTAGCGATATAACATTGCTTAAGACTTTAAAGCAAAGACTATAGTCAACAAAAAAATCAGTCATATATCACATGACTCAATTTTTAAGCTTGTAAATAAAAAAATAAAGAGTTAGAGCAAATGAGCAGAGCTTTTTATTTTTTATTTACAAGCTTAAAAATTGAGTCATATGATATATGACTGATTTTTTAAATTTTTTTATTGCTTAATATAATTTTTTAGTTGAAAATTTGTTATAGAGCAGAATATCAAAGTAAAATCCTTTACTTTGATTGAAAATGAACTCTTTGTTAATAATTTCCCATATTAAATAAGGTTATGTATAAGTTTAATTTTAACAGTAATGTTTTATAAATTAAATTGAACAATAATGTTTTATAATTGACCATTAATTAAAAACAAATAAATTTTTATGTAGATAAGCATCGAGTTCTAAAAACAAATAAATTTTTATGTGGATAAGCATAGAGTTCTCCTTATTTTAATTATTTGTATTATTGTAAACCTTTTATTTTTCTTCTAAACATTTAGTATACAATGATTTAGGTCATATAAAAAACATTTTCTATAATACTCATTAAATCTCATGACATAGTGATAGCACTATTGCCACTATGATTACAATCTGAGATTAAATCTGGCCAAATAACAGTTTTTTTTTCAGAAGACCTAAGATTATATTTGCCCAAATAGCTGATTTAGTATATCATTCAATATGGGCATTTAACTATTCTCTTGGTGGTCGAGAGGTCAGTGCGACTGCCTTGCACTTGCAGGCAGTTGCCCGGGTTGCGGGTTCGCGTCCCAGCCGATGCTATGACACTTTAAAAAAACAAAATTATTCTCAGTTAAAAGATAAAACTTGAATGGGGAAATATTCAAACTTTCAAATCTTTATAATTGACAAAACTGGCAAGTTTTATTTTCATTTTTATTTTTTATGAGGAGCTTTTAAATTGCCTCCTGGGCTATTTAAAAGCTAGTTTTTTCCTATCAGCCTACATGATAGTAGCATTATTTAGATTTGTAAATTTATTCATTGTAATTTAGTATATTCATTTTTTACCTTTGAGAAGCAAGCTAGCATATGCAAATATAAGATCAAGTTGTAATCTTGAAATTATTAATTAATTGTAATGATTGTAAAATATTTAAAATATATAGCTAATTGTAATGATTATAAAATATTTAAAATATATCGAAGATAATTAAATTATTGTATTCTGATTAATAATAGTAATAAGTACATTTTAAAAAAAATATAAAGTATTATTATGTACAATGTAATATTATTAATAGTAATAAGTACATTTTAAAAAAAATATAAAGTATTATTATGTACAATGTAATATTATTAATAGTAATAAGTTCATTTAAAAAAAAAAAAAAGTATTATTATGTACAAGGTAATATTATTAAACTCCTGTTATATTACTGTAATAAAAAAAAATCCAAAGTTATAAAATACTAGTTTTCTACTTCACCTTTGAATAGTAAGTAATTTAGATTGCGCTTTACACAAAAAAGTGAAGCTTGTCTCAATCTTATTAAAAAGTTATATGGCTAAGCACTTTCAGAGACCTTGAGACTCCATAATCATAGCCTACTTTTAACTGAAGTTTAGCTGTGGTTTATGTAAAATTTATGCAAATTTTATAACGACCATTTTTTGGAGATTGCAAAGCATGATTCTTTCCAGTTTATTGCACAATTGTCATTTGCAATAAAGCACGCCTCTTTAATTTTTGTTTCATATCATTATGTTCAGTGCATAGTGCCCTTGCCATAGTGGGTTCGAACACATGGCCTGTTGTTTTTTGGTGCTTGAAGAATATGGATCTGTTTTCATCGTTATTTATAGCTTTCCTGTACAAATAATGATGTTGATATGTTCTTGTTGTAATGTTGGCACGGGTTTCCCCATAATGTGCTGCTCTACATCTATTGGTTGGGCATGAAATTTTATAAACTGCTTGGGCTATTTGATCAGAAGGTATTTTGTCTTTGGTATTGTTTATCATTCTGTTTGTTGATGGTGGGGTGTGGAATCCTAGTTCGAAGGATTCAGCAAATATTTTATAATATTTCCTAGCAATTGATGGTATGTACGATAGCATTATTCTGGGTTTATTGTTTCTGACCGTGTCAGTTTGTAATTTAGTTTGAAATTGCCTGAACAATAACGTTGTGTGAAAATCCAACCTTTTCTAGATCTTTAATATAATTTGTGAGGTTCATTTTTTGGTCAGCTTCAAATTTACATAGTCTGTGATTTCTGTGCAGGAAGGGAGTCCAGTCAATTTATGTGAGTTGGGTGAGTTCGAGTTTGGATGTATAAATCCTCGAATTTCTAGTGGCTTAACTGTCATAGCGTATGTATGTTGGTGTGGATCTCTTATGAACTTGAATATCTAGATAAATTAACATTGTGCTGAAGGTTTTAATGTATGCAGTTAATTGTTAAAGAGGTTTGTATTTGTAGCTCTTTGAATATCTATTATTATTTGTTCTGGTGAAACTATGAATACATCGTCAACATAGCACGTATATATTAAGTTTGGTTCAATTGTGTAGTACTTAGTCAGTATTTGCCTTTCAAAATGATTGATGAAAATACTAGATATTATCCCACTTATTGGGAGACCCATTGGCCATCCGTCGTTCATTTTAAACCATTTACCATTAAATGTGGCCACAATATTTTGATCCATCCATTTCAAAAATTCTACTATGAAATTCAGCTGCTCTTGTGGGTAATTATTATTTGTGACTTCGGCTATAATAATGTCGATCGAGCTTTTACGGTTAATTGACCTGTATAGCTCTGTTACATCCAGTGATGCCATACTAAATTCAGGTTTGATTCTGGCTTGTTTAATTTTATTAATGAATTCAAACAATGAGTTAATAGCATGTGTGCCAAAACCTATTCTTTGGAGGAGCCATTGATTTATCATTTTTGCGGTATTGACGTAATGTGCTCCACCGAAGTCTATCATCAATCTTAATGGCACATTAGGTTTATGTAACTTAATGTTAGCGAAGATTCTTTGGGGGCGTAGATGCAGATGGATATATATGAAAATATTGGGCCTTTGAAAAGGCTTTGTTGCAATTTTTGCGAAGTATAGATGTTATAAATTTCTCATTATTTACTTTATTATTAAAATTGGCTATTTCATCAAATTTCAAGTTGCCAATCTGATTATTAATTTTATTTAAATAATCTCTGTTTATTAGAACGAATCTATTCCCTTTATCTTCTTTAATACAAGTGATACTGTTGTCTGCGAGAAACTCTTTCGTGCTTTTAATTTTAGTGCTCCATTCGTCCACCTGTTGCGCTTCAGTGGTTTGTGTTGGATTGCTTTTGCAAGTTTGTTGATGAACGTGTCTTTTTGGGGATTGTCCATAACATTTGCTTCTACATCCGCTATTAACTCCATCATAGGATATTGCCATTGGCTGCCTATGAACCTCGGTCCAAGTTCCAGTATGCTACACACTTCTGTAGGCGGAGTTTTATTAGTGAAGTTAATGTATGCTGTTTTTCTTGCTTCAATGTTGATATTTTGTTTTCTGGCGAGAAACAAAAACTTCTGTTTAAATTTACGCGAAAGTTTAGCAGCTAAATTATCACATTTGTTAACAACAATATTTTCGTTAATTCTCCGCCATTGTTTTGTATCTTTCTTTAAGACATTATTACATCCCTTTATAATTAATTTAAGCAGAGTTCGCTGCATTTACATTTTAATTCTGTTAAAGTTGTGTATTGATTGGTTAATTCTAACTTCACAACAATTCAGGATTACTTGGAAACGATCACATTTCTGCAAAAACTCTAATTCTTGTTGCAATGTACAAATGGAAATGCCAAGGCGTAATATATGTTTATACTGTATATCTAGATTCATAATTGAAATAAAATACTAGTTTTCTACTTCACCTTTGAGTAGTAAGTAATTTAGATTGCGCTTTATGCAAAAAAGTGAAGCTTGTCTCAATCTTATTAAAAAGATATATGGCTAAGCGCTTTCAGAGATCTTGAGTCTCCATAATCATAACCTACTTTTAACTGAAGTTTAGCTATGGTTTATGTAAAATTTATGCAAATTTTATAACGACCATTTTCTGGAGATTGCAAAGCACAATTCTTTCCGGTTATAGCGAATTGATTAAATTTTTAAGATTTTTTTTTTGAGGATATACTAGCATTTAAAAAAGGTATTTTCTAAAAGATAGTGAATGAAAGCTTAAAAAGTTAATTTATATTAGTATACTTGTATAAAAGGTGAAATGATTGTGTTAGGAGGATTGTTGAGTGTTATAGTGGTAAGGAATGTGATAAAAGAATAGAAGCATTAATAAAAAATAGGGAATTGGAGAGATGGAAAACTAGTATGGAGGGTAAGAAGAGTTTAAATATATATAGAAGTAAACGGAACACTGGATGCGAGTTAATTTATGATAATAGTAAGGAAAGTAGTTTATTGTTTAAGGCTTGAACGGGATCTTTAGCAACAAGAGAATATACATGTAAATGGCAAACTATGGGTGATTTAGTGTGCAAATTCTGTAAGGATGGTATAGAAAATATTAGGCATCTGTTAATTGAATGTAAATGCTTGAAAGCAGAAAGGGACAGATAATGAAGTTATGGGAGAATAGATATGAACAAAGTGATTATACAGAAAGTGAGTTATTGCTTTTTATGCTGGGTTTGCGAAAAGATAAGGGGGATTTAGATATAAAGGCCATAGAGTTGACAAAGATTGTTGTGGAAATGGGATGGGGCAGAATATGGGAAGACTTAGAGTGGGGAATGGAGAATAAAGTGGCTAACAGGTTTATTTAGGCGTAATTGCCGAGATATTCTTGACTTCGTTTAAGGAAAGGCCAAAATACATCACATCAATGATATAGAACAACAAAGTCCAAAATCTTATATTCTTTTTTTTTTGGGGGGGGGGGAGAGCTTAAAAAATTAATGATATAGAACAAAGTCCAAAATCTTATATTCTTTTTTTTTGGGGAAGGGGAGGGGGGTTAAAATAGAGTGAACTCTGCTTCAACTTTTGCAAAAGTTAATACTGTACTAGATTTTATTTTTTTAAAAAAATATGATTATAACAATAATAAAATTCAGGTTCCAACTTGTTTTTTTTTTTTTAAGATTTTTTTTCATTGTTAAAGTTGAATTGTAATGTTTTATATGTGTATAAAAAAAGTGTGATTTTTTTACTTATTTTAGTATTGGAATTGGCAATTATTTTGATATACAATTAGTTGAAAAATTTACTTATTGACTTATTAAAATGATTTGAAGACACATTTAAATAAATAAATGCCTTTTTAGCATTATGCTTCACCTGCAAAGATCCTTTATAGGTATAACTTCAATACCTTATTTATTTGAAATTTTTTATTCTAAAATTAAAGAATGAAGTAAGTAAAAAATTGCATAATCAAATGCAAATGTATATGTTATCAGAAAATATTTATTTGTATAAATAAACAACAGTTTGAAATTATTGATAGTTATTGACATTGGGATTGTCTAAGTGTTAACTGGTTTTTAATGATTACTTACAAACCCATTTAGCCTTGAGCATTATTACACTTATTATTTAAGTAATACTTTGGTGGGTCCAATTTAAAATTCATAATTGTAGTTTATAATGTTATAATTGACTATTTATTAGTAGTCTACATTATTTAAACTTCTTTTTATAGATAATTTCAATCTCTGTGGTAATAAGTTACAATCTTTAGTGTCTATATATGTAAATTAGACCATTAATAACCTTTATTGTTAAAATGAGCCAATATTATCCAATATAAATTCACCAACCAATTTCTTTAAAAAAACTTGTTCTTTATTTAACTATATAAAAATTTACATTCAATAAGCAACGTTTCGACTATTTCTATCCTTATAGTCTTTTTCAAGCCACTAAGAAAAAAATACAAACAATTTGAAATTCTTGATAGTTTTTGATATTGGGATTGTCTAAGTGTTGACTGGTGTTTAATGATTACATTACTTACAAATCCAAATCCATTTAACCTTGAGCATTATTACACTTCTTATTTAAGTAATACTTTGGATGCAATTTGAAATTTACAATTGCAGTTTGTAATGTTATAATTGACTATTTATTAGTCTACATTCAGAATAATTTCAATCTCTGTCTATATAAGTATATTAGACCATTAATAAATGTGGTATTCCATCTTTATTGTTAAAAGGAGGTTGCCTTGCCAACAGTTTGGAATTCTTGATAGTTATTGATATTGGAATTGTCTAAGTGTTGACTGGTTTTTAATGATTAATCGTATAAATATTATTTAAAAAAAAGATAAAGAAAAACTTACAACAAACAATTTCTCAGAGCAAATGATCTGAATATAATTGGAGATTTGTCATTACTGGTTTAATTAATATGTGATCTACCATATTTTTCAAATAAAAGAGGCTAATCAATAAAATTAAATTATGACATACAGTAAAGGTATTTATATAACTGTAATTACAAAAGAATGAAAAATATATATACAAGAGATATTTCTTACAAAAATCAAATTTTCATTACACTGATTAAAATGAACAAAAAATGAATTGTAAGTTTAAGTAATAGTAATAAATTGAACAAAACAATTGTGGAAAAAAAAAAGAAGATATAAACTGAACAAAATAAGTTAGAAAATACAATACAGTATTACTTCAAATATAAGATGCACTTTTTTCTCTCCAAATTTTGGACCCATAAAAGAAGGATGCATTTTAAATTGGGAACAAAAATTTTTAATATCTTATTTCTTGGGATCTTTGCTTTATGCTATATATGCACATAGTATTATGATCATTACCTATTTAGAATAGCATGTTAGATCTTTTTTTAATCAAAAGTAAAAAGATTTAATATTGTCAATATTTTTTGGATTAATTTTGTAAATGGCTTTAATTCACTACTTTTAACATTGTTTTGCTGATTTTGCGATTATTTTATTGAGAAAACTACCAAATAATGTTTAGAATTTTTTTACAACAATGAGATAATCTGCTTTTACTCTGATTGGTTGCTTTTTGTTCTCTATACAAGAGAGTGCCTGTCAACAATTTTGACAGTTCCGCTATCTTCATTTCAATTTCAAAGTGAAAATGTATATTTTGGAATCTTTTACCATTATTTTATAAGAAAACTAGAATTTTTTATAACTAATAAATCAATACAACACTGAGATAAGACTCTGCATTTGTTCTGACTGCTTGTTTCTTGTTCTCTACACAAGAGAATGCCTGTCATTGATTTTGACAGTTAAGATGTTTTTGTTTTGATTTCAAAGTGAAAATCTTTTAGAATTTTTTTTTTACACATATATAATTTTTTTTCAGTAAATATTTGTAAAAAATTTAAATTATTTTAGAAGAATGATTTAGATTTTATTAGACAAATTTATTTTTACATGAAAGCAAATTGAGAAATAAATCAATGATGTATGACTACAATTTATAATTGGATGACAAAAATATATTTTATGTTGACCACTATAGATTATTTTTGTCAATTATAAAGGGAAATTTATTTTAAAAAAACTTTAGATTAGTTTAATAATCAGACATATTATTAATTTGCATTTTAGAAAAGGTTTTTAGTCAAAAGAAAAAAGATTTACTGGTAACATTTAATGTCAATATCATATTTTAAAATCTTTTTTTTTCTTTTGAAAAAACAAATTATGGTATTTACACTAAAAAAAGACCGTATAATGGAAACAATATACGTATAATTTTGAGTAGATTTTGCAGTCTTGGAAAGATATACCTAAAGAAATTATCAAAAAAATCTTCCTTAAAATGTTGCATTGCTAATGATTTAAATGGCCTGAAGATAATGTACCCTGGTGGAATAGTGAAGATAAGAATTTAAGTTCTGAAAGTGAAAATATAGAAAGTGAAAGTATATCTGAAAATTCACAATAAATTGGTTCCAGTTTAAATAAATAAAAATGTTTATTTTTCAATAAAATTATTTTAAAATTTCCCCCCCAGTTTTTCGAGCTTAAAATCCTACTACGTCCTAAATTCAGGAGCATCTTATATTCGAAGTAATATGTAATAAGTAATAATTTATTGATTATTTTATTGTTTTGTAATTATATTTGTATTAATAAATACATTTATTGTACTTCTTATTAATAATCATTAATAAATTATAACTTTATTTTATTTATTTCATTCAACTTATTATTTATTATTATTTTTATTTATTTAATTCAGTATAATGAAAAGTTGAGTTATATAGGAAATGTCTTTTTTTATTATATTTATACATTTGGTTATATATATACATTTACCTGCTTAGTTCTTGACCTTTTTGCGAGAATTCACAATAGTGATCATCAATTTATACCCATTATTTTGAGTTACAATAGATTATTCACTGTTGCAATCATAAAAAAAAAAATTGAAAAAAAATTTTTTGGTCGCCATTTTGTAAATTACGTCATAGAATAGTTATTAAAGTCACCCAAAAGCAAAATACTATAGTTTAGGGACTTTTATGCTGAAATTATATGGCACATATTTTATTCATAAAACATAATATTATAGTGCTGCATTCAATATTTTGATTATAAGGTTAAAATATGATTAATGAATATATAGTATTTTCTTTAATTTTCATCCAGTGTTTTTACAAGGCAATTAATATTTTATTAATAACATATCCAAAGTAGAGATTTTCATTGTTAATGACTATAAAAGCAAAAAAATAAAATGTTCATTATGTAAACAGATGTATATCAGCATAGCACTGTAAAAGATAGCAAATTTTTACAGTACTGGACATATATTCAGGCAATTGCTATCATTGTTAGTCTAAAATATTTTCAATAAATAAAAAAAGAGGGAGCTAAAAAGAAGGTAAATAAACGATTTCAGATTAATAGCAAAAATTACTGAATGTAAATTAAAAATAACATTTATTCTGCTGCCTCCATTTTAAGTCAGCTCATAATTCTTTTCAGATATTCAAAGCTATGGAGACATTATTGCATGTGTAAAAAAATGCAGTATTGAGGGAAAAAATGTATATTTTATTCGGCATAAAACAAAATAATTTTGGGTCATATATACTGTCAATATTAAATTTTAAATTGTGTACAGTATAAGTTTTAGCTAAAATTTCAGACAATCAATTTTAGATTAAAATCTTAACCAATAATAATTTCAATCAGATTGAAACTGGTACCCATCATATTTAAATTGCATTTTTGGGAAAAAATGTGAGGATGATTTTATGCAATTAATAATAAAATGTGTATGATGAAAATGCAATACAAATAAAGTGAATAAGATTAATACCTTTAATTTTTACTTAAATAGCCTGTAAATCTGTGATCAAAACATATTGCGCTATTCAACAAATTGCTAAATCATTGCAACAACATGGCTACCGAACTTGATAAAATAATGGCCTATCATGCTCAAAAACACCACTACAGCTATCATATTTGTTTATTTAGAGCAGTGTTTCCCAACCTGTGGTATGCGTACCACTGGTGGTACGCGAGTTGCTGGTTGGTGGTACATGAAAAATAATCAATAATGGCGGACATGAAAAAAAAATCATAAAAATATCATAGAAACGTTTTTTTCCTATAATTCATAAAAATTATTTTAATTAATAATATTGTAAAGTTGTTAATATGTATAGTCGATAATGATCTTTAATGTTAATGATAAAATTGAAAGTATGATTAAGAAATTAGATTTTTGGAAACTGTGTATCGAAATCAATCAGCCGGAAGTATTCGAAACTCTACTTATTTTTTTATTTGAAAATAAGGTTAGTCTGTCTCAAGATATACGAGAAAATATAATAGCACATTTAACTGGATTAAAATTGTCTTTCATGGAATATTTTCCAAAACCCCAAAACACAAATGATAATTGGATTTCAAACCCCTTCTATGCAGAAAATTTAGAAAAAGCTACATCATTATCAATAAAGGATAAAAAAAAAATTAATAGAATTATCATGTGACAGAACTTTACAAGTAGAATTTAAACGATACAATCTAATTAATTTTTGGTTAAACATTAAAGAATATGAACAACTTTCTGAGAAAGCTCTTAAATTATTATTACCGTTTACTACTATGGAATTAGTAGGAAGAGCTTTTTCTTCATATATTTTTTAAAAAAATAAGTATCGAAACAGATTGAACGCAGCTGTAGACTTAAGGGTATACCTCGCATCTTTTGAACCAAATTTTAAAAAATTATGTTGTTTGAAACAAGCACAAGAATCTCATTAAATTTATTTTATAAAAATATTTGATTATGATAAGAAAATATATTAATTGTTTTTTTATAATTTTGTGTTTTTATTAAAACCATTTATTAGTAAACAAAATATGACAAAATAGTAGATAAATAATGAGTCGGATCAAGGCAAATCAATCTAAATTACTGTATTTAATTTGAAAGAATGTATCAGAAAAGGATCATACCCAGAAATTAGACTCTCATTAATTCTTGATCATCTATTGTGGATTACTAGATGTAAGCTAGTATTTAATCATCAAAATTTTAATCCTATTAACTTCATGCAGAACAATATAAAGAAAACAAGAACAAGAGATAGCCTGATAATCCCTGAGGTTATTTTTACCATGACTTGGGACATGGAGGATTTATCCTCTCCATGGCCCAACCAATAGCAAGATGCTCCGAAAAAGAGAAAACAGACTCAAATTCAGGAAAACCAAATGAAGGAATGAGAAAACACTTTGAACCAAATATGTACCAAATAACCTTTAATGTAATAATGTAATCTTTAATAAATTATTTTGGAAAAAATATGAAACTTGGAACAAATACATACATATAAATATGTTACAGTGAGTTTATAATTTCAGTGAGTTTATAATCTGGTGTGACGTTTAGGCGTGTTTCAATGTAATTTGTCTCATTGTGTGATGTGAATACATACATGGTGTCACCCTATAATATTTATAATGCAAATAAAATAACACACTCGCAATAACAAATTTTATGAAATACAATCATTTTTACGAAGTGGTACAATTTAGCGTGATGTACTACCAAGTGGTACATGAGCCAAAAAAGATTGGGGAACGCTGATTTAGAGCAACACAGTACACATTGTAACAAAAGCCTTATATATTGATTACAATATGCAAACTCAGAATGCATTAGATTTTTTTTTATTTGGATATGCTGAAATTTTTTTTTTTTAAAGTTGACAGTGATTAAGTTTTTGTAATGTATTATATGTTTATTTGGCTCAATTACGCTAATGATAAATAACAAGTCGTTATGATTGGTTAGTCAAATGATTAGTTATTAAACATTGTTTTTTTTAATTTGAATAATTTCATCTAAGTAATATAAAATACAGTAATACTGTAATAGAAATTAAAAAAAAACAACAACTTCAGTATGAATTTTTCCCCCCAGCATAATGAATACAAAAAAATTGTTAAATGCTAGTTTGGTTTCACTTTCTTGGTCTTTTTTGCTATACTTTTTGGTCAGTGAAAACATGCATTTTTTTTTTTAATGATATTCAACTTTTTCTTAGAGATTCTATTTAGTCATTGTAACAATTAATATGACCCTCAAAAAGTCAAGTTACATTTTTTTTTTTACATAGATTTAAGTTGCATTATCATGCATACATAAATACATATTTTAAGTGAATATCTGCATAATATAGCATAGTTTACATAAGCATATAATGCACATTAAAAGTTTTTAAAATTTTTCTATATACTGTACTTGATAAATTATTTTTTTAGCATAATATTCCTAACTTATAGTGTAATTTTTTAACTGGAGTTAACAGGCTAATTTTTTCTCCATAAACAACCATTATAACTGCTTATTCTGCATATAATGTTTTTGCTTAACAATGAGAGTTTTGAGGAATCAAATGTCCTCGCTAAGCGGGGTAAAGGTGTGTATAGTAATTTGAATTTTTTTCTGATATTTTACTGTTGATTTTTATAAGTAAAATATTTTTAGGATATATCATAATTTCTTATTGATTAGTCTTTTACTTGCAATATGCACCACCCCAGTAGTAGAGAGTGACCACAGTAAAACACTAAACTGGTAATTGTTGATTTAAATCTTTTTTTTTTTTTTAATTTTATATTTATCTTCAGCCAATATCATTCAATAGATTAGATGAGAACTTCAATTCTTGGACTGGTGTTTTTTGGGTGATTGATAATAAAATAAATCTCTTGTTTTAGATCATTGCATGCTGGCCATTCATTTTAGTGTATTAGAGCCTAATGCATACTCTTTGAATAGTGTGAACTAATATTACTGTAAGGTATTCTCAAGCAATCTTATTAATATTGTTCATAATTTCCATATGTTTATTTTTTGTTGAAGGAATTCATCACTTTAACCCCCCCCCCCCAATGATAGAATTTGTGATCAATAAATCTTCATCTATTTGAATGGGAAGTTTTTTTGATTCTGATTATTTAACTTCTTATTTCATTAGAATTAATAACTATACAAACTTCCTTACACATATTGAATCAGTATGTCACAGATGCTAAAGATTTTTTTGCCAGGTTAGTGACCATGTTCATTGGCTCTCCTGTATAAAATATAAATTGTAAAATATATCAGTTGAAATTACAAAGAATTTTTCTATTAAATCTGTAAAAGCAAAAAACCTATTACTATGTTTCACTGAGTGTATAGTTGGCATCCTTTTTATGGACAATATAAAATAGGCAAAATTTCTCCTTTTTTTTTGCTGCATGATAGTTTTCCAAAGATAGTGTCATATTACTCATTTGGCTCTTCCAGTAATTGTGTTGATCAGGATAATTTTGAGAAATACCAATAAATAATAGTTAAATAAAATTAATTTTGAAAGAATGAAGCTCTACCTAATAGTAATTTGCTAAGAAGAGAGATTCTGATGATAGTGTGAAAATTAGTGAAAAACATGTTAAAAATACATTGATATCCATATATAACTCAATCACAGTGCTATAAACTTAGAATAATTATTGATAAATGGTTCAAATACACATTTTAAAGTGAATGGTTTACTATTGTACCGAATAAATCATTTTATGTATTGTTTGATAATTTTTATAGAGTTTAGAATAATAAATTGAATACATATTAAATATTTTGTGTTTTATTCAAATTGATATTTCAACAAAATAGTGTGATAGAGTTGAATTCTGTTTACTTATTTGAATATTTACTATTAACACTATTACTAAAGTTCATACATTTTTTACTTTGGAAAAAAGAACATATTTTATTAGTTTGACATTTTTTAAAATACATATTTCTTAAATACATATGTTAAGCATTTTATTCAACTGCATTATTCTGAACATAAAATTGAATAATTTTTATTGCAGGCCAAAATGAACTAATAAGTGTTAATAGTCAATATAAGTTGCAAAATATTGCAAAATCTATTGTTTCTCTTGTAATAATTTGATTTTAAATATTGAGAAAAATGAGACATATTTTATTTTTATAGAAATACTTATTGATGGATATAAAGATAGAAGCAATTAATAATTTTGTAAAGAAATAAAAATAATTAACAATTGATTTTAAGATAATTAAATGCAATTCAGAAATGAGATCTCTATTTTGTACAAGTTATTAAATTGATAATAGGAAGAAAGCTTTAACTCAGACTTGAAGTCCTGTTTTTTTTTTAATATTATTTTTTAAAAAGTATATGCTTAGCCGACTTTTGACTATTATTTGAATCATGGATTAACATAAATTTTCACCTATATTATGAGTTTACTTCAGTGATTATAAGTCAGATAATTATACACTTTAATTTTTAATGTTAAGTAAATATTTGCAATTATAAGATTAACTTGGATATTGCATTAGATCATATATATAATAATGATCACGTCTAATGAATTTTTGTAGGATTAATTACAATCAATATATTTCATGATTCTGATATATATTTATGAAGTGTAATATTCAGACTTTCTTTTTTTTGTATTTACATGTTGGGTTATTTCTCTCATCCAGTTTGATTTGTTAAATATTTTTATAAAAATTTAAACATTATATATATTTAACACATTTGTTAGTAATAACATAGATTATTAACAATTAAATGTATTTGCCAAAGTATATTAAGTTTATTTATTTTTTTAAAAAACATATAACAATTCAAGTAGATGATAAAAACAGTAATATAATTAATTATAAGTAGAATTACTTAATCATAAACCTTCAAACCATCAAATTTGTTTATTGTATATGCTGGAGGGATTGGATGTAGTAGATAAAAAAATTTGTGCAATATCTATGTAATGATTGCATTTCAAATCTGTAAATGAATTCTTTGTTTTATCTTATAACAAGAATTCTTAGTTCTATAATTCATTTAGTTGAGTATTTTTGATTTATGTTTTTCGTATCTTGCAATTGTTGACTTAGTAGTATTTGTATTGGAACTCAAATTAATATTTATATATATTACTTGTAAATAGTTAATAACATCTTTGTTATTGATACTAGTTAATTAAACAAATCATTTAAAATAATATACAATGGAATCTTTTATAATGGATTATTACCAAAATCTTGTTCTTTGTAGTTACTTTGAAATAGATGTATTTAAAATAATCCATTCTAGATCCATGATCTAGATTAAAAATACCATCTAAATCAATCATTTAAATAGAAAAATTAAAAATACATATGAATAAATTGCTGTGTACATGTACAGTTAGATTTTTGTGAAAACTAAAATCTTTTAAAAGCATAAAATTTACATATCCTAATAAAAATTCACAGATTGATTTCAAAATTTCTGTTGTTTTGTGAGATAACATTCAACAACTGTCCTATCAGTCTCACTAGGTTTTATAACATTTTCAATCCAATTTTTTCTTGAATCCAGTGAACCATACTTTGTTGACAATTAACTCCTTTGCAAATATGCTCTCTTGTTGCTTTTGATCATTCAACATTAACAAAAGAGTTTCTGTGTATTTGATAATATTACAATGTAAACTGCACTTTGTAATATATAATTTTGTTTAAAATGGTATAACTCATAGATTTAATTTTATCGCCTTCAGTATTTAAATTGCCAATCATTTTAAGCTCTTAGAAATGATCTCTTTTTTAAAATCTAAATATTAATCATTTTTTTGACACTATTTTTTTTTTTTTTGGCTTTTGATTAAAATTAATATTTGTATGGATATGAAAATAATTAAAAAACAACTGACAAATTTGAACAAATTGCAGAAGAAAAACTCAATGCAAATAAGTTCACAGAATTTGATAAAGATATCTGAAGTTTTATTCAAAGCTTAAACACTAAAAAATCTTATGCATGTGGTTGCTATAATTAATATTTGTTATAACATTTTTTATTCTAATCAATAGAAAATGTTGATTTAATGATTCCATGTGTAGTACTTAATATTTCTGCCAATTTCAGCAGGCTTTCATTTTAACTTTTTTTTTTGACATTAACATTAATCAGTTTCAAATTTTACTTGTTCATGACAAACTATTACAATACAGTGAAGTCATGCTATATGCTGTATCAATCACATCACTTCAATTATACATTATCCAAAACAATGCAAATAAACAAAATATGAAGCATTAAAATGCATAAATTTATGATAATAAATTTGATAATATTGGCCCACTCATTTCCCACTCAGAGCACTGTCCTTGATCACATTTATTAATAATGTTTTTTTGAATTAAGTTGAAAATACATACTTGAAACTCATTTTATTTTTTGTGTTACTGTGATGTACAGCTAAAAGTTTTATATGTGATAAAATGAAAATTTTTGATTTTAGTAGTGGCAACAAATAACTGTTAAACATTTCTAGATTGTGTTAGGAAGCTTAAAATTGGAACAGTTTAACTGAAAATCTGAAATGGATTATGGCAAGTAGATGTGACTATAAATTCTGAAGTTAATATAGATTTAAAAATATCAAAAGAATTAGAAAGGCTACATCTGTGATAGTGAGACTATTATTTATATTTCCATATGAAAAAAAAAAGTTATTGAATTAAGAAAATATCATTCATAGTGAGTTTAATTGTGATGAAAGTTTTATATTTTGTTATTTATTTTTACTTAAAAAGAAAAACAGCACTATAAATTTTTTTTATTTTATTTTTTGGATGAATGTGAATGATTGAATACATACACAATAAATATATATAAATCAGCATTTATTTTTATAGCGTAGTTATTTTGGCTTGAAAGGCCGATATGAATGTAATAAATATATATGTAAATGTGCTTCCTGAATTTATTATTAAAAACTACATTATTATTTTTTAAAATTTTGTTTATATTATAATCTTAAGAAAAAGCATCTGTACTATATTCATGTCTGTTGAAAATACCACACATTTACATTTCAATGAATAATATATATTGTAATCAAAGATTAGCAAGAAAATGTGCACTAATATAGTAGTACACAATGTACATGAAGGGTATCTAGAACAAAATGTAGCTTGCAGCTACAATTTATTGGCTTCTAAGAAAATACTTTTAAAGGAAAATAGATGTAAATATTTTTGCCATTAGATATAGAAAAGTGAATTAAATTGATTTCTAAGTTTAATCACTAAGATGTTTGTTATTATCATAATAATTTTAATTTTTTTTAACCATCAATGTTAATCAACTTTAAAATTCTGCTTTTATGGTTCATGGCTAAAATTATTATAATACATGTTACTTAAGAAAATATTTTTAAACAAATATATACATATTTACTGCTAAAGATAGAAAAATTAATAGAACTAAAATGATAAGTTTTAAGCAATAACAATTTCTGCTCTTCTAGTATTATTTGTATGTGGTTGATCTTGTATAAATTTTAATCAGAAAAAGTGTTCTAGTTATTTGTTCTATGCATTGTATCATATCTCATTGAATATATACTTAATAGGTTCCACCTTATACCTAATTATATTTGGTTGATCATATGCTATCTTAACAAAATTTATTCATGAATGAAACCTATTATCTTTAGTCTACCGAGATGGCTATATATTTGCCATGGATTTGGAAATAAGTTATTTTAAACTCATCTCCCATAAAAAAAGAAATGTAGTGATATATATATACTGTTAATTAATCTTTCACAATTCCTAATTAATATTTCCCAATCAGCATATTTATGGATATCCTGCCAATTCTATGAATTACATAAGAATTATACTGAATGATTAAGAAGAGTGATGATAGCGCACTAATAGAAACCCAACCACTAGCTAGTTCACTCAGGGCAAGTAGTATTTAAACTGATGGAGACTTGTTAAGACAAGAGTAGATCGCACTGAACTATTTTAAAATGCATATATTTCTTTTAACTAAGCTAACAATTAAAGAAATAAGAAAATAAATAATGGTGCTCATTTATTTTAATAAAATGCTTAGCATATATATATCTTTATTGGTTGAAAATTATTATTTAATACACAGTTATTTGGTTTTAATATCGTTTACATAAATTAAAATACAAAGAAATTATTAACTATACATAGATGATTTATAATTCGTACGATAATAATTTACAAGAAACATAAAGATTACCTTTAGTCCCTGGGAAACTGAGATCGTTTATATGCATATAGAAAATAAGCTTATTCGGAGATGAATATAGCTATAAAGAATGTCCGAAAATGTCTTTACTTTGAACTTTTGATGAAACATAGCTGATAAAAGTTATGCTATTTGATGAGATGAACAGGTTGGATGCAGACTTCGATTTCTTGTAGGTGACAAGATCATGTGACAGACTTCTGCACGAGCAATGGGATAAAGCCCAGCATGTTTAGGACTTTACCCCCACATCATCTTGTTGGCACACATACATTTTTCTTTCAACAGCATAATTCAATTAATGAGAAAATAATTAATAATAAGCCAGTCAATAACAAGTTGATTTTTTTTTCTAGATATATTTTCTTTTATTCTAGAAAGTTCTATTTTTTTCCTCTGATGCAATCTTTCCCATAACTCCCAAAAATATTCATTACTTTTATTCTTATCCTATCCGATCTACTCAGTCCTGCATACCACTGTTTCAGATCCAGCTTCTTTTGTTTTGTCATTTTTTTGACAAAAGAAAACATTTTAGCGAGTTTTATCTTAAAACAGTCCATTCGAAAATTTTAAAAATAACTTTATACAATAGATAATGCAAATAGCATTTCATAGATAAACATCTGTTTCATTTTCCATCACCAGCATATTTTCTTTTAATTAAAATTACAGAAATTATATGTAAAAAATATATATAAATCATACATTTTCCAGAAAGTTCTTTTTTTTTTTTTTTACATTTGATTATATAATAATATATATATATACACAGACTACATCAAAATAGTGAGCACAAAACCCTCATTAAACCTGTCTTGGTTAAACTGTTTAGTCATTTTGCCTCACATAAACATATATGCAATTACCACATCTACATATTGAAATGATAACTTTCCAAGCCCCTATCATTTCACCATCAAACCTAATGACACACTCATCTGTGCTAAGTTCGAACCTATTTAAATGTTAATAAATTTAAAATTCGTTCATGTCTGTATAAACAGTATTATATATTTGCATGCGAACCAACGCTATAATTAGATAGGATTAGGAAAATTATAGCGTACTAAATTGATTTAATATTTCTAAAAATGTTTATTCTATTATTTAAATTAGAAGTAAATTATTAATTTTGTTTGTTAATATTGTAATTTCGTATGTGGATATATAATCTGTACTATATAGAAGAAAGACATGGTTCTATAATATGTAAAAGCCGTTATCTAAAAATAATATTTAAATGTCTTTAAAAATTGTTAAAAGATTTCCTGTTTTAAATATATTTCAGGGAAAAGTTTCTCGAAAATATATTTAAAAGCTATATCAATATGTTTGTAAGTTATTTTAAAAAAATATGTTAAATATGTTTTCGTTTTTAAAAAAATGTTAAAGGGTTGTTTTTAATGTAAGATTAAAAATAAATGCTGGTCAAGTAATTAAAAAGATTTCTGGTTGTAAACAAGTGTCATTAACGACCACACCTGGAATTCGTAAAAAGTAAAACTAGTTCAAAATTTAATAATTAAAATCTCCTTAGATAAGATTAAGTTATTTTAAAATCTAAATTGGACAATTGTTTGCAACGAAAAATCTTAATTATAATAATAGCTTATGGAATGTTTCTAACATAAGTTATCTAAGATCTGGATTATAAATTGAAAGTTATTTAATTAAATTCCTGAGTTTAGTGAGTCTTGAGGCGAGAGATTCCGATAAGGAAAACATGTAAATATCTGTATTTTTAACAGAAAAGAAAGTCATATTGTTAGTGAGAATTGCAGCCAGTCTTCACAAGGTTAATGTTTAACATGTCCGGCTAAAAGCGGGCATCTTGTTGCTGTTACTCCGCGGGAGAACGGGGTTTCTCTCGTCGAAATGCCTAAACCACCATCATGCCGATAGAAGAGACGAGCCTAACATAATGGGAAAGATGATGCCGCCCAGTCAAACTAAACCAAACCAACAGCCAAGAACTTGCAGTCCAGATAAATAATACCGGTACCGTTTTATTTTTCAAACCGCAGAGCTCTGTGTAATTCTGTGTAAATGTAAACAATATCCATATAAGTTAGCTAACTCTCTTTTTAAAATAATGATAAAGCTAAATGTAATCAAAACTTAGAATCCATTTAATATTTTAAATATGTCAATTGCTATCAAAATTTAATGTGTTAAAGTTCAAATAATCTAACTTATTTATATTTTCCATTCACTTCAAAGTAAATTATTTAGTTTAAAGTTATATCACTGCGGTTGTGTCTATATTTCTTTGCTTATTTTAATTAAATGCTTTTATAATTTATATACCAATATTTCGAAACAGTGGGCACTTAATTTCATGTTTTAAAAAGATATTATTTGAAAATCTTCGCGTAATTTATTTATAGCATCAACTTTCTGCGCTGTTTCGAAATCCTATTTTTTTTATTATTTAAATGATTTAACATGTGAAATGTGGCTCTATTAATCAACCATTTAAAAACTTAACTTGATAAGTTTATTTAAGAATTAAATTTAGCCTTGATCATATTTATAAGTATATTTGTCATTTAAGTTTTTAAGTCTATAGAAATATACTTTTCCTCCTTAAATATTTATTATCTATAAGTAACTTAATAGATCGAGCATGTCAAAGTACAGATGTAGTAATATCCCCTTTTAGTAGCATAGACATTTATTACCAGGCTATTAACTCGTATTTCATAGTATGAAATATACTATTCTTTGCTTGGCGGATGTGATATTATTTTATAAAATTATTCTCGTTTTGCTGCTATACGTAATATACGTTTCTCAAGATGGAGCCACAGCGTTGCCAGTACATCTTCTCTTATAGGGTAGAGCAGTAGCGAAGCCTGAGCCAAGGCCAGGTTAGCACATAAGTCCCCCGCCATTCCTGAACACAATGTTCCTTTTCACGCAGCATTGCGATCGGTTACAGGGTACCGGCGTTTGTCACAAGAACCCTGAAGTTATTCCATCCATCCGCAGAGTGACTTTTCCTATTATTGTTTACCTGTGCCATAGCGCATTAGTAAAATCTTATTTCAGCCAACTCTCCCACCTTAACATAACGCTTTCAGCATTCTGAAAATTTTCTCTCGAAAGCCATGTTCAATCGATCATTACTTGAGCTGGTTTATGCGCTCGTTATTAAATTATATTGTATATTTTAGTAAATGAATTCATGATCAAAGTTCAATATAATTATTTATATAACAGCCACCAATGTAATAGGATTTGGCTTATCGAGATTTATAGACAACGTAGTGATTAATTAGGTATCAATTGTAAACAATTCATAAGATGGGCATATGTTAAACCCCTCTATGAAATTTAATGATTACTTATGTAAAGTGATTTTGAATTACCAAATGTTTGCGGACATTCTACGCTCAACGCTATTGTAAATAAGTGATATATAGATATGAGTTGTAAATAAATATATAATTAGTTTAATGTATTTCGTTCTCTGTCTCGTTATTGATCTAATTCAATCCAATTCTAATTATTATTTATAGTCTATATATGTGAAAACTATGCATTAAGTTAAATTAGATTAGTGATATATTTTAGTCAATTAAGAACCTCTCTTTTAATTATCAGTCTTATTGCTTCTCCGTGACCTATGTCGGCTATGTGGAAAGAGGTATACTACGTGTAATTTCAAGGTGGCCATTCGTAGGGTCTTGAGTCTTGGAATCCTGGCGTACGAGTTGAAGTGTGATCGGACTTGGGATGTCACAGTCCTAGTCTGGTCAGCTTCAGTCTCTTTTGCTTGGATTCTGAATTCTGTTACGCGAATGTACAAACTTGACTGTTACAATATACGTGTGACTTTCTAGTCTCTTTATGTATTTTGATGGCTCAAACTTAAGCAAAAACAGAAAAAAAACTTTAATAATTTTTTTTTTAGAATGATAAAATATTCAGTTTTTAAAAACACTTTCCCCTTTTGATTTATCTCTGATTCATCATTTAAGCCATTACTTTCTTGTCTAAATTTGTCTATACCATGCAGCTCCAAAACTAAAAGAAAGAACGTCCACCAACCTGACAATACACAAAGGTTTTGACCACAAACAACAAATACATGCTGTGCTACACACAATATACATTCAACTCTCCACCAGCTTAACCCCCCCCCCCCCAATATAAAGTAAATGGAAAGAATGATCCTAACTGCACTCTGCTGCTTCCGAATCTTAGGAGTGGGGGAAAATTTCTGGAACAATACCCAACTCTTGTTATGAGATTTAGGGTTAAATATATCACCCAAAACCCTGCTTGTTCTGGAATATTATGGGTGGGCAATATCTGTATGCCATGCTCTTCTTGGAGACTCAAAATCTTTAGATCCGTGGCAAAATTTCATCATCTCTTATCATGGAAGATTATATAGGTTCTCATCCTGGGTCAAAATCCCACCTGAAAACAGGAGCCGCCATACACAGTATGCAACACACCACATCCCCGATGCAGCAGCCAAAACTCCACCATCGTTAAAATCGAGAGACTGCTCCTCTCCCCAAAGCTCCACATAACCTAGCTAATTCTCCGAACTAAAAAAAAAAAAAAAATCTACACCTGTATTTGTTTTGCTTATACCTATCCAATGTTACAGTTAAATACCCAAACCCTAATTCACAACTTTCAGAATATATATTTTTATATACATTTTTTCTTCTTGATGATTTGGTTATTGGCCATCTTTTCATGTTGGTGGTTACCTTTTTCTCCGGTTATAGGTCAGTCCTAATAGTGGTTGCCGTTCTTCGCTTCGGCACTGTTTTGTCGTCTTTTTTACAGTTATTTAGTTTCCAATTTGGGCCCCAATCCTTTTCATTAAATCTTATCGCTTTTTCTCTCGCTGCTATTTTACTTTATGATTACTATTTTTCTTACTTTAGACCTCGGGTTAATGTCAAAATATCGCTGTAAGCTTTTCAAATGCTCTGCAGGAGCTTCTCCCATTTGTCCAGTAAACACCCGAACCTTTAGAGATTGGTTCACGTTTATCTGAACTGATGGATATTTTGCTGTGATCTTTCACCCTTCCTTTATTTTTACACTAGTTACCCAACCTTTCTTTTCTTCGACTATATCCTGACTCTCATCTACTACTTCCATTTTTTTACTCAACACCCTTCCTTTATTTCTACACTAGTTACCCAACTTTCTTTTCTTCGACTATGTCCTGACCCTCATCTACTACTTCCATTTATTTTACTCAACTTATTTGATTTCCTTTTCCACATTACTATTTCTCTCTCACCTCCTGACTATTCTCTTTTTTCTCTCTCAAATCTCTGCTCTAATTTCTTAAGCTTCCTTTCATTTCTATTTAGTGTTTCTGTTATCATATCATGTATTTCCTGATATCTTGTTTTCATCTTTTGTTCTAACTTGTAGTTTTCTCATGATAATCTTCATCATACTTGTTTTTTTTTCTTTTTTGTATTCTGCTGGTCCATTTTCTTTTGTGACTAGGTTTTCATCTATCTCCTTTTTTCTTCTCAAGCCCCTACTGTTTCAAAACTATCACATTATTTTTTTTATATATGTAACAGTGTCTATCTCAACACCAGATGTGCCAAGCTTAACTTTGCAGCCCACGAAATACTATGCTACCTGTCATTTTTTTCTGTATGTTCATCTACCTAGAGTCCGCTTTAATATTATTATTGATTCCAATTTTTATTGCGAAAAAAAAATTATTTTATTTAAAATGAAATATACTACAACAAAACCTATTATTATCTACTTCTAATAATCTCCACTCTTCATAGCACCACTGTTGGGAGACCATTGTAATGGGTTCCACCTTATATCTAACTATTTGGTTGCTCATGCTATCTTAACGAAATTTATTCATGAACAAAACCTATTATGTTTAATCTACTGAGATGGCTGTATAGTCGCCATAGACCTGGAGATAAATTATTCTAAAACTTATCCCTCGTAAAAAAATAAACGTAATGGTATTCATATATATTCTTGGCATTAATCTTGCACAATTCCTAATCAATATTTCCTGATCAGCATATTTTTTGATATCAGTAATATCCGATTCCAAGCGCGAATCCTATGATTTACACAAGGATTATACTGACAGGTTAATAAGAGTGATGATAGCGCACTAATAGAAGCCTGACCTCTAGCTAGCTCACTCAGGTAGATAGTATTTAAACTAACGGAGACGTGTTAATACAATAGTAGATTGCACTGAACTGTTTTAAAATGCATATATATCTTAACTAAGCTAACAATTAAAGAAATAAGAAAACAAATAATGGTGCTCATTTTTTTAAATAAATGCTAGCATATATATATTTAATGGTTGAAAATTACTATTTAATACACATATTAGTTATTCAATTTTAATATTGTTTGCATAAATTAAAATACAAAGAAATTATTAATTGTATATAGATGATTTATAATTTGTATAATTATAAATTAAAAGAAACACAAAGATTACCTTTAGTCCCCGGGGAACAGATTGTTCATATGCATATAGAAAATAAGCTTACTCAGTGATGGTATGACTATAAAGATTGTCTGAAAATGTCTTCACTTTGAACTTTTGATGAAACATAGCTGATATAAGATACTATTTGAGGAGATGAACAGGTTGGGTGTGGACTTTGATTTTGGTAGATAATGGGATCATGTAGCAAACTTCTCTGCCCAACATGTTTAGGACTTTACCCCAACATCATTATGTTGGTGCACATATATTTTTTATCAATAGCATAAGTCAATAATAACAAGTCAATAAACATTATAAATAATCATAATTATTCGATCTTGATTTTTTTTTTTCTATTTCTATTTTCTTGCTTTTATTCTAATAAAGTTCTATTTCTTTCCTCTGATGCAATCATTCCCATAACTCCCAAAAATGTTCAATATTTTTACTCTTATCCGATCTACTCAGTCCTGCATACCATTGTTTCAGATCCGGCTTCGTTTGTCTTCTCATTTTTTTACAAAAGGAAACCTTTTAGCAAGTTTTGTCTTAAAACAGTCCCGTTGGAAAATTTTAAAAATAACTTTATACAATAGATAATGCAAATAGTATTTCATAGATAAATATCTTTTATTTTCCATCACTGGCATATTTTCTTTTAATTAAAATTACAGAAATTATACATAAAAAAAAATAAAAAAATTATACATTTTCCAGAAAGTTCTTTTTTTTAAAACATTTGATTATATAATAATATATACACACACACTCCATTCAAACAAAGATCACAAATCTCCCTTAAACCTATCTTGGTTAAACTGTTTAGTCATTTTGCCTCAAATAAACATATGCGATTACATCTACATATATACGTGACTATTTAGTGTCCCTTTATCTTTTAACAGGATTCAAGCCTGATTCCTGTTACAATACTGATATATCTATGCATATATACTGATTTATTTTGAAATACTATATGTGTATGTTCTGAAATTGTGTTTTATTTGTTGTTTTACATTTAAGAAAATTTATATATTAATGATAATGAAACAATTCATAATAAAAGATTTGGACTGGCTACAAGATTTTGTCTGAAAACATTGTTTTATATTGAAATTAAAAAATTATTAAATTTGCTTGTTTTTTTTTCCTTTCTCAAGTGTCATAGCATCGGCCGGGACGCAAACCCGCAACCCGGGCAACTGCTTGTGAGGCAGTTGCGCTGACCTCTCTACCACCAATGCAAGACTAAATTTGCTTGTTTAAACATAAAAAGTTAAGATGTGTGCTAAAATATTTATTTAAGAATATTCAGTCTATCCCCTGGGATTGAGAGGAAGGAAACAAAAGAAAACGGTTTTGCCAGTACTATTATGTTGTCAAACTGATTACATGATTTATTTATAGAAATATCTAGTTTTCTCTGCTGTCTATTGTTCAGCATTGGTATTGGATATATTTTTTTCTATATAAAAAATGGTGCAAAAATAAATTTTATTTTATTTAGGATTTCAAGTTTTAACACATTTATGTCTTCTCATAAAAAATAAAAAAACTAGGATTGGAATTTAGTATTAATTTCTACATTAAAATAAAAAATTTAATAAAATTGAAAAAAAAAAAAAAAGCAAAAACAAAAGTACTGTATAGAAAAATGTATGTGTCATGATTTATTTAAATGAAAAAACAAAATAATATATTATATCAAGAAAAGTAATGTTATTTTTGATAATTCTGTTTAATTAAAATAACTATCTTATGCCTTCATATTATTGTCATAGTTGTCACATCATTTTTAATTATGTTGAAAAATCTTGTATAAAGATTGTTGTATATATACTTTCTTCAGTTTATATTCAATCTCCAAATTAAAAGACTTCTTAAAAACCATCACAATACTTAAATTAAAATTTGAAAAGGAAAAAATCTGTTTTAATATTTATTTACTTACAAATGTAATTATATCATATTGTTTGTGTTTGCTTTATTTTTGTTATAACAATTTTAAAGAATTTATTATCAAAGATACAAGAGTTGGATATTGTAGGATTCTGTAAGACATTAATCTGGCTTTTGAAATAAGAAGAATTAAAATGCTATTCTTGATGAGGAGTCATGATAGTGAATGAAATAAATATAAAGTCCAGAACAAAAATTTTATAAATAGCATTCTTATAAAGTTTAAGATAATTGGTGATTTAAGCTCAAATTGTTTCCAAGATATTGGAGGTTATTCAATTGTGCATGCAAATTGCTGATCATTATAAAATAGAAAATATATATCAAGGAATATGAAATACAATTGAAAAGGAATCAAAAAAATATTGTAAAATGTTCAGAATTGAAATGTAATATATTAATGAAAAAATAATGAAAAGGTAATTGAGTAAGGATTTAAAAAAATGAGAGATGGAAAATTGACCAATTTTTCTAGAGAAAACATATTAGTTAGAATATATAATATGACAACCACAAGAAAATTTATATAGAGACTGCTTTTGATGGTGAATAAATTTTATTTAAATTATGCATAGATTCAAAATATATTTAAGAAAAGTATAATCATATTGTGGATTTGAGATCAGTTAGGAACATAACAATGTTAAAATCAGGACTATTTAGTTAGAATGTATAATTTAATAATCACAAGAGAATTTTATATAGAGATTGCGGTCGCTTTAGATGGTAAATAAATTTTATTTAAATTATGCATAGATTCAAAATATGCTTAAGAATAGTATAATCATGCGTATGCACATCCTGGATGTGAGATCAATTAGGAACATAACATAATGAAATATTGTGACTATTTTTTAAAAGGATTTAAAAAAAAGATCCCTAAATTAAATGGAAGATATTAATAGGAAAAAAATATCATAATTTATTGTTAGGGCTGAATGATGGAATTAATCCTTACCAAAAGAAGGGATTTTTTTTTTTTAATAAATTAAAAGAAGCTGTATTCCATAGAAAGTTATGAAACACAGAAAAGCAAATTATGCCATAATTTAGCATAGAGATAATGAGTTTAGCATTCAGATAATGAATAAAATGATAAAGAAATGGAAAAATTGACACACTGTCATAGATAAAAATATATGTAGGAAGTTTAATTTAAAAGCTTGATAAATGGAAATACAGAAATTTCAAAAAATATTTAGTGTATAGTAAGTAGGATCAAAATTTGAGAGAAAAAAGCTGTCGCTGGAATGAAGTGACTATTGAAGTTAATAAAGGCTGAATGAAAAAGTTGTCAATAATAAAATAGATTGTATTGAAAATTAGAGCAAATTATAATAATAGTAAAATACTGTTGTTTATGTTAGTTAAAAACAAAAGTGATAAATAAGAAGAAATACACTAAGCAATAATGAAAGAACAAAAAAAAAAAAAGAAGAATTGCAAAGATTAAAGACAAAATATCCATCAAATTTTTAAAAATATAGAGGGGGTATGGGGAAGATAATTAGTTTTTGTTTTTAATGAGATTCATAAGAATGGCTATTAGATTTTTGTTTTAACAGTTATAATTTCATTAGAGAAATAGTGAAGTGCAATAATGTAAGATATTAGATCAGTTAATACTTCACACTATTAAACTGTTGTTGAGTTTTTGAGTATGTCTATATTAGATTATGTATTTTAAATTACAATCCACTCTTGAAGAAACATCAGTGAAAAACATTTGAAAAATATAAGCAGTTCCATAATGTACTCTTTGATTAAAATCTTATTCAGATAGAATTGGCTTTTTATGTCACCAAATGTTCTAATGTTATGGATCTTATGTATCTAAAGAAATTGATAACAGTTTAGATTAGCAATTTCAGCTTCATATGCTATTATTAACTACTAATATGTCCTTTAATAATTTAATTTTAAATGTAATAATTAATAGTTGTGTAAGCATTTAAAATTTCATTTTTATTATTTTTAGTTTATACTTACTCTTAAATATCTTTTAAATTATAATTTAATAAATTGACCTTTCCTTCAAGAACAAAGCTGTTAATTTACTTGAAGAAATGTCAGTGAAAAACATCAGAAAAATGTATGATGTATGGAGTCCCATCTCCCACTATGTATTTTTAGACCAAACTTATTCAGATTGTTTTGAATCGCCAAATGTTTTAATGCCACTGTTCTTATATATCTAAACAAATTGATATCAGTTTAAATTACCAATTTCAGCTTCAAAAAAATTTAAATATACCCTTTAACACAGTGGTCTTCAACCTTTTCACACCTGCGGACCAGTAAAAATAAGGATAAGGTTAAAAATAAGGATAAGGTTCCGCGGACCAGCAAAAATAAGGATAAGATTTCGCAGATCGGCAGAAGTCTATAGATAAATTTTCTTAAAGATAAGCATAATTGTTATAACTGATCAAAACAACAATGTTAAATATATAAGATAAAGTTTTATATATATGGAGTTTATATAATAAAAAACTTTTTTTAAATTTTTTTTAGAAAAGTAATAAAAAATTTAATTCTAACCCCTCCCCCCATAAACATCTGTGATAATTAGAAAAACAAATTAATTTATGAATGATTGACTAGATTTTGTTTTCGTTCTGTTTTCTTTTTTTTTTTAATTGGGTAAAAATAAGATAAATAAAAATTGGCTGTATTAATTAAAAGTTTAAACTTATTATTTATTATTACAACCAGCTGCAGACCAAGGGTTGAAAAACACTGCTTTAACATTTTATTTCAAATGTCACAATTACTATTTTATGTAAGTATTAATTTGTTTTTTTCTTCTTTAATTTCCTTACACTTAGATATCTTTTAAATTTTAAATTGCAATGTAACAAATTCAGTCTGACTTCAAGAAAAAATCAGCAAAAGTTGTTAAAGTTTGTATCAATTATTTTAGATAAGACAACCTTATAACATTGGTGAGTAGAAATTATGTCACTTAAATGAGATTAATGTAATCAATATTATTATTGATGGAGCTGTTTCCATTTTTTTGATGTTTTTTATTGATTGCTTCTTGAACTAAAGATAAAGTTTTTAGATGTAATTTAAAACACATTTGTTAAAGAGTGAATGGGGATAAGTAAAAGCCCTGAAATTTTAATGTGTACATAAAATTGTAATTATATAATTTATTTAATCTTAAAAATATTAAAGTGTTTATAATAAGTTAATCTTAACAATTTATTTATAATAATTGTTTATTATTCATTTACTCATCTCTAGAGTAATTTTTATTTATCTATATATTGGAGTTGGAATGGCTATACCCATTTACAAGTGGCTGTTTTATGTATATATATATACGTGTTAGATCATGTGGTATTTTTATATAAGGTGTAAGCCTAGAAATAAGTTAAATCTGGGAATACATAGAGTTGAAGCTATGAATAAATTAGAGAAGGTATTGGTGCATATTTTATTAAAAGATTGTAGGAAATAATTGTTTTTCTTTGTAAAAAAAGAAAAAAAAGATTGTTACACTTGTATTATAAGTTACCTATGTGTGCAGAGAAACAATGTGAAAGATTTGAAAATGATCTGTGCTTAAAATATCATAGGAAATTAATGTTTTTAATGGATAAACAAAAATATTTTATTGGAGGATTATAATAATAATGTTGTTAATCTTTCAGATAAAAGTGTATTAAAAGTTTTGTCATGTGGACTAAGATATGTGTGGTTTTGGGAAGAATCTTGGAGCAGAGATTATAGCTGATAAAGAATCAGCATATAACGGTGTTAATAGTAAAGAGCATATAATTACTAAAATAGTTCTGCACAGGAATAGTATAAAAAATAATGGAAATTTTGTTTTAAGGATGTGGGAGTATTTTTGAGGAATGTTACATATTTTCAAAAATTATCTAAATTAATGGTGCAATGAATACAGGATGCAATGAGTTTTTCATTTGCTTTGAAGTCATCTTTTGAGTGTGTTGAATTATTGGATGTGGTTACAATGAAAGAATATTTGGGAAAATTGGATGTTACAGAGTTATATTTATCTGTTGATCAAGATATATCTATTAATGTATTAAGTGATCGGTTGAATGATACAAATATGGATTCTAGAAAAATTGCATTTATTATTAATACTTTGTAAAAGATAAGTGATGAAATAATAGCATCATTTGATTAATAAATTATATTGTATGAAAAAAGGTTGGCCAATAGGCCTAGCTATTAATGGTATGAGTATTCTTTTTCTTGATAAGATTGTGCATGGTATTGTTTGATCCATTTAAATAAAAACAATAAATATATTGCAGATATGGTATATGGACAAAGTTCTATAATTGTACTGATTTTGAATGATTTGCAAAATGTTTATGGTTTAATGTGGACTATGGAGGAAGTCAGTCGAATGGTGTGAATATGGATCCTAGGAAAATTGCATTTATTATTAATACTTTGGAATAGATAAGTGATGAAATAATAGTATCATTTAAGAATAAATTATATTGTATGAAAAAAGGTTGGCTGATGGGCCTAACTATTAGTAGTATATAATGAGTATTCTTTTTTTTGATAAGCTTGACCATGGTATTGTGTGACCTATTTTAATAACAAAAAATTATACAATATATTGTAGGAATGTTGATGATGTGTTGGTATTGTACCGGTCAAGCTAGCACATTCGCGCAACAGAATCCAGAGTCCAAGCAAAGATACCAAGCCGACCAGTATGAGATGGTTAGATCTCGAGACTGACCGCACTTCAACTCCTTCACCTGTGCTCCAAGACTCACGACCCTACGGATGACCACCTTGAAGATACATATAGATATCATTTTAACTGCGAGCCGACATAGGTCAGGGAGAAGCAATGAGACTCATAACAAAAAAAATGGAATTTATCAACTCTATATATTTAAAACTAATTAATGCATAGGAAATCACATATATAATATAAAGAAATTTGAATTAGATTGAAATAAATAAGATCGAGAGCAGAGTAATTGATTAAATTGTATGTTTATTTTTGCAGATTAAATTTGACGATTTTTATATATACCACTTTTGCATTTTACAATCAAAATGCGCGTAGCATCTACCATTTTTGGAGAGCGCTTTAACCTTCTCTCCTTACAATTAAAATTATTTTACATTTGTTGTGCTATTTGATGAAATTAAATATTGTTTTCATCATTTGCTTTATTATCTTATTGATCAGTCACTGCATTGTAGCTATGGGGCAGATTATGCTAATCTCTCTTATTTCATGGTTTTCAGCTAAGTAATCAGACGAAGCCTTGTTTTCACATATATGTAAACATTTAAAGTCAAATTTATCTACAATATTATTATTTCAAATTATTGTGCATGAGACCGAAACTAGCTCTTGAATATGTCAGACAATGGCTGAAACTTAATTTGAGGAAGAGTTGGCAACAAAAGAACCAATGCACTATAGCGCTGGTAAACAGTTATAATAAATGTTGCTCTACGGATGGATTAATATTTAGGGTTTTGTGATCAACACCGGAGCCCTATGACCGATCGCCATGCTGCTAAAGAGGGTTGGGGTAGCTAACACTATTGCCTGGAATTTGACGTCAGGTCTTATTCGTGTGCGACCCAAGGAGTGTAAGAGGGATGGCCGTTCCGAGTCCCATCTTAAAGAAAAACGCAACATAACGAGAAAGCTTAAATGTATAATAAAATTATCACATCCGCCAAGCAAAAGAGTTGAAATAATTTAATATCTAGCCACGAGAACGATAGCTAATCAGTGTAATCATTAGCGCCAACTCTAATATAGCATTTTAATGATCAGATGCTATACGTGGGCGTACTTTTAAATATTCTTTGCTTTCTAGTTTCACTCTCAAATAACACATTTGATTACGCGATTAATAAAAAAAACAAAGGGGGAAAAGTATATTTGGAGGGCTTTTACAAAATGAAATAAATAACAAATATACTTATTCAAGACTTGGATATTGCTTAGTGAAAATTAAATTGAAATTTACCTTGGGTTAAAACAAGATTCCCATTTTACAATTGCCAACAAATAATTAAATAATCAAGGTCAAAATAATAATCAGCACATAGCCCATTCTTGACAGTTATTTAAGAGGGTTTCGAAACAGCGTGCATTAAGCTACGATAAATAATTATTAAATGAAGAGGGGTCATTCTCTCTTCTCTTTATTATTAATATTGAATGCCCGCTGTTTCGAGGCATTAGCATGTAATTTATATTTTAAAATAAAAAAAAAAATAAAGAAACCATAGTCACAACTGCAGTGAGAAAATTGAAAATAAAATTATTAAAATCATTTAGTTAGGAAACATTGGAAAATAGGTCAGAATTATATAATTAAACTTAAGAATAAAATTTTACACTTAGCAATCTACTTGAATTCAAGATTTTAGAATTAAAATAAATTTTATAAGTCTAGACTTAAAGAAAAATTAATATATTGAACTGCAGTTAGAAATGGTGATGTTACCGGTCATCTTGTAGTACTTGAGCTGGAGTTACGGGAGTCTTTGTGGCGGCTTGCGGCATCATCTTCTTCCCACGGTTAGAGCGGAGATGTTATGGTGGCATACTGGTGATGGTGGTTTTTGGATGGAAGTAAAAGCCTGTCGCCTTCACCCTGGAGCTTAGCCAAGGCTGCCTGTTTTTAGCCCGACATTTTCTCTCGAACAGATATAAAAATTATTCACTTAACTGGATGTCAAAATGTTCACGGTTGCTTTTGGTTCAGGATACACGCTGGATTCAAAAGCTTAAAGATGATCAAAGAAGGCAAAAATTCACAGATGTAGCATTCAAGCTGTATAGATTTCAAAAAATTCAAAGCTGTCCAGGTTTCAAAAAAATAAAGATCTAAGATGGCTCCTCCACTTTACATGGCCTTTTTAAAAATGATCGCCTTATCAGCCCACACACCTTGGAATTTCCTCTCCATCAAGATTACAAAATTTTTTTATTTGCTTATGAAATTAGTGGTTGATTTCAAACATGCTGACATTCCTTTTAGGTGTTATAACTTTTCTCTGATTATCAAATTTTTAATTAAATCGAATTTTAATCAGTTTAATCCGATATTAGATTTTATTTTAATTAGTCAGGAATTTTGTTCTGATTTTATAATTTATGTGTAAAATCTCTGCTGTAAACTTATTTTTAATTAGCGAGGTCTCCAAAATATTTTAGAATCAATTAGCTAGATTATTTTAAAATTGGCTTTTCTTTTTAGAAACCTAAGGCAGGTGTGGCATATACTGATACAATTGTTTACAGCAAAACTTTACTAAACTTTTAATTCTACGAAAATACTTTTATTTTTAGAAAAAAAAAATCTTTTTTCTTTTTAAAAAGAAACTTGTCAGCGCATTGGCAATCAATCACCCTTTCACTGTGTTTTTACATTAAATTGGTTTATAATAAAAATGAAACTTAAAATTTAATAAATACCTCAATCACGCCACTAGGCTATATATATATTCAATATAGGTGGATTATATTCCCACATACGAATTTAAATAATGAATTATTAAATTGACGCTACATTATTACTGTATTAAAATAGTTTAAAAATATTACGCGATAAAATTATACGCTATAACTCTGGCAATACTATTCAATTATAGCGTTCTTTCGTATGTGCGTATATAATGCTGTTTATATAGCCGTGATTGCAATTTTTAGCCTACAAATCTTAATTTAGACTTATTAAACAGGTTTGAACTTAGCACAGACGAGTGGGTTATTAGGACGGTTGGTGAAACGGTGAGGGATTTGAAGACAACCGTTTCAGTATATGAACAAATTTCTGTAATTGTACAGATTTTGAATGGTTTGGATTTAATAATATCATATACAGATAAAGGTTTTATAATAATTAAAGATATAAATGTTGGGAATTTTATTCATCCATTATTGTATGTGGCCATGTCTCATACGATGGCTGGATTTATGGCATTTTTACACCGAATCAGTGTTTATTTTCTCATGAATCTGATCAGAAGGAGATTATTGAAAGATGCACTCAAGATTTGATAAATATTGGATATAGGAATAATATAATTCATAAGATTATATTAGAACATTATAAAAGAAGGTCTGGTTATATTATGTTAGAAAAGGATTATAAAAAATGGGTTTCTGTGGCATATATACCTAGTATACAAAATATATTAAAAATTATGAGTCAGGATTTTAGAATAGCTTGGTGAACTTTGGTAAGTTTTAATAGGATATTGAATAATATTAAAATAAGACAGATGATGCTAATAAGTGTTGTGTTATATATTCTATTAATTGGCGGGGTCCAGGGTTAAGTGCTGTGTACATTGGAAAAATGAAGATTAATATGAAATACCATTTAGAACAGCATAAGTATGTGTATAAAAAAGCAATGGAGGAGCAAATGGTTTATTCAGTGTTTTATTTACATCAAAGTGTAACTGGTCATATTTGTATTCCCTAAAGATTTAATATTTTAATGTATGAGCTACATGATAAGAAATGTAAAATTAAGGAATTGTATTTAATTAAAAGATCGCATGCAATTAATGTGCTTGACAGCATTGTTTTATGTGTTAAAACATAAAAATGCCATTTCCGCAGCCTACACTTATGACTAAGAAAACAGTTGTGTTTATCTTAGTCATTGCAGGCCACTTGATGGCTTTGCACAGAAATATTATGGCCTGTTTTGTGCTTCACGACACTTTATGTGAATTTCCACAATTCACTGGTCACTAACGTATCGTCTGACAGTGTTTGGATTTCAAGTGGCCACAAGTTTTGATATCTCTATAGCAGAGTAATTTCATTTTACTTAAATCATGCAGTTTGACTCACTAAGAATTGTCGCACCATCCCCACCCTTTCCTACACAACTTGAAATTTGCAAAACATTGGGAAAGGGTACGGCCGAACATAATTCGGCCGAGCTCACACCTTCGCGAGAAATTATGCAAGATAATTAAAATGGCATACAAATTGTGCCACTTAACGATGTCAGTCAGGCTCCTGCAAACAAAGGTATTTGATTTTTATAAATAAAATATTAAAGATGTAGTAGGAAAAAATAAAATGATTAAAAAATGTCATTAATAGTAAGGGCAATCTAGAAATCTTATAATATAAATCACCATATAGGCAAAAAGAAAGTTGCTGTATTTTAAATCTGAAAAAAGAAAATGAAACATATAAAAGTCTGAATTTTTGATCTTATTGTAATTCTTTGGTGGTGGTAAGTTGAAAGTATCAAAAAATGTAATTAATAGGATTTTTTAAAAAAAAAAAAATGGCAAAATAGACATCGCATAATAGAAATAAAGCAAAAAAAAAAAAAATTGCCGTAAAGACAACGAAAGTTGAAAAAGTCAAAAGGTTGGGTTTGATCTTATTTTAATTTTTTTGGGGGGAGTGGGTTGAGAAATACTTTATCTTTACTGAGACAAAAGATAGAGACAAAACTTATTTTAGGTTTGTTTTTATTTTTAAAAAAAAGGTAATTAAAATTGATTTTAAAAGTAAAAGTTTTACAATATCAGCGATATACAAATAAAGCCCCCCAAAAATCTCCTTATAGGCAAAAAAAAAGTGGTTGTAGTTTTAAACCAACCTCCCCAAAAAAAGAAAACCAAATTTGAAAAAGTCAAAAGTTTTGATGTTATTTTAATTTGGGAGGGGATGGATGGATTGAGAAGTTTTTTTTGTTTTTATTTTTTAAAAACGGTAATAAAAGTTGTTGTAAAAAATAGGTAATTATTTGAATGACAATCCATCTCACTTTGTGGCGTTGTTCTTTTAACAAAATGTCTTCTTATATCATTACCGGGCCACTATATTTTATATACTTATTATAACAAAGAAACCAATACACAGAAAAAAATTTTTAAACATTTTTTTATTAATATCAAAAATAAAAATTCTTTTTTTAAATATTTTTTTAAAAATAATTAACATTTTTCAAAAACAATAATAAATAAATATTCATTCACTTTAGGTTCCGATCAAAAAACACAATTTCAAAACAAAAAAAAGAAAGACTGCAGTTCTCAAGTAATGTTACTTTTTATTACATCAACATTAAAACATAACAAATACATATAATCGAACGATTCCTAATTTTGTGAATGCTGTAACCTTGTCTCTTCTAGTAATAAAAATTCCTTTTTGTTATTTTTTCAAATAATTAAAGGTTTTTCAAAAACAATAATAAATAAATATTCATTCACTTTACGTTCCAATGAAAAAATGTAATTTCAAAACCAAAAAAAAGAAAAAAATATTAACTGCAATTCTCAACTAATGTTACTTTTACTCCATAAAAATTAAAACATAAAACAAAGAAATAAAATCGAACAATTCCTAATTTTGTGACAGCTGTAACCTCATCTCTTCTACGATGATAGGGTTAGGGTTAGATCTAGACCAATTCAACTCTTGACGCAGCGGCAGAAACCATTTTTTTACAGTAACGAAAAATCTCATGAGCTACGAGATTTCAGCTGTACCTCTGAAAAATCCCCAAATTTCATGACACACACGTGAACAGGTTAGAAGACAGCTTTGTTACAGTGGGAAAATTTTTAGGACCTTACACTACTTCCTTTACTGTTCAAAAATAAAATTGTTAACACATCTTACATAAATAGTATTCATTCAAAAAATTCAAACCCTATCATGAAAAAGTAATGACATGTTAAAAGTCAGAATTTGTATAGATGGTAAACAACAACACCTATCAAATGATGGGCTGACTAAGTGTGAACTACGAGAGTAAATGATCGCAAAACACGCTAGCAGGTTAACATTAGCTAAAACCCTCAATTGCTGCTACCAGTTGAGAAGTTGTGCCTGAAAAACTACATTTTAAACTATTTTTGGCTAACATTAGTGCCATCAGGCATGATGGATTGTCATACAAATGAGAATCAAGAAATAAAAGTTAAAGCCAAACAAAAAATCGCCATATAGCCATAAAAAGCCCTAAAAATAGTAGAAAAAATTAAAGGGATCAAAAGTTGTCGTATTTTAAAAATCACAACCCGGTAATGTTACAATTTATTGTTTTAACACATAAACAACGCCATCAAGCAGCCGTGATCGGCTATCATAAGACTATCGTTTTTTTAAATATTTTATTATGTTCTTTAGTATAGTTGCCTTGATAAGGACACATCATTGTCAAAAGGGCTTGAATATTATTTGAATTTATATAGTATTCTTTAATAATTATCTCTATTAAATAACAACAGATGTGTTGATTTTAATATTTTTATATCATTAAGATATACATATTGATATAAAGAAAATGTGCATTTAAAAATAGTAGTAAGAAAAAAAAAATTGCTTTAGTCATTTATGAATTATATTATTTTACTGGATATTCTAAAAACACAAATTGAAAGAAAAACTGATTCTAAAAAAATTGAGAATATGAATAAGATGTTTTTAGGACTAAAAATATTAATTCAAGAGAAATACTTATGTAAATAGTTTATGACACGATGGTTGCCTATTATTTATTCATACTTATTACATGAGTTTTTTCTCGCTAAGAATTAAATTAATATTGAACTAAGATTTGCTGATATTAGTTGCAGATAATGAAGTTGAACTTAACAATGCAAAGGTAGATAGATGAAATTTTTTGTTATTGGGATAATAATATATGCAACTAAAACTAACATAGTAAAAATAAAGGAAAACAATTAAGTTTTATAATAGATAGTGTAAAAGAAATCTAGAGAGAAATGAATGTTTTTAAATATTTGAAAAATTGATTAACTGATGATAGAAGTGTGATAAAGAAATTAAGGTGATAATGCCAATAGCTAAATAAGTTTTCAATAAATTTAGAAGATTACTTAATACTTGTTTGAAATAAGAATTAAGAAAGAGGCTTATAAAGTATTTTATAATGGGGCAGAGATGTGAATAATTAGAAAAGGATTGGAGATGCTAAAATCTAGAGATGTGTATTTGGAGATTTTCATTTCTTTTTTCTCATATTTGCACCCATTCTTCCACTTATATTTTTAATGCATTTTAATTGTTAAAATAATAGATGATTAAGTATTTAGGAACTGGAAGCAGCAGATTGATTTTTGATTGAAGAACCTTTAACTCTTTGAATCTGTTACTATCATGTATTGAACTATATTTCTTTTCATTGTTTGTTTTCTGTGCTCTTCAGAGTTTAATTTTAATTATTTTCTGAAAAAAAGTACAATTAAAATTAATTCTAAAGATTGAAGAAGACATTGAAAATAATACAGGATGAAATTGGATTTTTATTTTTTTATATAGAAGTATTGAAAAATGTAAGTGCACCTGAACGCAAAGCTCCTTTATACTTAAAACAAAATAAAATCATACTATTCTGCAAGCGCTTTTAAGAGACGTGCTCTCATCTTCATAGCTCTAAGTGAATTAATTATATGCAATTATGCAAAGTTCAAGGTTAATTGCTCCATTTTCTTGAGATTGTGAAGCATATGTCCTTGCGGTTGATGGCGTTGCAACCCATCACTTTCTTTGCAGACCAGGCTGACATATTGAGGTTCACACTGGTATCCTGTTATTTTTTGATGAATTGCAAAAAATGGAATAACGTGATGGATCTGACTGAGCTTTAATATATGCATATTTGTGTTGTTGTAATCTGTTTTCTATTGCTGCCTTGGTCTCCTCATAATATGAAGCTCGACAATTTGCATGAGTGCATGCAATATTATAAACGGCTTGAGGTGTTTGAGACAGTGCTAGTTTATCTTTAGTGTTGTTAAGCAATTTGTTAGAACTGGGGGGTACAAAAAGTTAGTTGAAACTGTCTTAAAAATTTCACAAAATTTATTATAAATATATCAAATTTATTAAGTGCAAGCAAATAATATAATAACGTGAAAGGCTTAAACCTTCAAAACCTGCGCCTTAAACATGCTAACGTACAGCCAATCAGATGTAATAATAACTGCACGTGAACCTCTTATTTCTGAAACACAAGTCAGAACTATCAGAAAAAGATGGGACCCACCTTCTTCTATGCCTCAATTTATATATAAATAAGCCAGACTCGAGCATTTCGAACTACGAGTGTGAAACTTAAAATACTTTCACATTTAATTCACTAAATATTATAAATAAACAACGTGAAATCTTATAATATTATTTGCTTGCGCTTAATAAATTTGATATATTTACATTTGTTACTATCATTTCATTAGATTTAAAAATTGCTGTGTAGTAAATGGAAAAATTTCACATTGTTTATTTATATATAATATTTAGTGAATTAAATGGGAAGGTATTTTAAGTTTCACACTCATAGTTCGAAATGCTTGAGTCTGGCTTATTTATATATAAATTGAGGCATAGAAGAAGGTGGGTCCCATCTTTTTCTGATAGTTCTGACTTGTGTTTCAGAATTAAGAGGTCCACGTGCAGTTATTATTACATCTGATTGGCTGTACATTAGCATGTTTAAGGCGCAGATTTAAGCCTTTCACGTTATTATAAAATTTATTATGTAAATTAGGAATGTAATGTATGGCAGCAGCAATTCTGTGTGCATGCACATTGGGTGTATTGTTGGTTACTTTATTGTCGGAATGTATGATCTTTCTGTCGATCAGCCTGTGTTTGAACCCCATCTTTAGTAAGTCTTCCCTGTATAATATTAAATTTGTCTACCTGTCTGCATCCAACTTACACAGCTGTTGGTTCTTGTGCAGAAAAGATGTGAGCCCAGCTAATTTATGGCTGGTGGGTGTGATAGAACTGGGTTGGATATGGCCTCTTACTTCAAATTGCTTCACCAACATTTTGTATGTCAAGTGTGTGTGTTCACGCTGAACTAATAAATCTATATATTTTACTTGCTTGTTACGATCTTCCCATTCCATGTTTAAAGTCAAAAGAGAGCTATTCTGGAGTTCATTTTTGATTTCATTAATGACATCAGTGTTGGCAACTATAAACAGATCATTCACATATTTAATGTAGATTTTAAAATCTGATAAGTTGTCATATTTTGGCAAGGTATGTTGTTCATGATGGTCAATTACAATGCTAGCAATGATCCCACTAATTGGAAGACCCATAGGCCATCCATCCTTCATATAATACCACTCCCCATTAAACATTGCCATTATATTATTATGTAGCCAACTTACGAACTCAATTATAAATGTAATCCGGGCTGGGTCTATATTCCTGTGAGCCAATACTTTTATGATATCTATAGATTTTGGTCTGTTGATGGAACCATACACCTTGTGTCTGCATTTATTTGTTTGTTTTTGATTTTTGCCACAAACTCAAATGAAGACTTTATTGTGTAACCTCCAAAACCCAACATTTCAATCAGCCATCAGTTCACCAACTTGGCCACTTTGCACCGGCAAAAATTTGTGGTGGTATTGTAGCCGAAGGGTATAATCTGTAATATTCAGACTTTGAAAAAGCCTTATTACAGTGTGCCCGCAAAATCGAATGTATAAACCTTTCTCTATTTACTTTGATGTTAAAGTTCTGCATTCTCTGAAACTTTAGTTTATCAAACTGTGCATTTACTTTCTGAATATAATCTTCATTCTTCATTATTACAAAGCAGTTGCCTTTATCTTCTCTCATGCACATGATGTTTTCATTCTTAAGAAAAAGTTGGGGTTTGCTATTTTCTCATCCCAATCATTCGTACAAAAATTAAATGATTTATAGTTTATGCATTTAGCCACCTACACAACATAATTATCTCTATCTGGATTACTTGCCAATCCTGCTTCGACATCAGCTACCAATTCAATCTTTGGATGCTTCCATTTGCCTCCAACGTACCTTGGCCCTTTTGCCAGCACTTCTTCGACGTCATCCGAGGATGTTTTATCTGTCAAATTTACAAATGAATTGCTTTTGTTCTCGTCTATGCGAATGCGTTGTTTATTTGCCAAGAATATAAGTTTCTTATCGAATTTCCACTTAATCTTGGTGTTTAATCTGTAACATTTATTATGTATATATATTGAGAGATGGGCGTAGTGTTGGTCATTCTGACCTTATTTTTGGACTCTTCAATGCATTTCTGTATCCCTTTATAATTTTATTTTGTTTTAAGTATAAAGTAGCTTTGCGTTCAGGTGCAATAGCGCCTATATTATTTTACAAGTATATTTTTGCACCCAAAGTTTTCGAGTTAGTTTTGAATTAAACATAATTAGAGATAGAGAAATTATAAAATATATGTTGCATAGAATTTTGTATGGTGAGAAATAGAAATTGATCTAAGGAAAAAAATTATATGTAAAAATTACCGTCTCAACATATGATATACAGTTTAATTAAATTTTAAATATATAAATATAATTGTTTGTTAATAGAACTTTTTTTAAAAATCTTATAATTTTTTTTTTTAAGTGTAGTTTATTTTTATGAAGATGGAGTAATAGAGATTCAGAAATGTGCAAGTTTAGAAACTTTTTTTTAAAAAAAAAAAAACCAACAACTTTTTGTTGCCTTACTTAACTTGGCAAATAAACAAACATACCAATTGGTTGTTTGAAAGCATCAGCTTATGTAATGGCACTCACACACATATGTATTTATATTATTTTAGATTGACAGAAAATTTCAGTTTAGTGAAATATCTTCTAATTATTTTAGACACATGTTAAGCTAGCTAATATTAACACTCAAAGATTATAGAATAGTTTCAAAGATTAAACTGACATAATTTGAATTCTTTCTGTAAAATTGAATAGAGTACAATGTGGAAAAACACTTTTAGAGTGCTTGACATCTTTTCTAATTCAAAAAATATATATCAATGTGTTTGTAAGTATGATTAAAAAAAAAAAATCTATAACAGATTTGGGGAGGAAAAAGCCTTTTCTCTGCCAACAATCAAGAATATTAAGTGAAAATATTTATATCATTTTTAAAATCTCATTTTTTGATTGATTTTAAATCTCATTATATTCTCATTAATGTTCGACTAAATGACTAAATAAGCCATTTTGTATTGAAGAAATAAATAATGTTTCAGTCTGGAAATGACTTTTTCAAGAGCTCACCTTTTCCCCCCAAAGTATTTTTAATCTAAATGTGTTAAAGAGTGATATTTTTTTTTTAAGCCAAAAATTATTACTTTTTTAAAGATTGGAAAAATATTTGTATTTGAATTAATAATACTGTCAATAACAAAAGTTTTATTTAATCTACACTGTATATAAAATCATATGTGAAAGGTAATAGTAATAAATGAACAGTTCACTTAAAGGCCGGATGTAAATCTGTTAATAAAGAACTAAAATTTCCTTTATCTAGCCATCCTTATAAAAAAGGTCAAATTGTTAAAAATCTTACAGAAACAGAGGATCTGTAGCAAAAAATATAGTATTCAGAAAAAGTATTAAAAATTATTTATTTAACTAAACTTGTTCTGGCCCAATTAAATGTATGTTAAAGAAAAAAGAATGAAGATGCATTTTATGAAATAGGTATGAAAAAAGAATGAAGATGCATTTTATGAAATAGTTAATGCAGACTTGGTTAATGTGGGGAAAATAGAAAATTTTGTAAGTACTAAAAAAAATTTTTTAAATTTCTTTTAAATTAAATGTTCTTCTAGAGTCTTTACATAGGTAAATGATTTTATGTAATACATTAGATTGTGTTGGAAAGTTGGAAAAAGTTCAAGATATTTGAATCTTTCAGTCTATTTTTTGTATTTTGAATTTGAAAACACCGATAATAGACTCTTTGTTATTGCATTCTTTCAATCTTTCTTTTCTTTGGCAAAACCCACGGAGATATACATTAGGTGGGCTGTGGGATCAGCCACTCGACCTACTCCCTCCATGATTAAAATTGACACCGAAAACTACGGTGGACCTGAAATGCTTCAGAAAATACATATACATTTTCAGATGAAACTGCAAAGTAAAAACTTTGAGATTGGTAATATCTGTAACAACACTGATGACTCCATGGAGCATAATATCACTAAAGCAGAGGTAATATAAAAACTTAGTGAATGGCCTAAGAAGTCCCACCCTAGTTCTTCATGCAATTCCCCGGTTTGTTTTTCCACCTTAGTTATTTCATTGCACCAATAGTTTGTGGAATGATCGATGTGCTAGCAGGTGATTTTCAAAGCATTTCTGATCTATACCCAATTGCATTAGTCCCTTTCCTCGAGAAAAAAATCATTAGAGAACATCCTACCAATTTCCATGGTCCCTTTGTTAATTTAAACAATAGAAGCAATAGTCAAAGATTGCATACAGATCAGCTCTACAATTGCGTCATGTCTTTCCAATTTGCTCGAAGGGGTTCTTCCGCAAATGATGCAGTCCGTCTTTTTTTATTTCTCTTGGAACATATCAGAAAACACGATATCATTCAGCTTGACTTTTCTTCTGCCTTTGATTCTGTAATACCCTTAGTATTATTACACATGCTTCAAGAATATGGAATTCTGAATGTCTACATCAGAATCATTGGTAACCTTATTCACAATAGATCAATTTTCACATCACTTGATGGAAGAATCTCATCTTGGTTTAGGCCTCATCTTTAAATTCCTCAGGGTTCTCCCCTAAGCACGCTTTGTTTTGTAGCATAGATCAACCCTCTTCTGCTTGAAATTGAGAAGAGTGCGCCTGGAATCTACTTACCAACACTTAAAAAAGAGGTGTATCACATTTTCTATGTTGATGATGTAACTGTTTTTTTGCCAAATAAAAAATTCCTTCCAATCATCCAGCAGATTATCAATAAATACGAATCCAAACTAAATCTTTATGTAAATTATTCCAAGTCTTCAGTGTGGAAGATGCTCTCTGGCATGCCTATGCAGACTTAATTCACCTCAGAACCCCAAAACTTTCTAGGCTTTCTGCAGTACAAATCCACCACACAAATGAGAAAAGACATACAACAAAACATAATTGACAAAAACAATAAAACTGTTAACTCATTGGCTCAAATTTCACTCTCCCTACCTGGAAAAATCTCATTACTAAACATGCTGATTTTACTGAGAATAAACTTCTTGCTGCTGATAATCAAGACAACCAAAGTCTTTGTCAATAAGATTAACTTCATCTGCTCTAGACTTTTTTGGAAGGGCAAGGCGGTTGCTATTAGTCCAAGATTCATATGCCTAAAGAATTAAATGGGATGGGACTACAATCAGTCTCCACATGCTATACCCACAGGGTATTTGGTGCATTCGAGCAATGTGCAGGGAACAGGGAAACTCAAATTTTTCTCTTTCAATAGAACCCACAGATAACCCTCTCCCATTGAGAGTAAGTGGATTGTGGAAATTTTAAATTTTGCAAAAAAAATCATGAATGTAACACAGTCTTCCTTCCATTGCAAAAAGACATACTGGGAAATTTATGGCCCGATACATCTACTTCACTGTGAAATTGGGCTAAACAATAAGAAATTAATCAAAAAACTGAAAAGCTGGTTCATGGACCCAAAGTATATCGACTTTATTATAAAACTGAATCTCCTAGCATTACTCATAAGGAAAAGAGATTTCAATAACATCGATCCTCAGTGTCAACTTTGTAAAATGGCTGATGAAACTTTTCAACATTTCCTTTACATGTGTTTCCATTTTAATACTATTAAAGCATTGATATCAACTAAAGTCACAATTGTCTCTTAAGACTGCCATCAGTAGTGGTGATTTTTCCATAATCAGATTGGCCATCTTCCTTTCTTATGCCGTTTGGATTATCAGATGCAAATTTATCTTTGAACAAAGCACCCTCAATGCCCAGAATGCTTACATAGGAATAATTAAAAAAATTAAGAACAAAACAAAATGCCTATGCCCTACAAACTTATTTCAGGACACGTGGAATAAGGTACTTTTTTTGTAAATAAATTGCATACCTAGGAAATTACAAGGAAAGAACATTTCAGATTTGTTTCATAAAAACAAAGACAGTTTAGTCAAAGTCATGTTAAAATGTAAATTACCAAATGTAACAATTTATTCATGGTAATAAATTATTTGTTTTTAATAAATAATATGCTTTTAGAAATAGAACTTAGAAATATTCATCTGTCCTACGAATTTTTACCAAGTCGTGATGATTTTATGTAACACATTGAATCAATGGAATTTAAAATCCTACATATATGTGTTTGATATCATTCTTTTCTAATTCAACTGTAATGTGATACTGTTGGGATTTTAAAAAGCATTTTATCTATTGTAACGATTGAAATACATGTTGTAGAAACTCATATATATATATGTGTGTCTAGCTGCGTTACATATTTTATAATTTAAAATAAAATAAAAAAAAGAGAAATGAAAAATAGTTTGAAAAAAAAAGTAGATTTGCAAAAATGTAAAAGATTGCATCTTTTTCTTTTAGAATAAGACTGTTTATTAAAAATAGAGTGGGGAAAAAGAATCAAAAGAAATAAAGATTTAATACCTGCACTCTTCTTTTCATAACTTAAATTTTTTTTAAAAAAAGTAAATGTTAAAAGAATAAATGTGAAATGTTTTAAAATAAGCAATAGTATTAATTAATAAAAAGAAAACTCATGAAAACTATCTCAACGGCATGAATGCGATAAGATAGTAGATGAATCTAGAAAGAGATTAGATTTAAAAAAATTGTAAAACTAATTAAATCAAATTAAAGTTATGATAAAAAGATAAACAATGGGAGAGTTAGGTATAAAAAAAGGCAGCTTTTCCATTGCTTTCAGTTTCACTTAAGTTCTGTTCTGTATCATTAGAGTTCTCATTTGAAATTTCAGTTGAAGTCTCAGTTCGGGTCTCGGTTCAAGTTACCAGTTTTCCAGTTTCAATCAGTAGTTGCAGAGTTTTCCAGCTCACCAGAAAATATAAAAGTATAAAACACAGAAGTAACAACACATGCCCCGGGTACTCGATTCCAACAACTGGTCTTGCCTGGAATCAATGTCTCATCCATAATATAGATGCTGCTGCATACTCTCTTCCATTATCCATCAAGAGGTATGGAAGGAAACCCATGAAATCATTGATGGAGACCAAAATGTCAATCGGTTGGAAATCAAAATCAATGGAAATGTTTTCATCTTGATAACGTGAAAAATCTAGGTAAATATACTTTTTCAATCATAAATGTCTAGACATTTTTTAAAATTAAAATGAACTATAAATGGACAATCAATAATATTGATTTTATAACAATTAACATATACGTATTTATTCTTTTATGTAAAATTATATTGTTATAATTATTTAAATTTGTATGCGTGTTGAATAAATAAATATTTGCTTAAAATGTTGCTTGGTCTATACTCTCTTAACTGTGTCACCAGTAATTTAAAAATATAGAATCTCATGTTTAATTAGTATTGCGCTAGGTCCCCTGATCAAGATTATGAGTTAGCCTGGGTATATTTCAAGCAGAGTTCATATGACTGTCGTCTGGGCATGCCAGCAATATGTAACATATATGGGCAGATGGTGCCTGAGACTTGTTCTCAAAACATAATAAAATGCTTGGGATGGCAGGTTTTAGTCCAGTAGTATGAAGGGGTACTATGATCAGGAAAGATGGTCCGTTTGTGTAGCCTTGATCTGGCCATAGGTATCATTGATGGTTAATCTATCAATGGTATTCTACTCTCTGCTTAAATATGTGATTCGATGTTGGAGGCGTTAAATAAGAAAGCCAATCTTGTAAAGTAAAATAATCAAAATGTAATAACTAATAAATGTTAATAAATAATCAGTATATCAGAATAATTATTATTAATAAAAATTATAAATATAAAAATATTTATAGATAATGGATGGTGACAAAATAAGCACAAATATCCATAATGGTGGCAGATCATTGCAATATATTGTATGGAAATGAAGTGTTATATATAAATTTGTTCATAAGTGCCATTAAAAGGGTGTGAACGAGTCCCAGGAGATTTGGTGCTGAAGACAACAGGAGGCCATTATTTCTGTTGAATATAAAATTGAAATTTAAACATTGAATAAAAAATAATTTGTAAAAAAAAATCTCAACTTTATTCATCTTTGCTAGCACTGTTAATATCGATATAAATATATAATAACAAACTATATAGAAATACAAACACAACAGAAAAAAACCACAAGTTCATCATATCAAAATATTTCTTAAATATATAAATTAATTAAGAATTAAATTAAAAAAAAAAAAATGTTGACATAATTTGAGAATACAATTCATTGTTTTGTAGCAGGAGTTGGAAGCATCCATTCACACACGTCACTTTGTCTGGTTTGCCAAAATTCAATAAATCTTAGTTTCTTATTATTGCAACAAAAATTTATAAACAATTCTAGTAGCTTTTTTTTTACAGCAACATAAAAATTTATATTATGTGACACAGTATACAGAAAAGACCTTAAGAGTCAGTGATATGATTGTTGAATAAGCTCCAAATTCAGAATGCCGGAGCAATCAAAGTAAAACATTCTCATTTGCTGGATACGTACACTTATAACTATTAAAACTTAAATTGCATAACATTCTACAAATAATGACTAGAAAACAAAATCTCATCTGTGGCGATATACATTGAATAGTTATTAAATCTTAAGTAGTATGACAAATGACAAACTACAAAATAATATAATGTTACTGACAAACTACAAAATAATATAATGTTACTTTCAACATATAGTGACAAAATAAAACAATCTTGTTTTGTCTACACACCCTGGATTGCTATTAAAACTTAAGATATGTAACATCCTGCACAGAATGACTACAAAACAAAATAATATTCTTTCTGGTGATACTCACTGGATGATAGAAAGGAAAATAATTTGGTCACTGCTGAGATACACTGGATAATTATTAAAACTTATGTTGTTAAATCCTATTTATGATAACTATGAAGAAAAGAAAAGTCGATGCAGAGAATTGATCTTTCCTAGAGAAATGAACAGATGATTTTTTTATTTTTTTATTGAAATTAAGGGCAAATCTGTGTGCTTAGTTTATGGTGATGCGTTACCAATAATAATAATAATAAAACAGTCTAGAGATTCATTAAAGCTCAAAACATGGTAAACTCAAATGAATTAGGAGGCCAAATGAATGTGAAAAAAGGCAATTTTATTCAACTGAGTTTGGAATTGCAAAAAGGTGCTTTCACCGAGCTTCATTATGATAGAAGTTATTCATATGAGTTATGTAGTGGATGAGTTAATCAAAGAAGCTGAGGCTTCATGTAGAAGGATAGTTTGTGAAAGAGTACATGGTATCTGTTACAGAGTTATTAGTACCAGATAAAGTAAAATTATTTCAGAATATTAGTTTGTTTCTGAGAACTGTCTCATATTGGATTATTGATGTAGCACAAGATATTGAGAAACACTGAAGGATTCAGTAAGGGATTTTCAATTTTTCTCACTGGTTTGTGACAAGATAATGGACATAACAATTACTGTTCAACTGGATATTTTTGTTCAAGGGATAACTGCAGAGTTTGATACTTGAGGAACTGCTGCCACTAAAATCTATACAGGCTCCACAAGAGGTGAAGACTTGATTTATCAATGAAAAAACTTGAGTTTACATTTGAAAAGTAGCTTTACTACAGATGGAACTCCAGCCATGATTATCTTGCAAAAAAGATTAATTGCCTTTGTCTAAAAAGAAAGTACTTACCCATATGCCACTGCATTATACACTAAGAAAGTCTGTGCATAGACATTATGACTCAACAATTTGATGTAAACAGTAGTATTATGCATAAATTTTATCAAAAGCAGAGGGTTTAACCACTGCCAATTTAAGTAGTTACTGAATGATCTTGATTTATCACTGTGAAGTGCACTGACTGAGTCACAGGAACATGTTCATTATGTTTTAAAAACTACAGGAAGAAGTCAAAGTTCATGGAGATAAAGGGAAAACCTATCTGGGAGTACAATGATAGCAATTGGCCATGTGTGATTTAGCATTCAAGGTAGACATTGCTAAGTATCTTTCAGAATTGAACATCAAGTTTCAGAACCAGTCAGCTTCTCAGCTCTCTTCGTTCAAATATGAAATCACTAAAAGCTAAATTAAGACTGTGCAAAAGAATAATACAATGTGTTTTCCTCACGTTGAAAGAACAGAGGTCTTCTACATCACTCGAATATGCTGGTGAATGTAGGGAGCTAATTGAAGCAGACAAAATTTAATGAAATATTCACAGATGTGAAAAGTAAGCAAATTGAATTGAACATTCTGATATTCTCATTCAATGTGGAACCAAATAATGTGTCTAATAACTTATAATATGAAATCATTTAGCTGCAAAGTGATGATGAGCTGAAAGCTTAGTTCAGCAACCTTTCACTGCTTTAGTTCTATAAACACCACATACGTAATGATGAATTTTCCATTTAAGGAGACATGCGTTGAAATATATAACTGTGTTTGGAATAACATACTGCTGTGAGCAGTTCTTTCCAAAACTTAGCATTGCACAGAGTCAACTGTGCTCCAGACTGACTAACCCAAACCTGGAAAAGCAGTTACAAATAGCAACATTATCAATACCAGATAACTTCTCATGCCTCACCAAAGGGAAGCAGTTTCGACCACCGCATTAAGGTTGACCAAAATAATAGGCTAATTTTTAAGCTAATAATTTTGTATAGCTCATGAATGATATTACAAATATCCAAATGGCCCTTGTCAGAAAAAAAGTTCCCTATCCCTGTTTTATAGTAACAATTTTAATACATTATTTGTCATTTTATAATATTTAATGCAAAGCTTGAGCTAGTGAAGAGTTATTAACTTATAGTTAGGTTCAATATCTTTTTACTGAAATAAGAAATCTTCATATTTTTTTGATTGGTTAAATTTATATGTTTGACTAAATATGATGTTGGAATATTATAATTTTTTTTACAGTGGCTAACAATGTAGGATAATGTTTTGAAATTTTCTTTCATGACCAAAATTCTTGATCAAGAATTTTTGGAATTTGATTTCATTTTAATATTTTGTTTCTCAACAAGTTTTTTTTTTTACAATACATTACAACATTTTCAATATTTACATATGGATCAATTTATTTTCCAATATGAGTTTTTCCAAATTAAAAAAATCTTCAAATCTTTTTATCATATATTTTGTAGCTTTTGTAAATGAGTCACAAAAATTAGTAATATATATCAATTTTATTTCCAGCAAATGTAAAAACTGATATAATTCATATTAATGTAAATGTCAGTATTTGAGACCTTGTTTTAATAAGTTGTATTGAAATTAGTAAACAAATTTGATAGATGTGCAAACTCTGATTCCAAGATGTTCTCAGTAATAACCTTTAAAAAAATTAAAGAACTTACCATTGATTTCCAACAATAATTGCTCAAAACTATCATTTTTAAATTTGTGAAAAAGATTATTGTTGAGTGTGATTAAATTTTGTTTATAGTTATAATTACATTTTGTAAAGAATTACATAATTGACTTTTTTTTAAGCAACTAAATGTGGCAATGAATAATGTAATGGACAGTAATAATATTTGGCCCTACTTAATTAAAAATAAGTTGGAATTGCTTATAGTGATCTATCATCTACAGGGCTCTATCTGTTTATTTTTTTCCCCCTCCTTTCCAAATATTTGGAAAATAATAATTCTTTGTTAAACCTTTTGTTTATGAGTCATAGGTATGCAAATAGCAAAGTTATATTATGGCAACATTGACTCATCTAGCTGTAATGCAAATTTCATTGGTCATAAAATATCACATGATATACTTTGTATTTTTGATCATTTTATCTATATCTGTCTATTATTAGTAAATGAAATTAATTTGTTACACTGTATAATGATTTTTGTGATTTATGTAAAACTACTAATTATTTCAGAAATTGCAGATAAAATTAAATCTTCATCGATTAAGCCTGCCAACCATCATTATTTTGTTCTGAAGAGCACTAAAAAATATTTAATAATGTTTGTCATTGCTCAAAATTACAATGAAATATTGTAGGAAACCTGCCAACCATCATCATTTTGTTCCAAAGAGCACTCAAAAACAATTCAATAATGTTTATCATTACTTAAATTTGTTATGAAGTTTTTGAAAAAAGACAAGCCAATAAATAAGAAAGCTTTTTGTTCTCATTTGAAATTGTTTTTTTCACAAATGAAGCCTATGTGTATATTTTAAATATTCCCCACAATATTGCCTACATTTTTTCTCCAACTTTTGTAAGTTTACCGTTATTTTTTCTACAAAATAAATAAATATTATTACTAAGTTATTTAATAATAAAAATATGAAAATTAAATTATATGTTTATTTTAATGTACAATACTGAACAGGTTAATCTCTTTCATAGTAACATTGAATACATACTATTTCAAATACACACACGTGCATAAATGTACAGCAAAATTGACAAATTAGATTTAAAAATTCAAATAGTCCATTAACTCTAGTATATAAATTCTTAACATAATTATTCTTTATAAATCTTGGAGTATTTTACAAACTATTTTTTTTCTTATTATTTTATCTATCTACAGTTTGATCATCTCCTATGATCATTTTCAAAGATCTGTATTTATAATTCATAATATGTTTATAAATATTCTCAATAAATGAATGTATTTTTAAAAATCAAAATAATTATTTTATACATATATGCAAGCATATCAAAAAATTTTGCTGTTAATATCTCCTATTGCTTATTAGGAGCTTAATGTCTCTTTAAATGTCTCATGACCTTTAAGCAATAGCACTCACATTAGTAATCACTAGTTTAGAACAATATTTTGTCTATCCACACTTACCATGTTGCAAAAGTAAAATAATACATTATGTTGATTTCAATTTCAAAATCGAATATAGTACCAGTATTTTATTAATTGTAAGAAGGTGGAATCATTGGTGTTAGCAATCATTGAAGGTATACTATGAGTTATTTTTAATGTCTTCATGTGTAGAATCATCTTTGTTAGATAATTTTTGAATATAATTTACATAAGACTTATTAAGAAGTCCAAGTTTATAAAACTATGAAAGATTTCTAACCAAGAATTAATTTAATCAATTAATAACATAAGATCTGTGATGTAATATAATAAAAACATAAACCTACAGTAGTGCCGCCCAGTGCAAGCTATAGAGCACTATCTAGATCGGAGGCTTCTCGCCGATGAAGGCCATAAACTAGAAACTAGTCTGGGGATATTAAACGAATGGGCACTAGATAGAAATTTTGATGCACAAACCTTCTAGCATTCATTGATTACTATGGCTTGCATTGGTGTCTTGTGTAAGCATAAGAAATTGCGATCATGTGATATTTTAGTCTTGTTGATTCTTTTTTTGATGAGGTTTTTATTAAGAAGTTCATGAGTCACAGGGGAAAATTACAAATCCATGAAATTTTCCATTGCATCCAATCCAGAATCGATTCCTTTTTTTTAAATACAATTTTCCAAATGCAACACTAGACAAATTCTAATAATTTCTATACCTGTTTGTAATTATTAAATTAAATAGATGTTTTTTTCTACTTAAAATAAGTATATATAAAATACTTATATAGAATAATATAATAAATTGAAAGTATGCTAGCCTTTCTCACATACGCAATTATAACAGAGAAAGCCAATCAGATTTTAAACAGATATCTAATAAATAATCAAGCTAAGACATGAGACAGAGATTTTGATAGAATATAATAACTTTGAAGAATTAAATTAAAATATCATAGTGGTAAAACAAAATTATTTTTTTAAGCCTTCATCAGATTTCTTTTTTTGTTAATGGAAGTAACTAGTGAAACTTTTTCAAAGAATGATTACTAGAATTTAGCTATCTTACTTTCTAGTAGTATCACCAGGGGTGGCCAACAAGTCGACCGTGATCCACCGGTCGATCACAAAGCCAATTTTGGTCGTTCTGGCAAGAGCTGTCAGGTAACAAGTGAAACAAATTAAGTGAAGATTTTCAAGTATTCTTGTTATTTTTGTTTTTGTTCTATTTTTTTTTTCAATTCTAGATAGGTGAAATCCACTAAGTCTATCATTATTGAAAATAATATTTTTAATCTTGACTTAATGTAGCTAATTTGAATTAATAAATATTGTTAATAATTACTCATTAATAAATATTGTTAATAACTACTCATGTTGCTTTAATTCCCCCAGACGTGAGTTTTTTGACCCATTAAATAATGATTTTTTTACTAGGTAGATATATAAAAATAGTATGTATTTTGCATCTCTCTCCACTTAGACGATGCCTGTCAATCATCTATGATAACAAGTTGATCACAACATATTTTAAAAATAAAAAGTAGATCTTATGAACCCAAAAGTTAGCCACCCCTGATATACACCATTCAGATAATCCACTAAAATGTAACTCATTGACTGTTCTATTTAGTATAATTTGTACTCTATTGTAGTAAATTGATCTGGCCTAGGAATGAATTGTTTGAAGAGCATCTGAAATATGAATGATTGGTGACAAGCCAACAATTTGCCAAAGCAGCAATATTAACATACTATTAAATTATCGCATAACTTTACTTGCTTGCATGCAACATATGCTTTTGAGAACAATATTTAACTCTGCTTACTCTCATCCAAAGCTATCTATTGAAATTTGATGAAACAATAGATCTTAAATAGGATTTTGGAATAATCTTCCTCATATCAAGTAGCCAATTTTTATATTTTGAATATTATCAAGCTAAAAGCCAGAAATTCAATAACATTAAGGTTTTGGATTCAAACTCACCTACATAGTTATATAAATCTGATAGTAATTATATTTTAGTAACTTCAGCTTTGTTAAATTTAGGCATTTATTTTTAACTAGGATAATATTTTTTAAATAAAACATCACTTGATTTCCCTTGCTTACCATTCAGCATATACTTTAAGAAGCAGTGATTAAACATATTTACTTCATGCTTTTTTTGAAAATTTGTGTATAATCTACATTCTCAGATTATTTTTTGTCTAATATTCTGTTAATGAATATATATACTAATATATCTTGCAGCATCTTTAAATTTGTTTATATTAGAAAACTAATAGACTGAAATTATTAAAAAAATACTTAGTTTTGAAGTTAAGTTAATTTACATATATAGATGTATTTATTTTCTGACAAAAAGAGTGCAAAAGTCATTAGTTTTAGTTATTTGGGGAGGAAAAAAGTACTCATATGTTTTAATAAGTATTTAAAAAAAAGTCTAGTAAGATATACTGTTTAGAGTTCTCTGTCACAGTATTTTCTTATTTTATCAACTACTATTAATTGCATAGGGATATATTAAATTCGGTAAAAAGCAAATAGATATTAAATTAAACATAAGAGAAAAATTCAAAATTATATGCTAAAAAATTGATCAGTATAATAATTATAAATATTATATAAATATTTACATAGCTGATTTTGAATTTTGATGTAACAGACTAGTTGATTAAAACTAAATACAATCATTGTAATGAATGAAAGCATCATATTTAAAATAATTCTTTTATTACATTTTAAAAAAAATTATTATTTTGGAGCCACTTTAAGTTAATCTTGTTATAACTCTTTTAATAATTTTATTAAGTTTTTTTTTACATCTTGTTATTTAACATTTGATTAAGGATTTTTGTTCCAGACTATTCAACTATTAAATAAAATTAAATCAACATTATGGTTTAATTAGATAAATATAATCATATCTGTTGCTTGGGAGATTGTGACATTGAGCATCAAAGTG